>CAOKZL010000828.1:0-567277 GCA_948472985.1 Iguana delicatissima | reverse complement strand
GTTGTTCTACTAAGGAAGAATCTGCTCAAATGAAAAGCAGCCAACACATGAGCATTTTGCATAGCACGATTTAATTGGAAATAATTTAATCCGAAGACCTCTCCCTCCCAGACCCCCCCCCCACCATATTTAATTAGGTATGTGTCTTGTTAGGCAAGATTATATTAGACACCAGCATTACAACTAACCCTCTGAGTTACTTACTGGCTGCTGGTTAAACTAGGAGTCATTTCCCAAACCCTTCTTTATTTATTTAAAACAGAGGTGAGCAAATCCCCACCTAGCTTCAAGAAACCCAGTGGGTAGCCTTGGGCAAGTCACACTCTCTGACCTCAAAGGATGCACAAGCAAACCCTTCTCAAGAAAATCTTCCAAGAAAACCCAGGATAGAGGCACCGTTGCTTTTGAATGATTCTGGTTCAAACATTCTATTTGAATCCAGCTCCTCTTCCTCAATTGTCCTACAGACAACATTTTCTCTGAGTCCTCTATGCCTGCTTCTTCTTCCTCTATGTCCTCATCCATATAATTTAGGTCACTCCCTGTAGTGTGCTCCTCCGCTGAATAGTTCCGTGTCATTTGTATTGCCCCCTTTCCTCTAGAAGAATTGTTCTTTGCTCCTGTGGCCGACTGAGAAGTACAGTCATAGTCTATTCTTCTTTTCTTTTGACTGGGTTCGATGTGATTCTCTTTATCCCTATGAATGTCATATGAGTTATAATTTTGAGTCACCGCAGTTTGGCATGACTCCTCTTGCAATGTTGAGCTGTGGTGGGTATACTCCGCCCTGTCCACCAACCTCCTTGGAGAGGTGGGACGTGCTGGAAAATACTGCCCCATAACTTCATGAATTTGGGATGACACTATTTGCCCCTTAATCATTAACTGAATGTCGGAACGGACGGAGTCAGTCAGACCAGGTCTGTTTATGTGCTGCTCCCCCCAGCGTACCTGTTCTGGCAACTGCTGTGAGCCAGCTCTATTTTGTGGCGCGTTCATGAGCCATCCCTGAATGAATCGCCTCATCTCCAAGCTCCATGACCCACCGTCAGCCGCTAATGCGGATTAGCAAGCTCCACCGCTTTCCTGACTCTGCGGTGTGACAGCCCTGCCTATTTCTGCTGCTGTCGCTTTAATTTTCTCTGAAGTGTTCTGCGCAGGCGCGGCCACACTCAAAATGGCTGCCGCCGTGCCTGAAGGTGTGGCAGAACCCTCCGACGCCATCTTGGAGTGTGTATTTCCAAGATGGTGGCCGGACGCTTCTGAAGTGAGTTGCTTAGTAGCCGCGTGGGCTTTTGTACCCTTTTTTACCGAGTCCTTGCTTTTACCCTTCTTTTCGGTGTTCTTTCCTGGCGGGTTTTTTACTCCGACGGGTCTTTTCATTTTATCCAACTTCCGTCTCGTCCATCTCACTCTCACTAGATGTGAGGAAAATTGGCTGGAAATATGGAGCACGTTTTTCCTCCGATGCGATGCTCCCTTATCTGCACTGATCCTCCAGCTCCTTCGTCCGAAGCCTGCCGTGAGGCGGTCTTATCTGGACGACCCCGTGTTTCGTAGTGACCGAGCCCAACTCCGTGGCGCTAAAATTCCTTTCCTCCGCCATTATTGCTTTCTTCTTTCTTTCCTACTGTTAGAAATTAAATGCTTTCTCTTTTTCTGTCTCTTTCTCCAATTATCCTGAGAGAGGGACTAAAACGCGTCTAACTGTTCCGCAGGAGAGAAATTAACTGAAGAGAGAGGGACAGAAGTAGTTTCTTATAAATGTTTAACGGCAACAGCTCGTGAAAGACTCCTGCGTCAGCTGGCGCAAGGACCAAGTCCCATGCGTGGTGGATTGGTCCTCCTGTAAGCCCAAGAATGGATAAGCCCTGATCATTCTCTGTTCCTGCTTGGCTCACCTGGCAGTTACTCTGACATATAAGCTTTAAATGAGAGGGAGATTTAACACACGTGAAGTGGCACTGCTCTGAAGCCTTTCCAAAGCAACAGTTGACCCAGTGTATATGGAAATATGTGAGTGTGGTATTCTTTGTTTTGCTGTTACAATACAGTACATTTACACATTAATGTTCTATTACTTTCAAAAGCAATGCCTAGCAATAATACATTAGAAGTATACATAGAAACAAAGAAGCCCACTATGTTCAGCAGAGCTGATCTCCAAGTAAATGTGCATCAACGCCACAGTCTAGATGATCTTATGAGCTGAATGCACTGGTAAATTCTAAGTGTAGGATCTACCATGACTGTCCCCATTGCCACACCTGCAAGGAGAAACCAACACATTTCAAAGAACTATATTGATCCATATCAGCAAACCAATTCCTCTCCACCAGGAAATGGCCTATTGTGATGCTGACGGGTCTTAATTTCCCATTCAAGAGCAAGCCTTTCCAAGATACTTTGCATTATAACAGGCATTGTTGCTGTTGCATGCCTTTTTCAGGGGGTTTCTGACCCTAAGGACAACAAACACTGGGTTTTCTTGACAGGTTTAGTTCAGAGCGGGGTTGCCCATTGCCCTCCTCTAAGATGAGAAAGTATCACTTGGCCATGGGCATCCAGTGGGTTTCCATGGCTGAGTGGGGATTTGAACCCTATTTTCCAGAGCCCTGGTCCAACACTGAAATCACTAAACCACACTGGCCCTCATGCAACAGGCATAGCTCACAAGAGTACTGCCGCTAGGAAAGCCTATGTTCTTTCCTACTACTCTGAGAATTATAGCTAAAGTCAGAGGAAAGAGAGGAGCTTGGAAGGGTGGCAGATGACATTATTTTGGCTAATCCAAAATTGTGTGATGCCAAAAAAGCCATGGTCATGGATTCAATGGCCATATGAAAATGCTTAGATGCATTATTTTTTAATTTTCTCATCTTTTATCCTTCCTCTGTCCACTGCTTCAATCAGCAATCATTCTCTTTTCCTACCATAATATTGGCTGACACTTTTCTTTGAAAATTACCTAAAGAAAGTGCTCTTGGGCATGAGTAGAGACCCTTCCACTGCAACCAAGCCAATGGTTCTGAAAAGTTTTGAGCCCCTGTTCGTTCTGAGGCATCAGATTCTTTGATAGAACGTCACCCATGAAAGTAAAGGAAGCAAGTTCTTGCTGTTGCTATGTGCCTTCAAGTCATTTCCAACTTATAGCACCCCTAAAGCCAACCTATCGTGGGGTTTTCTGGGGCTGATGCACCCAAGATCACCCAGAGGGTTTCCATGGCCAAGTGGGGAACTGAACGCTGGTCTCCAGAGTCATAGTCCAATGCTCAAACCTCCAAACCATGCTGGCTCTCAAGCAAGTTCTACTCCCTTCTAAAATTAAAAGATCAGAGTGAAAATCGACATCCACGTACCCCACTGGACTTCTGCTGACTGAACAATTCCACTTTGAAGGTACCAGGACACACACATGCACAGCACATTTACTACCCTTCTGGATCTCTGCTGTGCTTTTTTCCCTAGGCTTCATGGCTGCAGGCAGATGGCGCCAAAGGGCTTCCCACCCCATTCTCACAGCTACTGACTGTCCATGGGAGAATGCCCCAGCACTGCCAAGCTGGAGGTGTACTGCCAGAGTATTTTGTTCATTGTACAAGGAGGCACTAGATACCTCCTGCCATAACAACTGAAAAAAGACATACCAACAGGCTTCTAGGGCTTAAATATAACAAAGGCACCACATCCCATCTGATCTTGGAAGTTATACAGGGTAAGCCCTGTTTAATACTCAGATGAGGGACCACCAAGGAATACCAGGTGCTGTAGGCTATATTTCAGAGCCTGGCAATGGCAAACCACCTCTGAGTATACATTGCCTAAGAAAGCCCTGTAAAATTCATGGGTCCCAATAAATTCATGGGGTTGCCCCTTCCTTTTGGAATACACACTCAATTCCCGATGTAGCCATGCAGAGTGGAAGGTACCCCTGTGTTACTGAAATGTGGATTAACCCAAAGATCAACCAGAGAACAAATCTTTCAAGCTTTAATATTGTTTGTGATGTTTTGCTCAGATTCAAAAGGTATGGTGGGGGGGGGGAACACTGAGCCACTCTGTACTAATCAGTCCAAGCAAGCAGGGATTCCAGCACAAAAGCAGACTGGAGGAAAGCAGGGCAGTGTCTGATCCACTCTTTTGGTCTCTCTTTTCCTTTGTTGGAGTTCTTACTTCATGCTGACAATTTAAATGGTAAAACTTTTTTATATAAGATTGCATTTCTAATTATAAGATACAGGATGTATTTCAGCTGGTTGAAGAGGAAACTTTGTTAGAGAAAAATGTTTTAGTTTTATAAGTTGAAACATGGTTCAGTTCTGTGAAACCTGTAAACTCCCAAATCAGTGCACACAGGACAGCAGTCAGTTTATAATAGTTGGAAATGTTTCAAGAGCCAGTGTAGGACAGCACTTACAATGCAGGACTGGGATTTGGGAATAGGGGCACGAGTACCCTTTCAGCAATGAAACTCAATGGGTGACCTTCAGCCAGTAATATTCATTATTACCTACCTCAGAAGACTGTTGTGAAGAGGAAGTCAGATCTCAGACATAATTTGTAATCTTATGGTCTTAATTTTCTCCTATTCAACCTACACCAAATAAACATACAGCAACTTTCTTCATTTTCCAGCACAATAGCCTAGCCTGGTTTCCAACTTCATGTATTTGCATTATTTTAACTCTCCCTCTTTTCCAAATGATTGACCAATCAGAATGGTAGCAGAGTTTTGTTAAATTTGTGGTTCTCAAATTAATCAGTTTTCTTTCTGCTCTTCCTTAAGAATCCTTCAAAGGTTCTTCTTAAGAGTTTGCTGGGTTGAACTCTTAAACCTCCAATAAACTTAGTCATAGTCATAGAATCATGGAGTTGGTCCAACTGCCCGCTCAACACAAAATCTCCAGCTAAAGCATCACCAGCATGTAGCTGTCCAGCCTCTCTGGAAGACATCCAAAGAAGAAGAACCCAGCACCTCTCTCAGCAATTGTTTCCATTGCCAAACCACTTTTTCTATCAATAAATTCCTTCTAATGTTCAACTGAAATCTACTTTCCTGTAACTTCAGACCATTAGACTTGGTCCTACCCTCTAGTACACCAGAAACAGGCATGCCGCATCCTCTCTGTGACACCGCTTGAGGAGTTTTTCATTTATTTATTTATTTTTACTCATTTTATTCTGATTTCTAGAAATGTGAAATTTGCTTAAACTAAGGAAAATCTACCTTTATTAGAGGAAAAAATGTAAAAGAAATGCTTCTGCCATTAAATCACAGCTTTTAATCTACACAAACTAAGTTTGATATCAGTTTCATCAATGCATGTGAGAAAAAAATAGTTAAAATGAACTGAATATAAAACTAACCACATTGTTGAACTGCTGTTAAGGATCTCCAGCTACATGTGAAAAGGGATGCACTTTAAGGCTTAAATAGTATCATAGGTTCTCTCTTATCAGTGCTACAATCCACTTGAGGTTTTTAAAGAGCTCAGTCGTTTCACCCCTCAGTCTTTTCTTCACTAACCCGAACATGCCCAGTTCCTTCAACTTTTCCTCATATATTTTGTTCTCCATACCTCATATCTTCTTCCTTGCCCTTCTCTGAACCTGCTCCAACTTATCTATATCAGGCACCCAAAACTGAACACAGTATTCCAGAAGAGGCCTGCACGGAGCAGAATGTAGAATACGTTACTTCCCTTGACTTTGAAACTATGGCTCTTTCTGCACCATACGCCATTAGCGCATTCTTCTGCTACAATCCCAGCTTTGCCATTCATGCGATGTTAGCAGGTTGCTCTCTTCTGCTCCCTTCCGCCTTAAGTGGACAAGTAGCGGTATTACCACTGGTGCTCTCTCTACACTACAGGCTCCTTGGCCACTCCCTTTCCCCACCTTCACCCCACCCCACTGCCCCGATAGGTCGGGTTTTTGTTTTTGTTTTGTTTGGAAGCCATACTAGTGCAGCAGTGTTGTAATGGTATGACACACCAGTACACTATTTCACTTTTGCACCACAATGCTTAAAAATGTATTAAAAAATAAAAAAAATTAACTCAAGGGAGAAATTTAAAATAAACATAGAGAGGTGATAGATTTCAAAGTTACCATGTCATGCGTGTAACTAAGGGAAGGACAAGCTGGGCACGCCCACACCCCACCCACTCCTAGATCTGGGAGGACAGGAAGCACTATCAAAGCATTATTATGGTACCACACTGAACCGGCTGATGGGATTGAAGCACTAAAGGAGGCTCTTAATGGATTTTTACTGGAAATGCCTGGACAAAAGGCAAGGAAATGGGGGGAGGCTTGCACGAGCCCTCCTTCTCTCCTTTGGAGCCCCCCTTTCATTCCCTTGCCTCTGGCCCCAGCATGCAATAGGCAAGGGAATGGGAGGGGGTCACGAGGGGAGTTATTTGTGTTTTTTCCCCTTTCACTCTGAACCCTCACAAAAGTGGGAGGGCCAGGACATTTGAAGCTTTGCTGGTTCTCACTTATTAATTTACCATCCATTTTTCTGTGGATCACTTTCTCTTTGCCAGCTTCTCCTCTAGAATTCATATCTGTATGTTTGGAGCTTGCCTTTAGGCTGAGGTTTGAGCTATCATCTCCAACCCCACCCCCACAAGGATCTGGTTTAAAGTCCTCTTCATCAGACTTGCCATGTTGCTATCAAAGACATTCTTCGCAGTTTTTGTGAGGTGGAGCCCATCTGTAGTCAGTAATCCTTTGTCTAAGAAGCCAAATTTCTCCTGCCTACAATATCTACATATCCAGTCATTCACTTTTAGTTTCTTCTTGTCCTTCCCTATCCTTCACTCACAGAACTGAAGTGCCTCAGACCCCTTCAGCTTCCTGCCCAAAGCTTCATAGTCAGAGGTGATCTGCTCAAAGGGTTCTTGGCTGTGTCATTGGTACTCACGTGAATAAGGAGAAATGAGTACTGATCTCTCTTCTTGATGAGTTTCGGCAAGTTGTCAATGATATTCTGGATACATGGACGAGGAAAACTGCACATTCCCCATTCATCTCATCAGGCTGGCACACAGGCACCTCTATATTTCTGACCAATGAGTCTCCAACTACCAAAACCTTTCTTTTCTTCTTGTTGTGGCTGGCTGTTACCCTGACTCCTTCCTTGGCATGCAGTATCCCTTGTTTGACTTTCATGGCAAGAACAGCTTCCAAAAAAAACCATTTTACACCTCAGAAGAAAAACACAGACTGGCTGAACAGTTACCTCCTTCACACTCCACATTTCAGATGTTCACTTTTCATTTCTCAAGAGATCTCTTTTCAGTGCACTTGCTCATATATAAGTCACATGTCTCCCACACACCCACTTGGTGTTTGTTCAGGTGAGGTAGAGCTGACGTAAGAGGAGGAATTTTGTCTCACCTGCAAATTGGTCCCAGTGGGGCCCAGCAGGTGCTGGACTCTGTTCTACCCAGATACAGGGAAGAGTTATTACAAGAAGCTCATTATGCTTCACTGAATCAACTGCCTTTCATTTTCATGTTTGGCATATGCCTACAAAGAAGGTAAATAAGTATAGAGGAAGTGATGGCTTCATTGCCTTTGGGCTCATCTGCACAATATTTATATTTGGTCCTGAAAGCACTCTAGTTCTCTTCACCTACTACATGGTCCAAAACATTAGCACTTTCAGAAACAGGCTGTACATACATCCTTCTCCTGCTGTTCTCATTACTACTCAGCCTAGCAGCAGAGTTCTAAATAAACTAGCTACTCTTAGCAAGCAGAAATTGCTTGGGGCAAGGAAAAAGCCATTACCCTTCCATGAAACCCAAACTGTTCTACCTTTTGCAAGGCTTATCTATGAATGGGGAGAACTCTCTTCAGCCTAACAGCAATCCCTGCCTCAAACCATGGAGCAGCAAGCTGGAAGGAGGATACCTAGATCACAAAGAGTTCAGGTCAGGATGGAGGGAGTCATGGCCATTAAGCTCAGTGCATTAGGAAGGGGCTGATTTGAGCAGCTTATTTAGGCCTGTCTTTCTCCTGTATCTTTATGTAGCTCCCAGTGACAGCATTCAGACCCCTGTCTAAAACAATACTGAAAAGAAGGAGTATGGTGCATACATTATTGTAATGAAAAATAAATGGCTTCAGCTGAAAATTGGTAGTGTGAACTACAAGGAAATCTAATGAAACTGTCAAGCTTCAACCTCCATTTAGGATATAGAGTGACCTAAAAGAATTAAGAAAAGAACTCAACATTTTCAGAATTCAGGACAGAGCTCTGCTTGGTTTAAAGTATTTAGCAGCTACTACCACTGAATAACATTTCAGTGACGTATATGCATGTCACTGATATGCAGTTCAACTCTTGACAGTAACAATGAACCTTACAAGTTCACTAAATAATAAAGCACTATCTTTTCCTTTTCCTGCAAGGATAGCCTCCGCTTGATCTGCTGGGGTCATGGCTAGAGCACAGACACCATCAGGCCTGGCATTTGTTAAAAAGCAAGAAGAAGAAAATGTGGCATTTTAGAAAGGATGGGTCAGAGAAGCGTCTCCTGAATCACTAAGGCAGGGGAGGCTAACTGCTCCAGAAAGCATCAGTTAAATTATGTTGCTTCAAAGATTTAAAACATATACATTCCAAGCACCTTAGTCCAATGTCAAACTAGAACCCAATCAGTTCTAATCAGTTCTTAAATGATCAATATGGCATCATTACTACTTTCTACGCCAGTGGTTCTCAACCTGTGGGTCCCCAGATGTTTTTGGACTTCAGCTCCCAGAAGCCCTGAGCATTGACCATAGTGGCTGGGGCTTCTGGGAGCTGAAGTCCAAAAACATCTGGGGACCCACAGGTTGAGAACCACTGTTCTACACCATTCTGATTATTGCAGGATATCTTACAGCAGCTTCCCTTATAGCAGTGTTGATTCCCTTGGTCTTCTCACCTTTAGTGGAGCAAAGGACAATTCCCAGTTATTCCAGGAGGCAGGAGAGAAAGGAGGGATGGTGGAGCAGGGGAAACAGGGAACAGAGAAGCCACAGTTGCACTCCTTTTTGTACCTGTAGGCAAATGAGAACTTGGTCTTTATACAATGGCATCAAGCTTGAGAACCTGCATCTTTTACACAGCTTTGCTACTGTTTTATACCAAACTGAAGCAAGGGTATACAACAGGATACTGTATTTAAGCCAAAGGTAGTTACTATGTGCACCTCCAGTAAGGTTGTGAAATTTCCCTTATTACAAGAGATGGTCCCTCTTTGAGGACTAGAAAGCTTGTCTCTTACAGAGCTGGCAGATGCCCCTTATTAAAATAATCTCCTATTTGAGGGTTGGAAAGTTTTTCCTTTTATATAGACCAAACACCCCCCCAAAAAATAATGTATTTTGGGGTGTGCGCCCTTCATAAAGACAGAAATTTGTGCATCACATAATTTATGACTACAGACAACATGTTAATTTTGTGTTTGTGTGTGTGTGTGTTTTCAAGTCACCTGCTGATTTATGATGACCCCATAAAGGAATACTCAGAGGTGGTTTGTCAATTTCTTCTGTTAATTTTACCAAGAAACAAATAACTAAATTAACTGAAATCAATACTTTCATTTGGTATTTAAGTAGAACACAAACTTGTTAATAGCTTCCTTCCTGATTGCCATGAATTTCAACTGTTCCTTATTTTGAAAACCGAGTGATATCACTCTCCAGATATTGTTGAATTGCAGCTCCCAAAATTCCTTACCATTGACTATGCTGGCTAAGGCTGCCAAGAGCAGCAATGCAACAATATCTAGAAAGTCACACAATTCTCAACCCTGCTTTAAGTAAAGACAAAGGGCCTTTCTGCACTACACTGTTATAGTGCTATTATTCCACTTTCAACATCCTGTGGAATTCTAGGGTTTGTAGTTTACTGAGGCCAAAGAGCTTTCTGGCTGAGAAATCTAAAGGCCCCTCCCTAAACTGCAAAGCCCAGTATCCCACAGGATGCTGAAAGTGGAATAATAGCACTATAACAGTGTAGTGTGGAAATGTCCACAGTGTTTTTTCCTTACGTGCAGCCTCAATGGAGAATTTTAAAAGCACACTTAACACAGCATGAGTTACACTTCCTTTCGTAAGTCTGCTACACTAACCCAGAATAGTTCTTCCAATGCAATATTGGCAATTAAGGACTGTCTCCAGGTATATAGACAGGTAAATAGAGCTCAATTACATCTACAAAGTTACAGCAGGATCCCAGGCTTGTGGGGGGTTTTGCGCTATGCCGCGCCATGCAATAAAATTGTATGAGTGTTTATGAAAAATGGCACAACCTAGATCATTCTAGCTTCATTTCAAATCTGTGCATGCCTTAGCCTCATATACTCCCCTTCTATTCAATCATTTTAACAATCTCAGTCTGAATTAGACAGGGAAAAAATACTATCAAATAATTCATTCCACTAATTTAACATTTTCTTGAATAAATTACTTAGTTCAGTTGCATGTTTTCCATTATTCACATCCCACTAAATCGTCATCCAATCTTTCTCTCCCCTAATACATCATCCCCATTCCACCATGCTTTAGCTGCATATGTGTAGCCTCCTCTTCAGTTCCTATTTCAGTCTTGTTTTTCTCAAAGCATTTTTTTCTAAAATGTTTTCAGGTTTTACTCTTTTCATATTTGACCTTTTTCTTGCTCACTCTTGATTCACTTAATGTCTTCTGCATTTATCTATAGTTTCTCTTGTGCATTCATATCTAATGCAATTGTACTCTTATAATTCTCTCTAGCAGGAATCTCCAAGACACTCTGAAAGTAAATTACATCTATAAAGCTAAGACCCTAGGGACTTTAAAGGCCTCTTCCATTAGATTAAATAGAAATACTCACAAGGAAAAGGAGAAGTTTTCTTTCCAAATAATTCACCATCTTAGTGTTTGAAGATGTGGAAAAAGACAGAAACAGTTGTTCAAAAAGAATTTAATTCCCAATCACGTCAGAAGCAAAAAACTGAACAATGGTTGTTTGTGAAAGCTAACATTAACTACTTTGTATTTGGTTTTGTTTCTAGCAGAATGAGCAACCAATATCATGCAGACCACATATATACAAACTAAACTTCTAGGAAGCTCCTGTTATACTACTTGGAATTCCAAACTCCATTTTTCAAAAAGGTACATTCTAGTTCACATGACTGCAAAGAGAAAGTCAAATATAAGTTGGGGGGAAAAAGGATCATAAATCTTTTTTAAAAAAGTCTAAAATCAGTTTGTTCTCCAAGTTGCATTATTTTTGAACTCTCATATTGACATCAGATTTCTTTCCTTATATAAGAATTTTAATTTCAATTTGCCTTTTTCTCTTCCTGCCCAATTCCTTGTTCCTTGTGTATCATGTCTGAAATGCAGATTATAATCCTTTAACAATATGTAGAAGGACTGTAATGCTGCTTATTTTTTTTATGCTGCTCCAGGAGCCTTTCCTGGCAAAAGCAGGGGTTTAAATGTTCAAAATAAATTCTTCAGTTCTACATTTTAAACATCTCGCTCTCTTTAGAACTCAAATGAAGAATATCAAAAGGAACTACAGAACCTTATAAACAAACTTCCTATAGTCCTAGACCACAGCCATTTCCGCACTATACTTTTATAGTGCTATTATTCCACTTTCAACATCATATGGAATTCTGGGATTTGTAGTTTACCGAGGCCAAAGAGCTCTCTGGCTGAGAATTCCAAATGCCCCTCTCTAAACTGCAAACCCTAGAATTCCATAGGATGTTGAAAGTGGAATAATAGCACTATAACACTGTACTGCAGAAATGGCCCAAATCTTTACTACTCTTTCAGGAACAATAACCAGGAGTCTTTTACCTTTCTCCCTCTCCACTTCTCCATGTATATCAACATGTTCACACCTGACACAGAAGAATGATTTCTTATCTCCTGTTCCCAAGAATGCCATCTCTATTTATACATGGATGCTATCACATGGACCCATAGGTAAATGGTACTTAAGAAGATCCATCAGGACTACACAATCTTTTATCCTAACAACACTTTGAGCCTATGCCAACCTGCACCCCAGATTATCTTTCTAGACACTCCTATACAACTATAAGCACTATCTTCTATCAAACGCCTAACTACTACGACGTATACATTCACGCTTCAGACTTCTACCCACAATCTATTCAGTCATTTGTCTGTAACAACAATAGATTTCAAATAGGGAAGGGACAGGGATGTAAGCATCACTGCACAGCACCCCTTGAGCCTAGCTGTTGCTGAGGTTTCTATGCTCAATACACAAAGATCTCAAAAGTGTTTATAAGTCTAAACATACATGTGGGGCTATATATGCAGGTATCCACTTTTCCCAATTTGAGGTTTATTTGTGTTGCAGGTGAATATCTGCATAGACTGCCAAAATACACAAGTTCCATTGTCTACTATACCACCAAGGCTCACAATATAACTACATCTGTTTCAACTAACTGGGTAGACATTCACCATTTTTAAGGATATACATTAGGTATTTATTAGACTACAATACACATCCAACAAAGTGAAAAATAACAAAGCCAAACTAGTACCTAAGAATAAGCTACTACAAGACAGACCCAGAGGAAAATGTGACAGGATGCCCCTAATTGTCATTTCTAGCTCTGCACTACAACTACTCCAATATATCATCCATGACCTCAACCCATCCAGACAGCTAGGGCTTCTGTATGTCTTAATGCAACCCTAGTGCTGCCCACAGGTATTATGCTGAGGATCACAAATATCAGTTGACTTCATCTCCTGCATTCTACATAGGACAAGCTGCAAAATAATAAACTGGCACAGATCTGATATCATAAAGGGCAGTAAAAAACTCTCTCTCTCTCTCTCTCTCTCTCTCTCTCTCATACACACACACACACACACACACTCTAATTGCAGAACATTTCATCCTCCAGGGACATTGTGGTGCTGATCTAAAAGTGAACAAAGGAATTTCAATCCCAAAACCACTGTATTATGTTCTACCAAGTTCAGTTCTATTACATTTGTCCTGAATTGAGATAACAAGCATTTCTTTCATTACAGGTGTTAATTAATTTACCAGTGCCAGAATATGTGGATTATCATCACCCCTGCTTTGCATAATCCAATTAAGATTTCTGTCTCCACCTAAATTTAAGACTATGGCTAAATGCAAATTTTGTGGCAACAACATGAGGACAGTTTTTGTCTTTCCCTTGTTGTTGTTCTGTGCCTTTGTTTCTGAGTTACGGTGACCCTAATGTGAACCTATTATGGTGTTTTCCGGGACTGAGAGTGTGTGACATGCGCAAGGTCTCCCAGTGGGTTTATCCTTTTCCTGTCCTTCCGCATGCAGTCTCAGCTCCTTCCTTATTTAGCCTGTTATTTGTTTGAAGCATTTATATTCTGCCCTTCAGCCAAGAGGCAAAACGTTTGCTGCAACTTGCAACAGCCCATGCCTTCTGTCTTACAATTTAAATGTAAGACATGACACACAAAGACTAAGAATTTGTATGGAAATGGTTCAGGCAACCTGCTTGTAAAACTTCACATTTGATGGTCCATTTCCCAACTGAAACAACAACCATCATAGCAACTACTTTAAGAAAGTTTCAGAAAGGGGTAAGGGGCAGAATAGATGGGAAAGCTCCACCCATCATGTCAGCCTGATGTAATAAAGTTAATGCTCTCCTGTTTTCAAACATCTCTTTACTTGCTATGCACCTAGTGGAATAATGAATTTAGCTATTCAGGACCACAATCTGAAACTCAAAGATGGTAAGTTTCTCCACCCAATAACAGGCATAATTTTTGAGGATCATATTTGTCTAGCCAACAGGTATTGCTACCCAATTTGGCGTCCATTTACACTGTCAGCTAACACAGGCCATTTCCACACTAAATTCATATAGCGTGATTATTCCACTTTCAACATCCTACGGAATTCTGGAGTTTGCAGTTTAAGGAGGGGCCAGTCAGCCGCTCCCTAAACTGCAAACTCCCAGATTCCATAGGATGTTGAAAGTGGAATAATCGCGCTATATGAGTGTAGTGCGGAAATGGCTACAGAACCTAAAATTAATCTCCAGTCTTGTAAACATAAATGGTATTATGTTTCTTTATACCTCTGTTTTGTATCCAACAAGGAACCTATGTGTTTTGCTTAAGTCTAGAGATAAACCCATATTACAACTGTTGGATATACTGTGTGAAGGTGTATGGGAGATCACCCATTGTGGGTTTTTTTATTATTCTCAGCAATCCTAGTAAAACTTGAAATTTATATAGCACCTACTAGACCAAGCATGGATAATGCATAACCTTTATATGGGGTGTGTGTGTGTGTGTGTGTGTGTGTGTATGCATATGTGTGCACCTTCAAGTCAACTTTTAACTCATGGTGCCCTCATTAATTTCATAGGGTTTTCTTAGGCAACAAATACTCAAAGATGGTTTTCCCAGTTCTTATGCTCCCATGCCATTGGCAATACCGGCTAGAGTAGATGGGAGCTGTAGTCCAATAACACCTGGAGGGCCACTCCTACAGGAATGGAAAATTAATGATTCTCCAGATGTTATTGGCCTGCGGCTGCCATTCCATTAACCTTAGCCAACACAGTCATGGTGAGAGGAGATGCAATTCAGCAACAGATGGAAGATCACACACTCCCCATCCCCAGCCAAATCCAGTGAAAGTTGCAGTCTTCATCTTGAAAAGGTGAGTTACTTAAGACTTGGGCAGCTTCCTTTCACCCTGGCTATTTTGTTTACCATCCTGTCTGATGGAAGAT
Organism: Iguana delicatissima; assembly: GCA_948472985.1. NCBI lineage: Eukaryota > Metazoa > Chordata > Lepidosauria > Squamata > Iguanidae > Iguana > Iguana delicatissima. The sequence continues at coordinate 552,470 of CAOKZL010000828.1, read as the reverse complement.
TCTGAAGAAATTGGAGTCTTGATTTCTATGTTGTGACATTTTTGTTGATTCTAATAAATTTCCTGATTATCGATTTTGACTTTCTTACGATCTAGAATAGCTTCCTCTGCTTTTTCCATGATTTGTGTCTAGTCAATGTAATAATTATACCATGCATACTTTTACTTACTTAAGCTTTAGCAAAATTGTCATATTGCTTTTAATTTCCTTCTGACCTCCCTATTTAATTTTCTAATCTACTATTGTATCTTTATGCACAGACATTTACAAAAACCTGCAGACTCAGAAGAACATTTGATTTATCTGATGAACTTCCATCCACGGAGACTTATGTCATAATAAACATAATGCAATAAGAGCCTTTCTTTTTAGAAGTACAATTAATTTAACACATAGTTTAGTCAATCTAGCAGCCAGGAGACAGCTAAGGTCCTAACTGAAAGAGACTTTAAAAAAAACTCTCAGTGATAGGAGCCTAATTTCAAAGAGAGGCAAGAGAGAGGCACTACTGTCTTTCTCCCCTCCTGTCTGAATGCAAAACCATTGTTATGCAAAACCATCGAATCTCATCACATTCACCTTCCAATCCATAATGGTAGTGCTGCTCCACCTACACTCCTCCTTCATCTTGCCTCTTGTTCTCAGCTGCTTTAAGATATTTTCCCCCTACTAGCTCACTTCTGGTCTCAGGACTGGGAAAAAAAATCTGTCTTAAAGTAGTGGAGTTCAGAGATGAGATGAAATCTTCTCTCTTTCATTTTGTTTTCTAGCATAAAAGGTTAATCTCCCTCTCTGAATTTATAGCTAAAAATTGAGTGAGGTTAACAAATACATGCACATCTAGTTTGGCCTTTAATCTCTTCATTCCTTTAGATGCTAATAGCCATTATTTTCTCAAGCCTCTCCTCTTCAGAATGTGTTGCTTCAGTCAGCCACAACTTTCTTTAGGATATCCTGGCCAGTTTCCTTGCTTGTGCAGCACTCCTAATTGCAGTACAAACTCTTGTCCAGCCAGTTTATTTGCACAGCCATTTCCTTCCATTAGTCTGCACTTTTAAGATAGTCACTGGTTATCTTTACTGTCCTCCTCCTTCTCCTTAGACCACTAGTTCATGCATGTACCTTTCCCTCAGCTTCCTATTTCTGTGCCACCTTCCTTTGTGTGCCCTTGGGTTCTGATCTAAATTTGTTGTTACTTGCCATCAAGTTGATTTCAACCTATGTTATGTTACCCTGTTTACTGGGGGGTCCCAAGAGGGACTCCAAAATGCGCTCTACTATAGGTGGGGAAGATTAGCTCAGAGCACTGCTTTAGCGTTACGAGAGGCAGGGTAACTTAGCAGGATCTTGTAACCCAATGTTTACGGGGTCAGGCCAAGCCAAGGAGCACCCCAAGTTTAAGAATAATTGAGATTTTATTAAATACAGGCAAACAGTGTATACAACACGTTCACACAAGTAGCTAAGGAAAATAAAGGTTGGAGTGGTATAGAGGGATTTTGAGAGGTATTGTTGAATTGGGTGATACAACACCTGTCCTGAAGCTTGAGTTCATTGGTCTGGAATCTCAGTACATGGGATTGAGGGACAGCTCGCCAAACAAAGCAGCAGCAAGGCTGGATGGAAGTCCAGAGCAATCCAAGGAAGGTCTCGGAATCAGGGGTTTTTATAGAGAGAAGTGTGACTGCAGGCTATGCCTTACTTGGGGACAACGAGTTTTGGGTGCGAGACAATGTCTCCGAAAGGTCAAAATTTAGCATGATTAAGTTAAGTCCGAATTAACAAAGAGGTAGACCATATGCAAATACTCAGTGCTTGGCATTTAAGCTTCTAGCTTGCCAAGTTACCTGCTCGGGGCAGGGAGTCCTTTGTAAACAGCGTGCATACATAATGAGGGTGTTTGCAGAGAGGTCTCCTAAAGCAGTGATCTGGCTATTTCTGGCCTGCCTGTATTGTCTTGGCATATTGCAGTGTTTGATGGCCGAGCCTAGTTTTGTGCTTGTCCGGGGGCCTCACAAACACGTAGAAAGGGGTGGTGGAAGAAGGCCGAATTATTGATATCAAAGTGATATCTAGTGCTATCGCCAGGTAGGCCTAAACTGCAGTAACAGTTAACCTTATGAATGAGAGTCAGGTCTTACAAACTAAGGGCTGTAGCTTCCTTGATTGAATAATTTATCTATAACGTGGTCTTCCTCATTTCCTACCGCCTTTCATTTTGCCCAGTATTATCATCTTTTCCAGTCAGTCACATTGTCTTATGTTATGTGCAAAGTACAAAAGCCTCCTTTTGGTCATCTCGGCTTCTAGAGTTCAGGCCTGATTTGCTTTATAACCTATTCATTTCTCATTTTAGCAGTTCGTGGTCCCCACAGAACTTCCCTCCAGCACATTTCAAATGTGTTGATTTTCTTCCTGTCAACTTTCTTCACTGTCCAGCTTTCACACCTGTACATAAAAACTGGACATACTATGGCATGGTTGATTCTGAGTTGGGTATCTAATGATTTATCTTAACATTTGAAGATCTTATGTAGTTCCTTCACAGTTGTCCTTGCAGTCTTAGCCTTCTTCTGATTTCTTAACTGGGTGTGTATATATATGTGCTTTCAAGTTGTCTGCTGACATATGGCAACCCCATGGATTTTATAGGGTTTTCTTGGGCAAGGAATACTCAGAGGTGGTTTTGGCAGTTCTTTTCCTCTGAAATACAGCTAACAGCATCTAGTATTCAATGGTGGTTTGCCATCCAAGTACCAGTCAGGGCTGACCCTGTTTAGCTTCCAAGATCAGACAGGATCTGTATCTTTAGAGTATTCAGACTCTATGATTTCTTAACAATATGCTCCAATTTGATTAATGATAATGATCATGATTAATGATCTTTAACTATTTGGAAGTCTTATTACCCATTTTAGAGCTATGTAAATCATCCGTGGTCATAGTTTTTGCTTTCTTAATTATCCAAAAGCTTCTCTGAGCTTTTGTTTATCTGGCACTTTTGCTCCCTTACCTTTCCAGTCCTCATATTTCTTGCAAGAGACTTTTACTTCCTTTGGAAAAGCCAGAAAGCAGCTTGAAGCAATTTATTTCCTTCAGCAGATAAAATGTTCACAAGTATTGTCAAACACATCAGCTCAGCCAACAAAAGCCAGAGACTTCATCAATGATCATAACTGCCTCCACCCAAACAAAAAACATGTGTGCCACACTATCAATTGTTCACAGCTAAAACTGAGATTAGACAAACTAGGAAACTGTTCCAGTTTAACCCAAATGACAAAGGCCTGCTCTAATAGTTTCTATGGCCTAACATATGAAATACGGTACATGTAACTTTGAAATACAAAGTATTCATGTATTAAATTTATTTGGTTTAACATATGTATTGCTCAAACGTATGTACTACTTCAAGTAGGAAAATGTTAGGGTAAATTTAAATTGCAACCTATTAAATTTGTTCCACATGGGAGGGTTTATATCTGATTCAAACCGAGGGGACTCTTTTAACACTTTGCTACTTAAAGTAATATTTTCATTAGAGTTTCCCTAAGGCAGAGAGTTTCTTTAGCTCATTGTGGCTATAATTGTGTTTGAGAGCAAGAATAATTCTGGTCCCTTCCAACAGCTGTCTACTGCTGCCCTCTTGCTGTTTTTTTTAATAAGTAATCTCCAGCCAAGAGCAGCTATGGTAACAATAAAAATGTCACCATCCTTACATGCTTCCTTTGGTCGTAATTCTAGGCCATTTATCATCATAAAAAATAGCTCATGTCATCCTGCATGATATTAAAAGTTGCTCCAGGACTTTAGTAATGAAACAACCTGCCTGCCAGACCTATGGAGAAGCTGAGCACATGCAGTGTTTCCCTCACAGCTAGTCGTCAGTCATCTGCTTGCTTTTTCAACATAACCAAGGTTTTTCAGGCCATGTCTCTTCAAGTCTGCAGAGACCAGCCAACAATATTTTCTTGCCTTATTTTTATTCCTTCTTTCCCAATACTTGCAGGTCCCACTCTTTTGAGCTATAGGAATTATTGACAATAACTGACTCTCAACCAGTGGCTAAGAGATTTTTCTAAAATACTCCTTGGCATCATATTTGAAGGGTTAAATAGGACCATCTAGACTGTAGGTCAGGGAAACGGACTCGCATGGTCATTAGTATCCAGCCTAGCCTATTTAGCTTACATCAAATTGATATATATTCTGAATACTGGAAAAGATCACTGATAATTATCAATAAGTATCAAGGACTTGTAATAAAAGTGAGTATTAATGGTGTCAACCTCATTCTAAGCGGTTAATGCTTATACAAAACTGTGGCATAACAAAGATAGTAAGTTTCCCATACATGTGACAAGATAGGAATCATGGTTGGTTAATCCTCAGGATTGGACAAACTCAAGCTTAGCTTGAGGCCTGTAAAGTATTGGTCTTCTTTTAGATCTAGCGTCATAGTAGAGTCAAATCTTCATGCTGAACAATTTTTCTGCGCTTTCTCAATAAGTCTTTAAAAGACTATGTGTGGTGTAGTGATTTGAGCAGTGGACTACAACCTTGGAGAACAGGGTTCAAGTCTACACTCGGCAGTGGAAATCCACTGGATAATCTTGGGTGTGTCACATACTCCAAGGCCCAGAAAATCCCATGAGGTTCACCTTAAGGTCACCATAAGTTGGAAATAATTTGATGGCACATAACAACAATACTATCTTTTAACAGAGGCCATGTCTAACCAACTGATTAACTCAACTACATTAATGTTACATTGATCTTGTAAGAAGATTAGATGTATGTCCTTCAGAAAAAAAGGGTAAGATAAAAGAAAATTTTACTGGGATACTTGTAAATATTTTAAGAAAACCCAATATTATGTACTTACGCTGATCATATTTTTTTTAAGGCACTATATGTATATCAATGTTTGGATGTCCAAGAATGAAATATTTATTATGTATAGTTAAATGAAAAATAGTTAATTATAAGCCTGATATGAATTGATTGGTGTATATGTATTAAGCTACTAATTTTTATGAAACAATGTATTACTAGAAATAGAAGATCTTCAGCAGACAAAAAATGGCAATGGAAAATTGTCCATTACACATCTAAGGTGATCAATGAGGCAGTATCTTTACACCATCTCAACTTCTAGATGGGCTATTTTACCATAATTAAATTAACACAATTTTAATACAGTTTTAGGAAGTATCACATCCTGCCTTTCCGACTGCAGCTTTTAGGATATTGAAATTCTCTAATTTTACAGCACTCCAGTTCCACAACACTATACAGGCCAGCCTATCATTGGGACAAAGTACTCACTAGTTTCATCTAGTAAGAACAGCTTGCTTACCTGTAACTGTGGTTCTTCGAGTGGTCATCTGTGCCCTCATACATTAGGAGCTTTCGCGCCTGCGTGGTAGCATTCGGAAGATTCTAGAGCTCATTAGCTTTGGCGGGAACCCCTCCCCCATGCCGGTGCTGCGCATGCTCCTCCCGCCGACTAACGGTCTCTCTTCAGTTCTGGTCCGCCGAAGCAGATGGGACCTGAAAAAGAGGGGAAGGCAGGGCGGGGATGTATGAGGGCACAGATGACCACTCGAAGAACCACAGTTACAGGTAAGCAACCTGTTCTTCTTCTTTGTGGTCTCCTACATTAGGAGACTGTGTAGCTGACCAGTAGGATGGTGGGTCAGGTCCCAGATCCTAGAGCACAGAAGACAGCACAGCACGTCCAAACCGGGCATTTCTCCTGGAACGGCAGTCGAGCCTGTAGTGGCGCATGAAGGTCAACGGCTGGGACCAGGTCGCCACACGGCAGAGTTCCGACAGGTCGACGCCTCGCAGGAGGGCAGCAGATGTCGCCACGGCCCTGGTGGAGTGGGCCCGAAGCAGGTCTGGCGGAGGTTTCCTGGCAAGCTCGTACGCCAGGTGAATAGTCTGTACCACCCACTTAGAGAAGCATCGAGCTTCCGTCCTTCACGGTCCGGAGGGGTGGTATGCGCTCGGTTGCCTCCTTTCGTCTGAGCCGACTCGACCACAATAGAGTTCAGTACAGGATGATTGAAGAGGAACACCACGTTCTCCTTCTGGGTCCTGTAGAGATGCTCTAGCCTATGTCGGATAGGCTGTGCTGATGCCGGCTTCGCCCACGGCTGCTTCATCGCTTTCACCAGGGTTGGTAGGAACGGCAGCGGTGCGGTCGATGGTGGGCGGGCTTCCAAGTACTGGAAGACCGGGTCCTGGGCTTGTGGAGCAGGTTCGGTCACCTTTAAGCCAAGGGCTGTGGCCATCCGGAGGAGGATCACAGAAAACTGGCGTACGTCCTCCAGTGCAGACTCCGGGGCTGGCTCCCCGAACCCCAGCGGTGGGGATTCGTGAGAAGAAGGGGTGGACTCAGCAGAGTCAGAGTCCGAATCGTAAGAGTCGCCGGATGGTAATGGCGACCTCTCCGCCTCCTTCTCCTCGGCCGGCCTACGGGCCGGAGGTGCCAGGGTGACAGCTGGAACTGCAGGCTGCGTCGGTACCAGTGCGGCCGAAGTCGTGGCCGGTATCGGAATCACCTGCAGGGGCACGACCGCGGGCCTAGGGCAGTGTGCCGCCTGCGTGGTAGAAGTCGCAGATACCGCTGGCTGGGCCACGGTGGGCTGTGGCGTCGGGCGGGTAGCTGTGGCCGTCGTCCGCGGTGGTGGAGAAACAGCCCTGTAGCGGGGTGAGGGCTCCCGGGACCGACGGTGACTCGGTGAACGATGCAGCGGTGACCTCTCATAGCGGGGGTAGTGAGCCTCCCACGGTGGCGAGCGAGATCGGCGACAAGGTGACCAGTACCTTGGATCTGGATGGTACCGGTCCCTTTATGACAGCGAGTAAGAATAGTATGAGCCGGCCGGCTCGTGCCACATCTGCTCCTGGGCGTACCTCCCTAGGTAGGCAGGAGAGTAGGCGCTCTCACCCGAGCGACGCCTCTCCAGGCGCATCTCCCGATATCACGGGGATGGAGGCCTGGCCCACTGCTCCGGCGAGCGGGACTCGTCGCGTTGAGAGGCTGGGCGCTGCCTGACCACAGCCTCCTCTCGGCGTTCTGCCGAGGGTGGACAGCGACTCGGCGGAGTGATCTCCGCGATCAGCTCAGGCGGTTGAGGGGGCGAGGCCTGCACGACCTGCTCCTCGTCCGACACCTCGAGGATTTTCTCTTCCTCCAGAGGCTCCTCTTCCTCAGGGAGCTCCATCGGTTGAGGTTCCTCGGTGGGCTGGGTGGGTGGTGGAGTCGGGGGTCGCACCACCATCGGTGAAGAGCGCCGCTTCTCCTTTCTCTTCTTCTTCTTCTTCTCCCCACGCCCTCGGTGGCGGGGCGCTTCTTCTGGGCCGCGCTTAGCGGCCTGGAGGAGGAGGTTGAAGCCTGCGAGCCCGCAGGGTCCTCACGTGCCCGAGTTGCCAAGATCTTCGGTATCCTCGGCAACTTCATTATCGGTACCGAGCCCGACACCGATGAGGTCAAGGGCACGGCAGCTGCCGCTGTTGCCGAAGAAGAAGAAGAAGGCGGGCATTTCTCGGCCATCGTCTCGGATCTCTGGACGCGAAGAGATTCCTCCTAACAGTGGGATTTAAGCCTTGCCGCCCTGTTACGGAGAGTCTGGTGTGTAAACTCTCTACAAATAGGGCAGGCCTGAACGTTGTGCCCCTCACCCAAACAAATCAGGCACTTAGAGTGTCGGTCAGAGAGAGCGACCTTCCTTCCAAGAAAGCAAGAGTCCGAGAACGCCAAACACAGTCCGAGATCCGAAATCGTCACCAAAGCCAGAAAAAGGTCAAAACCGATCGAGAAAGTACAAAGCCAAGTCCGAAATCCAAGAGGGGTAGTCAAAAGCCAAATCCGAAGTCGAAAAAACACCAAAAGCAGAATCGAAAAGCAAGCCAACAAGCAGAACCTTCTGTACGCTGAGGCGGACAAGAAAGAACTGAGGAGAGACCATTAGTCAGCGGGAGGAGCATGCGCAGCACCGGCGTGGGGGAGGAGTTCCCGCCAAAGCTAACGAGCTCTAGAATCTTACGAACGCTACCACGCAGGCGCAAAAGCTCCTAATGTATGAGGCACAAAGACCACCAAGAAGAACGTATGGCTTGTTTGGATGCATACTTGGTATTCAGTTCTACTTTCAACAACCGTACAGTGCTGTACTAAGTCAACTCAACAAGCTGTGTGATCAACATAAAAGTTCTTGTAGTGGCAAAGAAAATATAAGCTCTGTATATTTACTTGGGAGTTAACCTATAGAGAATTTTGCTGCATGGCCGCAGCCATTAATATTTATATACATATTGGAAGTCCAGTGGAAATCTGAAAGATTCCTGTGTAAACATGGACAAAAGTGGCACCCATATTTTGTTGTGGCTTCTTTCTCCTATATTTGATGTTGCCTCACCTTGTCAACAACAGATCACATTTTTCCATTTGTAAAGGATTTATCCTATAATGTGGTACTAATGTTCCTCATATACCTTGTTGTCCAATGGATAATATAGTAACACAAGAGGCAGATGTGCTTATGGAAAGATGGTCTTGAGAAACATCAGTAAGCCAGATATCACATACAGTTTTGGTTCAGGCTTTTTGACAGATCATGTCTTCCAATATGAGCCTGGCTGGACCTTGAAATCCACAGGAGACATCCTCCCCTCGGTCTCACCATCTTCACAGGTACAGTTGATGGGAACATGAGAGAGGGCCTTTTCAATGGCTGATCCTACATTTTGAAACTCCCTCTCTAGGGCGAGTAGAATGGCATCCTCTTTACTGTCTTTACAGCAAGAGGTGAACTTAAAAAAAAAATCTTGCAGGCTTTTAATACAGGGCTGCAAGTGCTACATTGTTGAAAGTTATATTGTGTACCTTTCAAAATCTTTTTAGAGTACATGTTTTTAAAATGGTTATATGTAAAGTCAAACGCTTTCACGGCTGGAATCCATAGGTTTTTGTGGGTTTTCTGGCCTTTGAGGCCATGTTCTATTAGTATTATCCTCAGATCCTCTGAAGATGCCAGCCACAGATGCAGGCGAAACATCAGGAGAAAATACTAACAGAACATGGCCTCGAAGCCCGGAAAACCCACAACAAAATGGTTATAGTTTGATTTTGATTATAATTTTGATCTTTTGTAAGTTTTTAACTGCAATTTTTTAAAATATGTAAACCGTCTTAGCCACCAGTCTTGGGGAAAAGGTGGGATATAAATAAAAGTTAATGATGACGATGATAATAATTATAGTTTAGGTTGCCAAGTCCAAAACCCTGAGAGTTTTACAGAAACGAATTAAAGAGTTATACGGAAAAGACGTATACAGAAAATACATTCTTACAACCAGTTTACTGTAACGTTGTTCCACGTGATACTACTGTAGCTACCATGCATTCAGATTTTACAGATGGAAGAACTCAGCATGCCTGCCAATCAATCTGTGTCACAACTGAACAGCTTTATATCTCGTATTTCAATATGCGTTAGGATGGTTTACATAGCAAATATAATCAAAAATATAATTATGTAGCAAATAAAGTATCCACAAAATCCATAAAAGACAAAACAGAGAAGATCCAGTAAGGTTCAGCAGCAGATCAAACTCTGACAAGAAAAAAATTCACCTTCCACTTAAATACACAGCAATCAAAATACGACCTAAACGTGTCCAGGAAACCTGGTGTTTGGACACCAAAGCAGAAAGGGCCTTCTTTCTCCCTCTGGCGGCCATTGTCAAACCTCCAAAGAACACTATTGCTGCACTGTCATTCACAATGGCCACGTTCAATAATACACAGTTTTGCAACCTACCAGGTTTAAACTGGGTTGATCTAATTTGAACTTCAGCCTCAACGTTTAAACGTTTTAACACGCATACATTTTGCCCACGGTGGTTAATAAACAAAAGGCTATTTTTATTTATTGCTTTTCATTAGTTTACAACCATGCACCAATATGCATAAATTTTGGTCTACAGTTGTACACAAAGGCCATTTCCGCACTAGACTGTTCTAGCGCTACGATTCCGCTTTCAACCTCCTCTGGAATCCTGGGGCTTGCAGTTTCGGGAGGGGCCGGGTGGCCCCTCCCGAAACTGCAAGCCCCAGGATTCCAGAGGAGGTTGAAAGCGGAATCGTAGCGCTAGAACAGTCTAGTGCGGAAATGGCCAAAGAATAGGAGTTTTCTCCTTCGGGACAGAAGGAACAGGAAGTGCTTTCGTTTTGATTACAAGCTTAAGAACAAATGCAAAAATGGCAACGGGGGGGTGACAACACACAATACACGCCTGCCGTGTAATCTACCTCCCGCAGCCTCCTCTCCCTGCTCAATACAAACACAGACGTCGGGCAACGGCCTCCCCGCCGCGCGAGCCTTATTTGACGGCTTGCTCCCGCTCACAGGAGCGCGCGCCGCGCCGGGCCAAATCTGCTTAGCAACTAGTCTTGTTTCTTCGATGATTGGCTGGTCCGATTCGTACGCTTCTCTTTAGTGACTGGTTCTGAGCTATAATTACGTTAAACTCGTTGCGTGGAGGGACGGGGGAAATAGAGCAGAAGGCAAGAGAGAGAGAGAAGAGGAACGCTCTCTTTAATGACTTTTGCGGAAGGATCGCCATCTGCTTCTTCGAAAACTAGCGTCGTCGCAACCGCGTCGTGCGCTGCCCGTAAATCGCCACGGAACTACTTTCGCGGCGGGGGGTGCTAATCCGAGCCGCCGTCGCGACGGTGACGAAACGAGGGGCACGTGACTAATTGGCAGCGTACGTAGCCTATGATACCGTACAATCCTAGCAAGCGCTGGCGGAGATTGGTCCGTCTGTGGGGAAAGGCCCGAACAGGTCGTGGGGAGGCGGGACGCAAGACCCTGTCGGCCCCAGGCAAATACTCTATCTTGGGCCCTGTCAGAGGCGGGGGTGGTGCGCGTGAGGGTTCGGGTGAGTAGAGAGGAAGGGGCCGGAGCCCGAAGGGGTTTTGGCCGGGGGTATCCCGGGGTCGCGGAATTCGTCGTGGTAGTAGCGGAAACGGGTGGGTGGAAGGAGAGGCTGGTCCGGGCGGGGTCCCTCCGGTTGGCCTGAATCGTTGTTCGAGGAAGGAGAAGCGTCGAGGGTGCTCGGGCTTCCTCGCGGGGGTGGGGTGAGGTGAAGTGAGGCGCGGCGAGGCGAGGCGAGGCGGGAGCGAAGAGGGGTCGGGGTGCGGGCAGGCTCTGCGTTCCCTTGGACCCGTTCTCCGTCCTGGGTAGGAGGCAGAAAGAGACACCAACGCATTAGTGTCAGGGCCTTTTTTCCTCACCACACGAGGGGCGAGGCGCGTCGGTCTTCGTGCCTCCCCATCCCCAAACGCGGGGGCGAGCGGTAGGTAACGCTCATTCCTTCGGTGCCATCGCCAAGTAAAGCAAGGTTTACTACAGGAACCCAGACGCGTAGGCAGAGCCCGAGGCCTTTCTGCCACGAAGGAGAGATGCTGTTTTCCACGTTCCGTGCTGATGGGTACAACTCTCCTCCCCTCCACCGAGGCAGGTCTTTTCTGTATGTAGAAATAAAAGGAAGGTTTATGGAGGGGGGAAGTGCACGTGCCCGGAGGTATTGTTATTTTTCGCCTTCCTTTCGAGTTAATAGCCTGCTAGGAGGTAATTCTCGCAACCCCCTACTTCTCCGTGACGTTCACCTTCTGTTTTCTTTTTAATGTTGTTGTGTGCCTTCAAGCCGTTTCAGATTTATGGAGACCCTGTTACAGGGTTTTCTTAGCCACATTTGTTCAGAGGAGGTTTGCCTTTGTCTTTCTCAGAGGCTGAGAGAGTGTGACTTGCCAAGGTCACCCGGTGGGTTTCCATGGCTGAGCTGGGATTCAGACCCTGGTAACTAGAGACATGGTCCAGTGCTCATACCACCACAGCAGGCTGGTTGTCGCTATATTCTTTTACCGTATTTTTAAGATAGATTCCAGGTGTAATTACCTTGAAGGCCCCTGATTTTGGAAGCTAATGAATCCCAGGTGCCATAGGCTATATTTCAAATGGAAGAACTGGCAAAACCACCTCTGAGTATACCTCACTTAAGAAAACTCTCTGAAGTTCTTGGGGTCACCATAGGTTGACAGTCAACTTGAAGTCACATGCATGCAGAAAGCAGCTTCCAGTAATCAAGATTGGGGATAATAGGGTCTTTAGCAAACAGTCATGTTTGCAATACATAATGTTATTCTTACTCTAGTAGAGGATTTTTGCGATACAGTAGTTAATGTTCTGCAGATTCAAACCTGAGGTGGATGTTTAATAAGGAGAAGGAGCTGAATAAAACAGGTGACAGTTCTGGCTTGGAGGTGAGGGAGTGTTTGTTCTGAAGTCAGTGGTAGTTAATAAAATAGAATATATCATCTTTGCTGGTGTTCATCATTTTTTGTTATGTTTCCATTATTTTGTATAATTTTTATAACTTGTGTTGTTTATGTGGCTGTTTGCATTAGTGCCCTGTTTCTTCAGGTTTATATATGACAAAGAGAACTATAAACAACAGGCATGGCGTCTGAATTGGAGAACCTAAATCCAAGTGCGAGAATAATGACATTTCATCCCACTATGGAAGAATTTAAAAACTTCAGCCGTTACATTGCATACATAGAGTCTCAAGGAGCTCACAGAGCTGGATTAGCAAAGGTGAGAAAGCCTGCAAAAAGTTTTTATAATACCCATCAGCATTATTTTTCAGAAAAGCAGAACATACCCATTGATTACTGCAATATAGTTTAATGAGCAATATATTAGAAACTGCAAATGATATGTAACTAAGTTCAAGTGATGGTAAGAAGATAGTATTTATTTTCACAACAAATAGGATGTACTACTCTTTAATGATGAAAGATGTGGAATTCTACATTTTCACTAGCCCTGTACTTGAATGTGAGAATGTGAATTAATACCAGAGAAGAAACTGGCAAAATCACCTCTCAGTATTCATTGTCTCAACAGGCAGTTTGAAGGCACGTACACATTTACACACATACCTACATGTTCTAGGGAACAGCTAAAAGTTAGAAATGGAAACAGAACAGTCTGTCCATGCTGACTCCAACATCTCTTGGCATCACATACAGGCCTTCATTTCCAAACCTTTCTGTATGGAATGGCAAACTTTGAACAGAATTTCTACTCATGTTTATTTGAATATGGTAAAACCTTCATTCACTCCTTCCTGTGCACCATAGGGAGGTTGGAAGATGAAGGGGCTGAGATATGTGCATTTAGGAATGGATGCCATCACATATAAATTCTGACTTCATCACTTCTTTTAGCCTCTTTTATGTCTAGTGCTTTTGTGAGAAATAAAAGAGGGCTACATATTCTTTCAACACTATTGTCTTAATTGTGTCAGTATTTGAGATGAAGCCTGAGCACTTTTTCTGGAATGGTGATATACATGGAAAATGAAGGCAAGTCTGTCAGGAATTTTGTTTCTGTAGCTGGAATGCGGGGGGTGTTTATCTGACTCCCAGAATGAGATACAACATTTCAATTTCAGTATATAGAAAAGGCTTGATTCTGTATTTTACCTGAGAGAACTGAGTTGATACGCACCAGTTCTAGTATAGGTAATCCATAACCAGTAGGAGAATCCTGGGACACTCAGATATGAATTCATATTTTCAGATAGATTGTTACAAATGATACTGCTGACCTGTGAAAGTTAAATCCTGGAAACAGGCCAGTGATACCCCCCCCCCAATCCCAGTGAATCAGCAAACATTGAGGGACAATTCTGTTAGCACCAGCACAGGAGCAATTTCATATCTGTCTCATTGAGAAAAAGACTGAACAAAAAAAAAAGTGGAAGTGTTTCTATGCATGTGCTGAATATTGACTTCCCATTTGTATGATGTTCTTATACAACTGTTAACTTGGAGTTGGGAGTGTTTATTATATTGTATATGGATAGACTAGTTCTGTATGATAATCAGGATTATTCCTGTTAGTATGTTTGTTTATAGCTGATTATCAGAGGTACTATATATCTACAGCTTGACATTACTGGTAGGTATTTTAGTGGGTTTCCATTTTTGTCAGTTATGCCTTATTTTGCAACCTTGTCAGTAATCACTAATGTGTGGAAAAACCAGAATGTTCTTTGTTGTGACATATTACTATCTTGTGCTCTCACACTTGTAATTAAACAATGTATCAATATATTGAGCATTGAAGTCCATTCCATTATGTAAAATAATCACTAAAATGATTGGCATTATACTATAAACTATAACAGTGAGCACTATGACATCTGGGGAATGTCATTATGAAATGAAGTGATGACATCGAGCCTGCTCCTTGAAGCTTTTCAGATTCTCTGAGCTTTTGCCATGTTTGTCTTCTGAACTTTCTAGGTTGTCCCTCCTAAGGAATGGAAGCCACGAAGATGGTATGATGATATTGATGATCTGAGCATCCCTGCTCCCATCCAGCAAGTCGTCACTGGCCAGTCGGGCCTCTTCACACAGTATAACATCCAGAAGAAAGCTATGACAGTTCGGGAGTTCAGGAGGATAGCAAATAGTGATAAGTAAGAATGTAATTAAATTATTTCTAAGATAGAATGGTTTAACTGTTTTTCTTTGTGTTGTTAAATTGAGTATTTAAAATGAGTCAAAAGTAAACTGGATATTACCCTCCTAAAATGTTTGTTTCAAATGGCTGTATAGGATGTAGAGGATGTTCATGTGGCTGCTGTGGAAAGGTCAGAGAAAGATTAAACAAGTGAAACAAGAACTATTCAAGGACACAATTACTGTTTTGAGTGAAAATTATTTTTAGCCTAACTTCCAAAGATTTCAAGAATAGTATGATTTCACAGTATGTGAAAACTGTTGAGAAGAGAGAATTTTACTTTTATTCCTCAATCTATATAGATGAAATCGTATGGACCTAAAAGATCATAGTACTACTATTTATCCCACTACTGTAAGGTAAAATATAGATCAAAGCACAGAAAAAGATGTACCGTATCTTTCTAAAAGCAATGCAGGCATCCTAAGTAACTTGCAAACTTGCACTGCGAAATCTAATGTCCAGGTTGGACATTGGCTTTAATTTTGTATTTGTCATGACTGTGGAGAAGTTTGTGCGTGTATGTGCTACCCTTTGGTTTCACTAGAAAGAGCAGATCTCTGTGCATAAAGGAATGTTTGACTACAAGGAGTTCCGTGTGTTCTTTGCATCTCTATAAGAAACTATTTTTGGTCCTTTTTCTGTGGCTCCTCTCTTTATCCCTACTGATCTCTCTAGGCAGAGTTTTGGTCTATGAAATATTAGAACTGGAATAGACAAAATTACCCAGCCATGCACATTTAGTTGTCAAGATAATTTTTTGACGTAGAGCTTGAATATAATGGCATAGTACACAACTATCCTTACTAAAGGCATAAAATAAAGCTATAATGTTTCTCTTTGATGTTTTGTCAATGGCCATTTCTGCAGTACTCTGTTATAGTGCAGTTATTCCACTTTCAACATTCTGTGGAATTCTGGGGTTTGTAGTTTACTGAGGCCAAAGAGCTCTCTGGCTGAGAATTCTAAATGTCCCCCACCCAAAAAACTGCAAACCCCAGGATTCCATAGGATGTTGAAAGTGGAATAATAGCACTATAACAGTGTAGTGTGGAAATGGCCAATGTTAAATATCCGTATTCAACCATTTTCTAAATTAGGCATAGGAAGAGTGCAGCCTATTAGCTACCTGCATCCTCTCAGGGCCACTTTTGGAGAAAAAAGGGGTGGAGTGGGGAGCAAATATCCTTTGGAGGTAGGAGTGGGAAATTAAACAATATTTATGGCACCTGAAATTGTTTCAGGTCCAAGAGAGGCCTTTTTTCTAAGAGAAAGTGAACTGGAAGTTGACTTCAAGGTCACATACAGGTTTTTTTAAAGTGTAAAAAGACCTGGGGAGGGCAAAAACATGAAGAAATTGTCCTCATATCCTTAGAGGGCCTTTGGGGACAGAGACGGTTTTTGAATTTATTTATTTATTTTGGCAGAGAAGTGCAATGGGAGATGATGCTCTCTGAGATCTCTTAGTCAGTTGTCCATCCTGTTTTAAATTTTCTGTCTATGGTTCTTATTCTTTGTTTTAAAATAGCTGTTTTTGTGATCATTCTGTGACATTGTTCTGTAGACATGAGGTAACTGCTTGTAAAAATAGCTCTTTTCTGCTTAGGTACTGTACGCCTCGGTATACTGACTTTGAAGACCTTGAACGCAAATACTGGAAGAACCTCACATTTAATGCTCCAATCTATGGTGCAGATGTTAATGGCACACTCTATGACAAGGTAAAGCAGGGAGGACACATGTTCAGTCCAATACAGAACAAAGGGTTTTGTTTTGTTTTAGAAGTCATGGAAAGGTTGAGAATACAAAAGTTACATGTGTCAATAAAAAACTGTTTAAATAGAGCAAGGTGACTATGAGATCACAAATGCTGTCATGCTAGCTGGTTTCTGCTTTTGTTTGACTGTCTTCATCTGATTTCTTTAGCATATAGATGAGTGGAATATTGGCCATCTGAATACAATTTTGGATGTAGTGGAGAATGAAAGTGGCATTACTATTGAAGGAGTAAATACACCTTATCTCTATTTTGGAATGTGGAAAACTTCCTTTGCCTGGCACACAGAGGACATGGATCTCTATAGCATTAACTACCTACATTTTGGGGAACCCAAATCATGGTGAGATATTCTGCCATGAAGATGTATACTGCATTTAATTTTTCTGAGTAAGCCTAAATAAATTATATCTTTTGCCTTTATTTTCCTTTGGTGTTTCATGACTTACCTAGTAATACATTCTTATTAGAGGATACACTTTATGGTTTTATCAGTTTAACCAAAAAATAAAAGGAAATTTGAGATGGGTTAATTTTTTTTTACCCTGGCAATTTACATTAATTGCCCATTGAACTGTTACTAATTCTGAAATTCTTAGAAGTCCCAAGCTCTTCAGTGTTTTTTCTTAATTTGACTACAGGTACTCTGTTCCTCCAGAACATGGGAAGCGACTGGAACGTCTTGCTAAAGGTAACATCCTTTACTACTTCAACGGAAGTGTACAATTGGTAGTTTCTGATGAGCAGTTAGGATCACCTCTTACTATGGCTGTAGTTCTAATCTGGCATTATGAAAATGAATATTTCCTTTAAAAACAAAAAAACCATATGGACAAACACTCATTTTTTCTAATGTTTTAGAAAAAGAAGTTAACAAACATGCAGAACTAGCTGCTCAGAGTGGGAAGGGAGATGGTAGTCACCAGAACTCTCCCATAAGTCACTGTAATAATCATTCCAAAATTTGTGTGTACCTTTTCCAACTTAGTGGTTTTACTACTGTGAGCTGATTTTGGCTTCTGTGGGTGTACAGATTTACTCTTTATCTGAAAATGTAGGTGCTGTGCTACTTGTGTACACTCTAAACTTTTTTAATATTGAGGAAGGAGATACCATTTTTATTAATGCATTCATATTTGGGGAAACTCAACTTAAGATGAGTATTGACTGCTCTTATTTTAAATCCTGTTTTTGCTGTCAAAATCTCTTGCTCAGTTAACATTAAGTCTTTAGAGTGTTACTAGGTTAACATTAAGTCTTTTAAAGGCTTCTAAAAGCGGGCATTCAGAGTTTTTGTTCAAAAGTTTATAAAATTTTACTCTAAAATATTTAAAATGTATAAGGCACTGCTCATAGTTTGCACATATCTCTTCCTTATTGTGTAAAAAAATATGTTAGAATGTTCTGGTGGAAAAATCACATTAATATGACATAACTTGCTTTGTGGCAAGATATGGCATAAAGAAGGCTGTATACCTCACTGTTCCATATTAGACAGCCTCCTCTTTTCCTGATAGCTGTCTTTGAGTCTTTGAAATCCTATCTTTTTGCCCTCAGATATTTTAAGTATACTGCAGGAAAAAAGTAAGCTATCATGTAGTAGCAGAGTTTTGTTTTGTTTTTAACATGGACAACCATTTTCATTCAGCTGTACAGTACCTCTGAATGGAAAAAAGCAACAGTTTTGAAAATTTTTCCTCTCAAAACAGGGTTCTTTCCTGGAAGTGCCCAGAGCTGTGAAGCTTTCCTCCGTCACAAGATGACCTTGATCTCTCCATCAATATTAAAGAAATACGGCATTCCATTTGACAAGGTAAAAAGGGAGTTGGCGTTATCCCAACTATAGAGCAAATCTAGGAAGCACTACAAAGCCTTATAAGATATAGAGGGTGGGTATTTGACAAGCAGATTAAAACATGCAACTTGCTGTATTTTAATCACAGTTCATTTGTTCAAGTATCCAGATTCTTGATACACCTAAGGGAAAGGTATCAGCAGCCTTTTTTGATCACATAGATTTCCTGATGATGAGAGGGAAAAGCCTGTGAAGAGGTGACCCCTTCAAAGTGACTCATTGAGAACTGGTTATGTTCAGTCTTCATAGCTCACAGAGGGATTGAAAGGAGGAAAAACCAAAAATTGGTGGCAGGGGGAATGGAATAGAGTGACTGAAAACAGAAGAATAAGAAAGACACACAGAAAAAGTTGTTTTGGCAGATCATTTACTGGTCCACACAGCATTGCCCGAGTCTCTGGAGATAGTAATAAGAGCTAACCTTAGAAGTCAGTGGAGAAATGCAGAATTTCTGCATTGCTGGGAAGTGGGCACCATTGGTTTATACCACCTTGTCCCAAAATATCCAGTGAGGGTTGACTGTGCTCGTTCTTTGCCCACTGCTGACTGAGTGTGTGGGGAGATAGAAAATCAGGAGTAGAGGAATGAAATCGGTGCACTGAAACCCTCAAAAGAAGTGCTGAACACTCCAGCATGTTGTACTGGTACATATTAAAACATTAACATATCTCTAGCTTTTAATTTTCCAGGAAGGTACAAACTGCTGTAACAAAATAGTTCTAGAATCATAGAATCATAGAGTTGGAAGAGACCACAGGGGCCACCAGTCCAACCCCCTGCTATGCAGGAACGCACATCAAAGCACTCCCAACAGATGGCCATCCAGCCTCTGCTTAAAAACCTCCAAAGAAGGAGACTTCACCACACTCCGAGGCAGCATATTCCACTGCCGGACAACTTTTATTAGTCACTTGAGGTTTAACCTCACACATAATTTGTGTAAATATTTATTTGTAAGTGTATGTGTTATCAAACCAGATATAATTAAAGTGGGCATTGCACCTTATTTTTTTTAAATATTCCAGAGAAAATTCCAATCAGATTCCTAGAAGTTTGCAAACAATACAGGTAAATTAATTCACTTGTGAACCTTGATCAGAAATGGACAGTCTTTGTTAGACTGTAATGCTTGTCAAAACTCCACTCTTGGTTTTAGAACTGGTTTTGTCAAATACTTTTAATCTGATAGTTTATACCAAGTTCTACTGCTAGGAGATAGATCTTGGCTTGTTGGGATATTTCATGAGTCATATTTCTTTTACATCATTCTTTCACAAAGATAAAGATGTTTTATTTTTTCCAGTACCATATGTTCTAGAGATTACAAAAATTAAAGAAATCAATATTCTTCCTCTTTTTCAGGTAACCCAAGAAGCAGGAGAATTTATGATAACCTTTCCTTATGGGTATCACGCTGGCTTTAATCACGGATTCAACTGTGCAGAATCCACTAATTTTGCCACACTCAGGTGGATTGAGTATGGAAAACAGTCTGTTCTAGTAGGTATCCAGTTGCTTGCTTCCTATGTATTTAGAAAGCAGTGGTTTTTTTACTTGTATTTAACAGATTGTGTGAATAGAAATGTAGAAAGCACTGTGTTTTTGTAACAAATCTTTATTGAAAATCACTATCTGCAAAGATGAATTTGCCATTTTCGTTCTTTAAGTTTCAGACAGTCCTTAAACATGCACAGTGAGGTTTGATACAAATAAAATCTCTGCTTTCAGACTTTTTTTTTTGAAAGTGAGGGGAGAACTTAGGGTAAGAAATTTGGAGCCTTGTGAGTTGCTGTTGATTTTTTACTTCATCTTGAAGTCTAAGTGAAAAGAGTTCAAAACTTTATGTAGGGATTAAGCTTCCACTCTTGTTTATCTACATTGTCCTTCAGATGAACACTCATTTTGTTTTATCTATTGAGTTACAAAACAGAAATATAATAGGACTGCTGACTTTTCTCTAGCTCTGTTCCAGTTTGTTTGCTTTTAATACCTAATAATCAGTTTCCTGCTCCTTGAGATTCCCAGTGTTCTTCCTTCCGAAAGTCTAATCAGGCCTATGCCTGCTTTGCTTCAGTAATGCTGAAGCCACAGATAATTGCTAGCCATTCACTGGCTCCTCATTTAAACACTAATCATTTTTAAATTTGAGATATAGAATGCAACAAATTTGTTGTCTTTAGAATGCAGGCCCACCAGCATTTTCCAAATAGATTTGTATTTTTTGCTAGAGACACCTTGTTACCCTCTTCCTTTTTACAGAAGTTTATTTCCCAATCTGAAATATTTGTATCTGAAGCTGTAGAGGCATGGTTTGAAATTCTTGGAAGCTTGCAAGAAGAACAGCATGGCAGCAAGGTAAAGTAATGTTGGATTGAAATGGAAGAATAAGTTGTCTTGCCTGGTTTATTGTTTCATACAGTGTTCATGCCGAAAGGACATGGTCAAAATCTCCATGGATGTCTTTGTGAGGAAATACCAACCGGACCGCTACAAACTCTGGAAAGCAGGGAAAGATGTGACAGTCATTGATCATACTCTCCCAACACCAGAGGCAGCTGAATTCTTCAAGGGAGAGCTCCTTCAGAAAGTTAAAAATCAGAAGCAATGTCCTGACGAAACTGAAATAGAGGAGGAATGCAGTGCAGATGGAGATACAGAGAAGAAGAGGTATGATTGATTGTTTTTATACACAGAAACAGTGATTTGACCATTTCATTCTACTGAACTCCTTATGCAGACTGTTACAAACTGCAAGATTTGAGGATCATGATACTGCCCAAATGTTTCCCTGCCTGAACTCCCTCTGAAAGATTAGGTTTGCAGCTTGGAGTGCTCTTAGATGCAGTGTTGGTCCCAGAAACCCAGGTTACTGCTGTGGCCAGGAGCACCTTTGCCCAGCTTCAGCTGGTGCACCAGCTATGCCCTTTCTTTGGGAAGGCAGACCTGGCCACATTGGTTCATGCTTTAGTTACTTCCTGTTTAGACTTCTGTGATGTTATTTATGTGGTACTGCCCTTGAAAAATGTTTGGTAGCTGTTGCTAGTACAAAATGCAGCAGTCAGATTGGTATCAGGTATGTATTTTAGAGACCATATAATGCCAGTCTTGCAAGAACTGCACTGGCTTCCAGTTTGCTTCCTAGCTCAATTCAGGGTGCTGGTATTGACCTACAAAGCTCTAAATGACTTGGGAGCAGGATATCTGAAAGGCCACTTCCCACCATATGAGCTGGTCGGAAATTTGAGAACTTTAGAGAGATCCTGTTGTGTGTCACAACACGTTTGCAGGTAGGTTGGTGGGTACATGTAACAGGGATTTCTCTGTAGCAGTGCCTTGACTGTGGAGCTCCCTACGCAAGGAGGTTAGGTTGCTGGTTGCTTCCATCTTTAAGCTTCCAGAGAGCAGCCAAAACAGTGCTGTTCCACATGGCAGTGTTTGAAATTTTCTGTTTTAACTATTTTAAAATGGGATTCTAATATTTGTTTGTTTGTTTATTCGTTATATTTGTATGCTATCTTTTCTTCCAGAATGGAATATTGTTTTTAGACTGTGTTTAAGAGTTTTAAAAGAGTAAATTAATTTGGTTTAAATATGTTTTTATCTTTATATTGTCTTTTAATTGGTTTTTATTTGTTCATCACCTCAGGAGCCCTTATAGGCTGGGAGGTGAGACAGAAATACTTAAAATAATATCCAGTCTCTTCCATTCCTCATGTTTTGTATAACACTCAGCCTGAGATAGAGTTTTTGAAAAGTATTGCTTCTTCACAAATTTAATATTTTATAAGGAAAAAAAACAATCAAATGCTCCCTTTCTAGGGACATAATTATTTGATGCAGAGTAATACCAGAGCCAACATGGTGTAGTGGTCTGAACATTGGACTATGATCCTGGAGATCAGAGTTCAATTCCTTGCTCAGGTATGCAAACCTACTGGGTGACCCTGGGTGTGTCACATATTCTCAGCCCCAGAAAACACCGTGATAGCGTTGCCTTAGGGTTGCCATAATTTAGAAATGACTTGAAGGCACACAATAATACCAAGTAGGCTATATTTTTAGAGGAGGGAACTGGCAAAACCGCCTCTGAGTATTCCTTGCCTAAGAAAATCCTATGAAATTCATGGGGTTGCCATAACTCAAATAGCAACTTGAAGGCACATTCACATGTGTGTTAGTGAGCCTACTTAGGTATAGCTATCATCAAGTATTGTTCACAGTTTTCTGGTTCCCAGTAGTTGAACAGAGGAATTATAAGCTTGAGGAGATAAGGCTAATTATTTAAGCAAGCTATTCTGCAAAAATATTTGTATTGTAAAGTAGTGAGACAGCACTTGGGAAAAGAATGTGAATAGCTTCAATTTATGCATTTTATTAGGGGAACCTGTAAATGATAGTTTCCTTTATCTGATACATTTTACATTCAAGATGGCTATTCCATCTTTACATAATAGTCAAAACTGGTGTTTAGTTGAGATTATTTACAGTGAGGAAGAAATGCTGCAGCTGAAGAGGAAATGCTGAAAACCTTATTTCAAGCATTTGTACCAGTAAAAGCTCATCATCTGCATCATCCTGTGGCAGAAAATGGGATAGGCTGTCTTCCCGTCTTTTTCCTCCCTTTAAACATATGTTCTTTGCAGCAGTACCTTGGCTCCTGAAATATTAAAGAAGCTTATAAAGCAGCGAGCCTTTAAGATCAGTGACTTGACATGCTGGCTTGAAGTGTTAACTTGCAAAGCTTGTTTCTTGCAGTATGCCCAAGCACCGTATTGGAACTAAACGACACCGGGTCTGCTTGGAGGTTCCTGAAGAGGTGAGCCAAAGTGAAGCCTTTCCCAAGGAGGCACTGGGTCCAGTGCAGTTTGAAATGGATGTGGCAGAAGCCCCAGATGGACCTGCTAGAGAGCCTGTACAACAAGGGGAACAGGGGATTGCACCCCCAGGTAATTTCTTCTGCAAAGTCTTTCTCTGTTTTACTTTTCAACTTTGGATGTGTCAGTAAAATTTTAGTCACATTGATATTTAAGTGCCTCAACCCACCCTACATTGAAAAAGCATAAGAATAAATCAGCATTATGTGCAGAAATCCGATTAGTAAACTTGCATATTGTAGTACAAAAGTTAAGGAAGCCATGGCAACTTCAAAGAAACCACATGGTTTCTTCACAGTAATGTTCATCTTAACAGTTCACCTCCATCATTCCATCATTTGGAGTTGACAGTAACAGCACAGCAGGGACCTGTTAGTAAAAGATTTTACCAAAATCAGTTATCCACCAAGGATCAGGAGGCATTCTGGGAAGGAACTGATAAGGAATTGTGGAACTACCAGCTGACAAGAAAGTAGCTTAAATCATAATGTTTTAAAAGATCAGAAGTAACTTGGGAATGTGTTTTGGGACATACTAGAACATGAGAGAACGTTTGAGAGATTACAACCAAACTTATTTAGAAAAGCAAAATTGTCCAACTAAGGTAGGCAGCTAAAAGCTATAAGTTCTGCAAGGCATGCTATGAATGGCAGGGAAGACTGAACTAGAATGTTTTATGAAGTTCAGGGACGAGAAGTGGGTTGTTGGAGTAGTGCTTGGGTAACTGATCTCATCTCTAGAGTCCATGGTGGCAATCTACCTAATTTCTAGGCTTTAAGAAACATTATGTGCATTTTAGTTCAGTGGCTATTGCTAATGAATGCTTTAAATCTTGTTTTTGATCCAGAATATGGAGATTCCTCAGAAGTAAAATTTGAAGAACTGAAAAATGTTAAACTAGATGATGAAGAGGAAGAGCCTGAAGCAGCTGTTCTGGATCTTTCCATTTCACATTCTGTGACTTCAGCCTTGGCCCACTCTGCCATAAAGCAGCAGAGCTCTGTTTCCAGCCTTCAGTCAGGCTCTCCATTGAGTTCATCAGACTCTGAACAATCTGACCTCCCCAGACAGGATCTGGAGCAAGCTGAGGTGCTCATGGTGCACAGTTATGCTAAAGAAGAAGTCAATGGCATGGACAGTGGGCGGCCATCAGGGAGGAAAGCTAGTGCTACGGCCAGTGTGAATGAACAAGAACTTGAAAAAGTAATGAGAGGATTATTATGGGGTTGAGGGGTTGCAATAAAGAGCTGTTGTGTGTGCATATGCTGCAGGTTGACTTTAATGGCATGGGTGGATGGATGCCTGTTAGATGATTATCTTGGTCTTGAGATGTATCCTCTAAAACAGATGTATGTATGTATCCCATATGTTGTTGAACTGTATTTACTCTTGTTTCTCATTTTTGATGGTTAGGGCTGAGAAGAGCTGAAGTTCAACTGTATCTGAAGGATTTCCAGTGCCAGTCCCTGTTCTGTAGTGTGAGATGCAGTCAGCCTGATCTCCAGAGCATGTTGCTGGCCCAAATACCATGAGTTATACATTAAATTGATAGTTTCAGGAGATATTAGGAATCCTTTTTCATCCTTGATAATAAGTAACTGAGCTCAGTGCTCAGTAATGAAATATAACTGGAAGCTTGGTATAGCAGAAACATGCAACTTGCAGATTTCAGCTCTTTTCTTCCTTCTTGCTAGTGTCACTTTTAACAATTTTTGTTCTACTGAATCTGTCCTTAGTAATGTTATGGCCACTAACCTGTTTCTGTCCTACCCAGATTGCAAAGGAGTATGTAAGATCAGTAAAGGATCATAAGAAGTCAAAAGGACGGCGGCAGCCTTTGAGCAAACTCCCACGGCATCATCCACTACTGGTTAAAGATGGCCTCAGTGATGATGGTAAGGCTTTTTCTCCTTCCATGCTACAGTCAAGGTCTGTCATGCCTGATCTTATGTTAACTGTGGTGAAATTATTCAGTCCCTTATCAGTGTAGTCCCTTGAGATTTTCCTTCTTTCAGGTACCAAAAAACACATCCGTATACAAATAGACCTCTGTTAATGAAGCACATGTGTTCCTTGGCATTACTTCTGTAGCAGAATATTTGGTACCAAAGCTAGAAACAACATGGAAGAGAGAGAGGCTCCTATGTGACAAAAAGAGCAGTTTAACATGCTTCAGCAAACTTTGTATGCAGAAGAAACAGTATGCACGTGTGAAATGAAACAAGCAAGCTAAGTAAAGCTTGCATGTTTTTTTTCTTTAAAAAAAATCTGAACCTTCTAGAGACCATTTGAAAACTTCTTCCAAAATGCTTCCAGGAATGGACTGTTATACTGCTATTATTCCACTTTCAACATCCTATGGAATCCCCCTCAAAGGCCCCTCTGTAAACTGCAAAGCCCAGGATTCCATAGGATGTTGAAAGTGGAATAATAGCACTATAACAGTGTAGTGCAGAAATGGCCTTTGTCTTTCACCACCTTCCACTTATAATTTCCATTTTGGTATACAAACTTCTAGATCTATTGTTTTTGTTTAACATGTTGGGAGTAGCTGGTTAGGCAGGGTTATCTCTTCTCCCCCTTTTCTCTCTGGTTTGCTTTTCACACCTGCTCAGTAAGGAGTGCTGAAAGAAACAACTGTCTGCCTTGCTTATTGTTGGCTGGGACACACAGCTATTGTGGAATCAACTAGAGTAAGATCCCACACTTTCCCAGGTCAAGATTTGTTTATTTCATTGCTTACAGCTGATGTGCAATCAAGTAAAGACATTTTTATTCAGATAGGCATTCTGTCTGTGATTATATGTGGCCTGTCTGATAGGATTTGCTGGATATTGTGTTGCTGACAAGTGTGTGAATTTTTCATTATATTTATTAATGTTGTTTTAATTATTTTTGATTATTTATGTTTTAACTTTTGTATTCTGTGGATCTTAACTATGTTTTTTTAATTGTTGTAAGACGATTTGAGTCCCAACCTGGGGAAAAAGTGATCTATATAATGATGGTGATGATGATATAATGTGCTGCTGTTACTTGGCATTGGAAGTCTTTGTTTCTCCAGTCCTCCTTCACCGTCATCCCAAAGCCTATGCTCCTTTAAAAAAAATAATCAGCTAGATAGAGGATGAAGAGGATAAGGGTAGGTAGGTGGGTGGGCATAGAAACCTTTGTAAAAAGGGGCTTCACAGTCAGAAGTTTTGCTAACTGAGGCATGCCTGTACATACCTTTCAGAAGTATGTTGCATTGTTTCACTTTTATCTGGAAAATTTCACTTCACAGCCCCTAAAAAGATGCAGTGCTTTGCCATGTGGACTTACTTTGTGGTTGAAATTTTGAGCAGTCAGATTTGGATGTCACAAAGTTTGGCCTCTGAGGTAAAGAAAAGAGAAACATGTTCCATGTTACTGGCCCAGAAATTGAAAGCTGCTGTGTTAGGGCTTCCACAGTGTGTATGAGATCTGCATGTATAATTGTTGCTAGTAAAGCAGATTCTCAGCAACTATACTTGAATACTTTTTCAAGCAAAAGTCAGTGATAGTTGTGAAATGTTAAGTATTTCCAATAACCCTAGATCTATTATTCTCTTCATTGGCTTGGAGGGAAGTCATTTTGACTCAGCTTTGTGTGTTCATTACTCTAGAAATGTCAGAGCAACTAGCACCTGAAGAAGAAGCAGAGGAGACAGAATCATGGGCAAAGCCCCTTAGCCAGCTGTGGCAGAATCGCTCTCCTAACTTCGAAGCAGAAAAGGAGTATAACTCAGCCATGGCTCAGCAGGCTCCCTACTGTGCTGTCTGCATGCTGTTTCAGACCTACCAGGTGAGCAGCCTAAATCCCCTTTACAGTCCTTTATAGTACATTGAGGGGATGTTACCCATATTAACTGAGAGTTGCAATACAAGTATGTTATTACTTCAGTTGTACATTACTTAACAGTTGGCTAGTGCTAGATTCTGTGTAGTCTGTCAAAAGTAGCTCAATTGCTAATAGCAGTGGGGTTAAAACTTCTTAGACTCTTGTGTTGCTGTTTTCATACATTGACTTCTAGCTGTATTTGTCCAACTTAGATTTTTAAATGTCTTGAACACTTCAGTTCTGGAATTTCTACTGTACAAGTTAACCTGTTAATTGCCTGAGGAATCCATATTCACAGGTTTTTCCCTCCATGGCAACTGATCAAGGCAGGAGTCCAAAGTTATTTTCTGTTGAAAACATGAACTCCACTCTCAGATTAGTTTACAAAATCCTGCCTTGCTAGCTGGTTGAAGTTACTCTCACTCTCTCTATCTCAGATCTTTCTGTCTTTCAAATTTCTGTAATATCATTAGATATTAAAAGTTTAGAAATGGCATCAGTATCTAATGATGCCTTAAAGAAAAGAAAGGGATTTACATCTTGAACAGGGAGACACACATTTGCTCTCAGAAAAAAGAAGAGACAAATGGACAAAAAGCGAGCCTCTAAAACTGCTCCTTTGACTGCATCAAGTCTCAGAGCAAGAAATAGATAAAAACAGAATTGATCAGATGGCTGATTCCTAGCAAGTCTTTAATCAGGAATTGGAATCAGTACTGAAAAAGGTCTTTATTTCTTGAGTGACAGTAAGTGAACCTGTTTATTCCATTGCTTTTCCACCAGGTATGTTCAGAGCTCAAGGGGTACATCTTCAAACGAAAAGTATTTTCAAACAGAAAATACTCATTTTCTTTCTTTGTACACCTGCATGTGTATAAGAAGACTTAATTTTTGTTCCCTAGTCTAGTCAACCAAACCAGCATGGAGAACGTAGTGGAGCAGGAGACTTTAACTTGCCTTGTTTAAAATGTAGAAAATATCTCTTTGAGACCACAGCTGATTAGAAATCACATGGATAACACTTACATAACTAATGCAGATATCTTTAAAAACTGGTACACTTATTATATGATGATTGCTATCATATTATGGGATTTTTATGTATCTTTGTTACAGTATGCATTAGATTAATGTGTTGTAAAAGCCTTTTCAGCTCAGTGTTCAGATTCCAGTTTAGAAAGGGTAAAGGGATGGATTCCAAAAGTATTTGAGGCTAAAGTCACATGGAATCAAGGACATTATAGCTGGAGTCAGATGTAATCCTTAGCAATTTGGACATGTTGCTTGTTTAAGACTATTATGAGAATAAAAAAACTGTTTTTTGCAGCTTTTGCACTTGGACTGTGATAGTACCAAAAAATTTAGCATACATGCGGGTTGTGTAGCTTTTTTTTTTGATAGCTGCATTTTTGATAGCTGCATTTTAACTTCCTTTACAAAGCTGTTGTCCTGTAAAATGTATTTTTTCTTCCTGGCAGGCAGATTGTGGAGGCCAGAGTTCCCAAGCAATTCCTGATGCTGCTGGCAAGATGAGAACTAAACCCCTGATTCCTGAAATGTGTTTTACTACCACTGGTTGCAGTACAGATGTCAGCCTTTCTACCCCTTACTTGGAGGAAGATGGCACCAGTCTTTTGATTACCTGCAAGCGGTGTCGAGTCCGTGTACATGCCAGTGAGTACTATGCATCCTGAATTTGGCTGTTCATTGCTGGTATAATATTACAGTTTGTCTTCAATCAGCTGAGCAGGATGGAAGAGATACTGAAGGAGCTGCATTCATTAGACTGCCATGACTTGTACAGAAAACAGAATGATCAAATCTTGTTCTTGCATGAATTATCTGGAAAATTACCAGGAAATTTCTAGTTGTACTAAGAAACTAAATGTTGTATCAAAGAAATTAAGATATCTCAGATAAAAAACACATACAAAAATACTTTACCACCCTAAGTTGCTACTTTTGGAAAACTTGATAACCGGGAGGTATGAGAATTGGAGTTGGAGGAGGCAACTAGCAATATCAGCTGCTGTTAAGATGACACAGTAAATTTCATAAGGTATGCTTGGCATGTCATATCTTAAACCGCTAGATACTGGGATTTGGAACAGTACTTAACAGTAGTTTTGTTTGTGGTTCCCTGACATCGAAACTTGGTTTCTTTGGGAAATAGAGGTGAGAATCATGAAGCCCTCCAGATGCTGAACTGTAGCTCACTATTGGCTATGCTAGTTAGTACCTCAGGGACTTGAAGTGCAGTAAAATATGAGGATCCCATGATTACCACTCTAATATAGCACATTAATCTGATAATGACCAATGTGAGACTGACCAAAAGTGACTGTTCTTATCTGTCATATCATGAAAGAATTGAGACTTGGTATTCCCATGTTCAGATGAAGGATGATGGTGTGATTGGATCAGTAACTGACAAGTATGGTTTGAGTGGATGATAAAATTGCAAGATTGATGCTGCCTCTACTCATATTCTGTACAGTTGACTGTTTTGTTCTTCTGCTCTGAATGCTAGTGCAGGGAGACTACTATCATTATCAGTGGTTTGATTTATTAGTAATAAAATCTGGTGAAATAGTATAAAATCTTCTGAGGGAAGAGGTGGTAACTCTGTAAGCAAGCTTGTTCTTATTAGAGCTAATAAGCGCACACATAAAAACTTGCATAGTTTGCTGAAAAAAAACTGCATAATTTGTTCATTTCTGTGCTAGGCTGTTACGGAGTTGCCCCTGAGAAAGCAACTGAGGACTGGAAGTGCTCTAGATGCAAAGCTAATGCTTTAGAAGAGGTAAGAATATCTTGTGTAGCATAGTGCTCACTAATACTGTCTTCTGCATGTGTATGGACCTCAGCTTGCTTTTGTTGGAGCCAAGATTAATGTTCGCAGCTGTGAGAAGGCTTTTGTAATACATGCTTGTACATAGAAATGATTCACTAAAATTAAGAGAAATCTCCATATAATCTTGTGATTTAGCTGTTATCATGGCATTGATCATTGGAATCGTGTCCAGGCAAATTTCATTTCATTTGATTCATTTTCACCCACATGCTAATGCTTGGATACAAAATTTCATGCAGATCATAGAGTTGGAAAAGACCACATACGCCATCCAGTCCAGCCCCTTCCCATGCAGGAATAGACAGACAAAGCACTCCTTACAGATGACTATCAAACCTCTATTTAAAAATCTCCAAAGAAGGAAAGTCCACCACACTCCCAGGCAGTGTATTCCACTGTCGAACTGCTCTTACCATCAGTTCTTCCTGATGTTTAGGTAGAATCTCTTTTCCTGTAGTTTGAAGCCATTGCTCTGCGTTCTAGTCTCTGGAGCAGCAGAAAACAAGCTTGTTTCATGACATCCATTCAAATATTTAAACATGACTAATCGCATCCCCTCTTAACCTTTTCTTCCCTAGGCTAAACATACTTAGCTACCTAAGCCATTCCTCATAGGGCATGATTTAGGTCTTCTACTATTTTGATTGCCCTCTTCTGGACATGTTCTAGTTGTCAATATCTTTCTTAAATCATGGTGTCCAGATCTGGACACATTATTCCAGGTGAGATCCGACCAAAGCAAAATAGAGTAATACTGTTACTTCCCTTGACCTAGACACTATAGTCCTATTGATGCAGCTTACAATTGCATTGGATTTTTAGCTGCCACATTACACTGTTGACTCCTGTTTAGTCTGTGGCCTACTAAGGTTCCTAGATCTTCTGCATGTGCTGTGTTCAAGTCAGGTGTCACCCATCCTGTATCTATGCATTTCATTTTTTTCTACCTGAGTGTAGTACCTTATATTTCTGTCTGCTGACATTCATTTTAATAGTTTTGGCCCTGCTCGCTAATCTGTTACAGTCATTTTGAATTCTGATCCTGTCCTCTGAGGTGTTAGCTATCCCCACCTCAGCTACTTGATAAAGATGATAGCACTGGACCCAGAACAAAACCCTATGGCACCCCACTAGTCACTTCTGTCCATGATGACGAGGAGCCATTGGTGAGCACCCTTTGGGTTTGGTCGGTCAACCGATTACAAATCCACTTAACTAGCATTGTGTTTAGCCCAGATTACTAGGTTGTTTCCAAGAATATCATGGGGGACCTTTTCAGAGGCCTTACTGAAGCCAAGATAAGCAATATCTACAGCATTCCCTTCATCTAGCAAATCTGTAACTCTATGAAAAAGATAAGATTACAGTTAGCTGTCCACATTTGTTGATTTGACTTTCACAGATTTGATTATTTGCAAGTTTCTCCAACCCTGCCCTCTCCCACGTCAGGCACGTTGTTTCCAGAGGAACCTTCCCTCTTGGTGGCTCCCATCAAGCTGACAGCCCTTTAAAAATCTGCCTCCGGTCCTCTTCCTCCTGTACCAGTAGCTGCATGGCTACCTAAGCATGGCTGGCTCACTGCCTGATTTCTCAGCACCACAAACGCTCTCCTAGTGCCGCCCCCCTATATGCAAGGAAGCTGATGGGCAAAAGAGGTAGTTGTAGGTATATCATGCTGACCCATGCCCCTTTTGTTCTCCTTTCCCTGACCTGGCTTGGATGCTCGGCTCCTGTTCTCTCCACCATGCCTCAGCCCCCTTACCACAGACACACACACACATTTTAGTATTTGCAATTTTTTTCACCTTGTAAGAGCCTTGTGCTCCTAATCCTAGCAAATGTGGAGGGACAACTGTAGTCTGGCATGACTTTTTTTAAGAAACCCATTTTGACTTTTAGTGATTATGGTATTCTTTTCTAAGTGCTTACAGACTGGCTGTTTAATCATCTGCTCTAGAACCTTTTCAGGTATTGATGTCAGGCTGACTGGGCAGTAATTGTTTGGGTCCTCTCCCCCTCCCCCCACCTATTTGAAAATTAGGAAAACATTTGCCTTCTTCTGTGCTGGGATTTCACCTGTTCTCTAGGAATTCTCTAGTCATTCTGAGATTACTTATGCCAATTCTTTTAGTGCCTTTAATATCTTGGATGAAGCTCCTCTCACCTTGGAGAAGTTCATCTGGCCCTGGGACTCATTTAAAAAGCACTACCGACTGCTTCTTGTCTTCATTTAGACTGGGTCTGTGTTAGCGGATGAAAGTACTTGACACACTAGATTATTATTAGCACAGTCTACAACTTTAGAGCTCTTGTGTATTTAGAGAGAATAGGAACATTATTTCACAAAGGATGACAGTGAGACTGTGAGATCATTTACACTGAATTTTCTTTTTGTATTGGTAAAATGGTTCTTTCTTTCTTTGTCAGGATTGTTGTTTGTGCTCACTTCGAGGAGGTGCCCTTCAAAGAGCTAATGACAACAAGTGAGTCCCCAGAAATAATCAAATATGGAAGGTCTTTTTCTTGGAATGCATTAACAGTTTGCTTCATTCCATGTAATCAGTTCAGGAGGATCTCTTTTTTTGGTGTGTATGGGCAGGAATGCCAAGGGCTGAAGAGGCACGTTGGTGCTTCATGGGACTTCAGAGAACCACACTCTTGCCTATTGGCAGGGGGTTGGATTTTCTTTGGTTCAGAATGTCCACTGAGGGAGGCATGGGGGCAGTTTGATGACATCCCCACCCTGGGCTGTTTTACATCAAAGAAAGACCCTTTTTTAAAATGAGGTCAACACGAGCATATTTTTAGGGGCAGGTGGGCAAAAAATTCAGGGAAGCATGTGGGGGGGAAGTTCAGGGAAGGGCCTCTGACAGCCTTGTAGTATGTATGTGCAGTATACTCCAAACTTTCCCATCCCTGCTTTAGGACTGGTTGACAGGAATTTTATAAAACTCAAAAGGTTGCCTGCTTTTTGTATTACAGTATGCGTATCTATCCACATACTTCATTTCTGTTGAAATTGTTTCATGACCTGCAACCCTCTTTTCATAAGGACATGCTAATCCTGCTGTTGTTGTTGTTTTTTTTTTTGTCAGGTGGGTCCATGTTATGTGCGCTGTGGCAGTTCTTGAGGCTAAATTTGTGAACATTGCAGAACGTAGCCCAGTAGATGTCAGCAAAATACCACTGCAGCGTTTCCGACTGGTAAGGAAGCAGATGATTTTCTTTCTCTGAATTGATGTGTGTTTTTATGGCATTTGTGCACTAAGATTCATCATACAGTGCAGAATGCTAGATTAAGAAGATCATACAATTGTATACAGAGTAAGTAATGAAGCTAAAGTGGGATTTGAGTAGCAGAACCAGTTGTGCTGTCATAAAATGTAACACCTGATATATAGTGTGTCTTTTGGTCAGCGGTTCTTCTTCAGATGTTGTTGGACTACAAGTCCTAGCATCCCAAACCAGTATAACCAATGGAGAGGAATGCTAGAAGTTGGAGTACAAGAACATTTAAAGGACTGTGTGATTCCCATTCTTTTTCTGAGTGTTCTAAGCTTTTTGAATATA
This sequence comes from Iguana delicatissima, assembly GCA_948472985.1. Classification (NCBI taxonomy): domain Eukaryota; kingdom Metazoa; phylum Chordata; class Lepidosauria; order Squamata; family Iguanidae; genus Iguana; species Iguana delicatissima. The sequence goes on along the minus strand of CAOKZL010000828.1, from coordinate 519,069 downwards.
TTATTTCTTAGATCTGCCCAGTAGTACTGTAAACCAGGCACATGGTTACAGCTGAGAAAATGACAGCTTCCCGAAGACCATGGAATGAGTTTGTATCTCGTACTCAGTCTGTTAAACACTATAGTTAGTTGAGGGTTCTCAGTAGCGAAGACTGACTCCAGGGACCTTCTTATGAGCGTGCTGTAAAAGCTGCTGCTTGGAGAAGCCAATCGTTATGGATCCCTTCTTTTTATTTTCATTAATTATACATAAGTTCATGAGTTTTATATATCCATTGTTCCTGGTAATGCTCCATGTGTGTTCTTCACTGTTTGCTGTAAGAGTTTCTATTTGCTATGTTTGTGTCCAACCCTACTTCTATAAAGCTCTGAGATATGTACTCTCATATGCCAGTCAGGCCTGCTTCACTTCAAGTTACTGTGTTGTAAGCTTTATGATAATTTTCTAGTCCAAATGTAATCTGTTGAGGAACTTCCAAAACTAAATCACTAAACTACTATTAACTTTTCATCCATCCTTTTCATCTTTGTTCTAAGCATAAGAAAGATAGGCTGTAGATGAATAATTAAGATGTTTCTGAAGTGCAGGGGCCAGAAAGCCTTCCTAAACAAGAGGATCTGGATGCATGGAGATGTAAAAAGTGTCTATTGCCAGAGATACTGAACATACTGGTTGCATTCCAGAATGTTGGCCCTTTATCCTTTTCCATTGCGTCTGTATTTTGACAGGATAAGCCAGGGAACCACAGGATTCCTTCAGTAGGTCCTGCTTGTAGGAAACATGATACTAGTTATTCTGGCTTGTCCTCATTTCCCACAAGCCAGAGAGTCCGTTGTTTCTTTCCTGTTGAGTGAGAACATAAGTAAAACCTTTTCCTCTGCAACTGAGAACAATAGGATAGCATGCACTAGAATACTGCTCAACCAATCTACTATATAAAAATCAATATTTGTCTGTGAGTTTGCCTGCGTCAGGCAAGCGAAGACCTCATACGATTGGCTGTGTGAGGCAAGAAGATCTCATATGATTGGCTGGCTGTGAAGATTCTATGGAATCCTGGGGTTGGCATGGGTTGGAGGGCCTTTAGTATTCTCAGTATTTTCAGAGCTCTTGGGACTCAGGCTGGTTGCTATAGAGATGAGGCCTACCGTTAATAAGGATGCCAGAAAACATTTGGAAGGCATGTGAGAAAAATTAAAGTGATATACACAACATAGTTACAAGGTCTTCTTGCTTCACACAGTAGATTGTATGGGTTCCATATGTAAGGAAACTTAAAGTTGAAATTCAAAACAAAAAATGCTTCCAGAAAAACATAAAGCCATTGCACAAATTCAACAGAAAGCAAAATCAAAAACCGGTACGTCAACGTCGCCAGAGAACAGAGATTGGATTGGGAAGTATGGTGAAAAGTTACAGGTACTGGAGAAGACGGGTGAATTTTTAAGAGGAAAATAAAATCCCAGGCAATGATGAGTAAATACGCTAGTATTCAATACAATGAAGACAACTCTGTTATGTGCTGATAACACCATGAAGAAAGACAGGCATTTGTAATCCTATCATTAGCAAAGAGTGACAAACTAGGGACCTTTACTAGGGAACCCCTGCAAATATAATTTGTTGCCAGGGTTCCTCAGTACTTAGATTTAAATGTTTACATTTAGATTTAAGCATTCAAATATTTATTTAAATTTTCAAGTATTTTTTATTAAACACTTCTAGAGACTACAATTCAAATCCCTGTTCAGACACTGAGTGACCTTGGCAAGTCACCTTTTCCCAGTCTCAGAGAAGACAAAGGCAAACCCTTTCTGAATAAATTGTTGCAAAAAAATCCCTGTGATAGGTTCACCTTAGGATTGTCAGTAAGTCTGAAGTGACTTGAAGGCACACAACAAAGTGCCATCATGTCTCTCCTCTTTGAAAACTGACTTACGGTGACCCTAAGGTGAACCTATCACGAGAGGGGTTTTTGGCAAGATTTGTTGCAAAATGTGGCTTCCCTGAAATCATCTAGTAGGTCTCCATGACCGAGTAGGGATTCAAATCCTGGTCTCAGAGTCATAGTTTGGGCAAATGCACATGCCTACTACCATGTCACTTTCAGCACCCAAACTGCTCCCTGGTTTGCCAACAGGGTAGCAATTTCAGCACCTGCAATGCCCCCCCGCCACATACCTGTTGCTGCTGTTGATGCCCAGGAGCAGGGCTTTCTGGACCCCTGGGAATCTCTGGGCTCCAGGTTAAGAACCACAGAACTAGGGCATAGACCAGTTGAATATTGGAACTGGATGGAAAATTAAATACCATTAATGATCTGATTCCTTACTGGTTTCTATAGTAATACTGTTCAATTAAAAGAAATGTCAGGTTGTTGTGGAATATTACTATATGCCATTGAAATAAAATTGGAGCATAAACCATAAAATAAAATATAAGTTGGGACTTGCAGACAAGCATACTTTAAAGCAGGATATACTTTATGCGGTCCTTTTATCTGCTTCTCAAATGAAAATATGCTGAGATTTTTTTTTCAGTATGGAGATATGGAGAATTCAGAGAACAGCAACAAAGTGACTGGACAAGTACTTTTATAAAAATTCTTTGCTAATTTTTCGAGAAAATGACTCCTCAGCCAACTATATAGCCAGTAAAATTGAAAAAAAAAATTTAAAGGAAGAAGTGTGCTTTTAAATGTTAAAAAAAAAAAGGGATGGAGGTAGTTTCTAATCTTCTCCAGTATCTATTGTCTTCTGTAACAAGCAGTGCATTTTTACAGGTAACTGGCATGCCATCAGAATTGGGTTGTAACTTTCCTGTACTATCCCCCACCTGAACTTTGTGATTATTTGAGAAAGTGTAGAGTGGTACAATGATTCTTCTTCGTGGTCTCTGTGCCTCACACATTGGGATCTTTGCGCATGCGCGCTAGCGTTCGGAAAGTTCCAGAGCTGAGCAGCTTGGTGGGAACCCCTCCCCCGTCCATACTGAGTATGCTCAGCCTGCCAAGCCAACGGTCCCTCCTGAGTTTTCTTTCGTCCACCAGCGTGTTCACAGCGAACAGAAAGACCTCTTAGTTGAGCAGCTTTTTTCTTGGTGTTTTTGTCTTCATTCCCCACTTCTGTGAGAACCCCTCTGTGTTTTCTTATGTCTTTGTTGTTCAAATATTGTATTTTGTGTGGTCGCAAGGTTGCGTTGTCCGACGGGCACTCTGAGTGCCTCTTTTGCCTTGGAGAGGCCTACAGTGTTTGGGTCTGCTCTGTTTGTAAAGAGTTTATAGCTCAGACCTTGAGAAATAGAGCTTCAAGGCTAAAATCCCACTGCTGGGAACAAGCCTTAAGGATTAAGAAGCGGGCGGCTGAGAACACCGCCCTCTTTACTTCCATGGCTTCGTGTTCCTCTGCTGTTATGCGACCTGCGACCACACCCTCGTCAGTATCAACGACCGCGATACCAACTTCGACGGTACCGGGCTCAGTACCATCTTCGACGTCTCTGCCTCCGGCCTCCTCCTTGCCACAGATTCCGAAGCTTTCTCAGACGCCAATTGCCTCCTCGTCATCAGGGGATGCCTCTGCAGGCTCTCAGTTGGCTCCACCCTCTAAGCCCCTCACAGCGGCTCAACGAAAACAGCCTTCACATTCTTCAGACCCTTCAGTAAAGGGGAAGAAGAAGAAACACCGATCGCCTTCACTGGCTACTCGACCATCCTGCTTTCCAACGCCTCCACCGACCCAGCCTATGATGGCCACAGTCGAGGAGGAAGGCCCTCTGGATACTTCAGTGGAGCCCGGCAACGTCCAACTCCCAGTGGTGCCACTACTGCCAGTCTTGGAGGAGCCTCTGGCTCAATCGGACCCGCCTGCGCTGGCCACATCGGCCCTGCTGTATGGTCAACCCAAACATGGGCTGGACTGTCCGGAACCTTCTTGCCCTGCCTTCAATACTCCACAAGCTCCATCTCGGCAAAGGGCACCTTCCCGTGACTGCGTCTGTCATAGTGCGGCGTGCTCTCCGGGCCGTGCTGGCAGGCAGCGATCCCCGCAGCGGCGGGAGGCTGCCTCTAATCGCGGCAGGTCTCGGACAAGGCTCGACTCCCCGTTCTCGTCAGCCTCGTACATTGCTCGCTATTGCCATGAACACGTCTGGCGAGAGCAGCCGGGATCGTACTACTTGTACTTCTCTGCATATAGAGACCGGTATCATGCTGACATCCGTCACTGGTCGCCTTGTTGTCGGTCCCAGTCTCTGTCCTCGGTGTCCCGGTACCGCCCAACATCACGATACCGAAGGTCTCTATGCCAGTCGAGATCACGGTCTCCATATTACCACCATCGATCCAGAGACCGCTCCCCGCGCTACTGGCCGGTATCACCACCTCCTCGGGTTATGGCTACTGTTTCTTTTTAACCACCTGGTGCCAAATTCCATAGTGGTCGAATTGCCTGAATCGGTGGCCTTGTCCAACCAGCAGATCCTGTCCTCCCGGCACGCGGTTGAGGGAGCACCTCGGGTGGTGATCGGCGTGGTCGCTCTCTGGCGATTTGCTTGGTTGAGGTCTGTGGGGCTCCAAGAGGACAGCAGGAAGCGCATCGAAGATTTACCCTTTGATGGACAGGGTCTGTTCTGTGTGACTGTAGACAACACCATGGATCATCTTGTCAAGGCGCGTCTTACAGCCGAAAGGATGGGGATTCATCAAACGCCGCAGTCCTGTCGCAGTTTCGCTTCCCGCTCTTCTTGGCATCAGTCAACCTCCTCTTATCTATCCTAATCGCCCCGCCGAACATCAGCTCGGTCCTCATTTCTGTCCTCGACGCGCAGGACCTTGAGAATGTGGCAACCGTTGTCAAAGAAGTCTTCCTCCATGGTGAAGTCATGATTTTGACTTCTGCCGCAGGTCACCACCACATCCATTCTTCCGCCTGCCTTCCAGCTTCACCGAACGCCCGGGTCTGGCCTGTCATCTCGCCAAATGGCGTTGCATCACTGCAGACTCTTGGGTTCTCTCCATCCATCTTGGTTACGCCATCAAGTTTCAAAGTAGACCACCTTGAGGCATCTACTATTCCACCCTGGCCAACCCGGCTTTGCTAGAAGAGATACAATCCCACTGCAGAAAGGGGCCATAGAGCGGGTCCTGTCCTTGGTCAGTACTGCCGGCTTCTTCTCCTGGTATTTCACGGTACCAAAGTCGGACGGCACCCTTCGACCGATCCTGGACCTCAGGGGGGTGAATTCGTACATTCTCCCCCAGAAATTCAAGATGGTCACCCTGTCATCCATCCTGCCCTTCCTGCGACGTTGCGACTGATTCGCCTCTATCAGCCTACCAGATGCCTACTTCCATATCGCAGTTCGGCCCCACCACAGGTGATACCTGCGATTCGCGGTTGACAGCATTTGCTAGAAGTATAAGCTGCTGCTGTTCGGGCTTTTCACCATGCCCAGGGGCTTCACTAAATGCATGGCCCTGGTAGTATTGTACCTTCCCATGAAGCGCATTATGGTATACCCTTACCTGGATGACTGGCTGCTGGTGGCGCCCTGCAAGCAGAAACTGTGTGAGGATATTCACCTCACACTGCCTCTTCCCTCCAAACTCGGCCTCCGGGTGAACCCCAAGAAGTCTCACCTCGAGCCGGCCCATGTCCCGGACTTTATCAGCGCCATTCTGGACTCTTGTCGTGGCCAGGGCCTTTCTTCCAGTGAAACAGACCTGCACTCTGCGCCAAGCTGTTGCCGCTCTCATCCGAACCCCGTTAGTCTCCACCAGGAGGATCCAGCAGCTCTTCGGTTACATGGCAGCGACAACGGCGGTCACCTACCTTTCCTGCCTTCGTACCCGCCCGCTGCAGCATTGGTTCGTTAGGGTGTTCAACCCTCTTTGAGACGCCCAGAGCATCCTACTCTGGATTCTCTGGCAGGTGCAATGCGCTCCCCTGTCGTGGCTCTCCCTCCGGCACCTAATGTTGGGGATGCCGTTCGTCGACCCCTCTCCTCGGGTCACAATAACGACAGCTGCCTCCCTCTCCGGATGGGGAGCGCATTGCACTGATCCCAAGGTGTAAGGGCACTGGATCGGCCTGGAGACTCGCCTCCACATTAATGCCTTGGAGCTCCTGGTCATCCTGAAGGCGTTGTGCGCTTTCCGCAACATCGTTGCCGGCCAAACAGTGCAGATCCTGTCAGACAACACGACGGCTGTCTGCTACATGAACAGGGAGGCACCCACTCCACCACCCTCCTAAACATAGCCCTGCGCCTTTGGGACTGGTCGTGTCGCTCCGCGTTCACCCCGTAGCTGTCCATCTGGCGGGCCGGGAGAACATCACAGCGGACACACTCAGTATAGACACTTTGTGCCATCACGAGTGGTCCCTCTCCAGTACCGTGTTCCAGAAGATAGTGTCTCGACGGGACCAGCAGTCCATCGATCTCTTCACCATCAATTGGAACAGGAAGTGTCCCCGGTACTGCTCGAGAGCCAGCCTGAGTCAGGGCTCTCTTGGCGATGCTTTCCAGTTCCAGTGGGACAAGGAACTGCTGTATGCGTTCCTGCCGTTTCCCGCTTCTAGGTCACGTGGTGGCCAAGATTCTCTCCGATCACACCGTCATCCTGGTGGCCCCATATTGGCCGAGGCAACACTAGTTCAGCCCCCTCTTCACGGCCTCTTGAGGCCAGACTTTCAACCTTCCATTGGCACCAGACCTCCTCTCGCACTCGAGCAGTCTCATGCTGCATCCAGACCTGCCACTCCTGTGTCTCCATGCGTGGCGGATAATCCCTTAGATGCTCCAGTTATACGGGATGTTCTCACTGCGGCCAGGAAGGAGTCCACGCGTCGATCTTACCACTACAAGTGGCAGAGGTTCTTGGCCTTCGCTGATGCTCGTCATGAACCCGCATCGCCTGTTGCCCCACCTACCGTGCTGCATTTCCTTCTGCACCTTCGGGAACAGGGTTTGGCCTTCTCATCTCTCAGGGTCTACCTCTCGGCTATTGTGGCCTACCAGCCGCGTGGTACCCCCTCTGCGGTGCTCTTCCGCGATGCTAGCCTCAAGCAATTCTTGACAGGGCTGCAACAACTTTATCTCCACCGCTTCCGCCTTGGTCGCTGTCCTTGGTGCTCTCTCAGCGGACGCGACCGCTCTTTGAGCCTGTGGCTACTTCTAATGACAGGCTTCTCACCATGAAGATGGACTTCCTCGTTGCTGTCACTTCAGCTATGCGAGCGAGTGAGCTTACCGCGCTGTGGTCAGATGAGCCCTTGTCTCCCACCGAGACAAGGTGGTCCTGCGTCTAGACATTTCTTTCCTGCCCCGGTTGTCTCTGATTTCCATCTCAACCAGGATATCATCCTTGCCACCTTCTATCCGGACCCGGCTATGCCTCTGGAGTGATCTCTCCATTTGCTCGACTCCTGTCAAGCTCTGGCCTTCTACATCCAATGGACTTCGTCCTTTCATCAGACTCCCCACCTGCTTGTCTGTTATGGTGATCGTCGGAAGGGCCATAAGGTGTCCACCCAGAGATTTTCCAAGTGGGTGGCCCAGACCATTCTCCTGGAGTATGTACTGGCTAAACAATCTCTGCCAGCCCTGCTCTGTGCTCACTCCACTAGGGCCGTGGCATCTTCAGCAGCTCTCCTTCGTGGGCTTGGTCTGCAAGAGCTTTGTCGTGTGGCTACCTGCTCACAACCTTTGACCTTTGTGCACCATTACTGATTGGACTGCCGGGCTCAACGGGATGCTTGGCCGTGCAGTGTTGTCTTTGGTTCTCTAGGACCTGACCCACCGTCCATTGGTAAAGCTACACAATCTCCCAATGTGTAAGGCACAGAGACCACGAAGAAGAAAAACAGGTTGCTTACCTGTAACTATGGTTCTTCGAGTGGTCATCTGTGCCCTCACACACACCCGCCCAGCCTTCCCCTCTTCAGGTCCTGCTTCGGCAGACTTCAAAACTGAGGAGGGACTGTTGGCTTGGCGGGCCGAACATGCTCAGTACGGGCGGGGGGAGGAGTTCCCGCCAAGCTGCTCAGCTCTGGAACTTTCCGAATGCTACCGCGCATGCACGAAGATCCCAATGTGTGAGGGCACAGATGACCACTCAAAGAACCACAGTTACAGGTAAGCAACCTGTTCTTGTCCCTTTAGTCACACTTGTTAGTGAGTTTTGAAAAAAAATGGTCCAGGATTTTCTAAGAATGTCTGCAAGGCCGCCTTCTGTGATATAAACTCATAAATACATCATGACCTCAACTTTAAAAATATGACATCTTGTCCAGATAAGAGTTCATTATGACTTCCTGCTTATCTGGTTACCTAGTTCAATTGGTAAGTGTTGAATTGTAACACCATGATTGCAGTGCTGAACTTATCTATTCACAGAAATGTGTCTTCTGCAAGAAACGACGGAAGAGAATTGCTGGCTGTTGTGTGCAGTGCTCTCATGGCCGCTGTCCTACATCCTTCCATGTCAGCTGTGCACAAGCAGCTGGAGTCATGATGCAGCCTGATGATTGGCCATTTGTGGTCTTCATAACTTGCTTCAGGCATAAGATCCCATCCCAAGCAGAGGCAAGTCAGTTTAGTTTTAGCTAATATATTTTGCATGTGTTATCCGTTACTTGTAAACTAATTAATCAGCTTAGGTGGCATTAAAAACTGGAACATCACATTAATCAAGGCCAATTTTATTTCTGTTCACAAATGAAAGCAAAAACAAAATGAAAAAGCAACCTCACACATGATGACTGTATAATTCTAATATTGTTATATTAATAAAAATATTATATTAATAAATTTATAAACAATAATCTTGACTGTGATCTAGTTGAAATTAATCAGGCATGCAGTACCAGAAAAGTCACTGGATTTTTTATTGGAAGAGTGGTGGGGGAATGCTTAATGTTAAAGTTCTGGGGGGGAAAGTTGATGGAAATAATTTGATAGCTGAAAGCACTGAAAACACTTAGTGTCCCAAGCAATCTTTCACAAGCTTGGAGGTGTTCTGGGGTGTTAAACCGTCTAGATTTTACTTTGTAGAAACATCTGACTGTATCTCTTATCTTATCTCTTATCTTATTTGGCAGCGAGCCAAAGCTGCACTACAGGATCTTGCTGTGGGGCAGGCAGTTATCAGCAAGCACAAGAATGGGCGTTTCTACCAGTGTGAAGTGATCAGTCTGACGAAGGAAACCTTTTATGAGGTCAACTTTGATGATGGGTCCTTCAGTGATAACCTATACCCTGAAGACATTGTGGTATGCCATGTAATAAGGAATTTGTTCCCGTAAAAGGTGTACAGTTCAAGGAAATACCGTCTTTCATGATGTTTGTTCATATTCTTAAAGTGTTGCTGTTCTGCTGAAGTGAGAGAATTCTCTATAAAGCATGGGTGGAGAACATGCAGTTCATTGGCCACGTGTAGACCCCAACACTTTTCTGTGAACCAGTGTACTCTTATGTTTTAAAAAATGGGTTGAAAAGTTGCCCACAAAATATGTTCAAATGCTGCTTTGGGCACAGTTACATCTTCAAAAAGCCAGTCTGCAGAATTTATTGCAGTTGCCAAAAACAACTGAAAAATCCAGAAGTGGAAACTGAACATGACTTTTTGGTTGAATGTGGTCATATGTCCAGTTGTGAGGACAATAGTTGTCCCCCCCCCAGTTCTCACTTTTGGCTTCTGGATGAACTCAAGGTTTCTTGACATACTTGTATAATAAATCTCTCATATTAATTTCCCTCAGTGGTATTGTTAGCAGCTCTTAGCATCTTTTCTTTAAAGAGACAAATAAGTGAAGGTGTTCTGGCAATGTCGGTATGAAACATGAGATATGACGTTGTTTGTTTTTATTACTATATGTATTTTCAGCAGGCTCATCAGTACAAAGTTCAGGATCATAGATATGTGTCTGTTGTGATTAATTGGTCAGAACTGGACCCATGATTTATGACATAGATCTAGAACAAGATTGAAGTTAGAGCAACTTGGAAGTTATTCAGTAAAGAAGTGCTCTCTCTATAACATGAAGATCTGACAAGTGTGGCTATGGTCAACCCTCCACATTCGCTAGGGTTAGGGGCACAGGACCACCGCAAAAATGGAAAAAATGGCAAATATCAAAATGTGTGTCTCTGGTGATGGAGGCCGAGGCATGGTAGGGAGAACGGACGCCTAGGATCCAAACCAGGCCAAGGAAAAGGGGTGGGTTCGCTAGATGGCCCTATACTTCCTCTCCCATGCCCATCTCCTTCCTTGGGTATGAGGGTCCATTGGGAGAGGGTTTGTAGGGCTGAGAAATCAGGCTGCGAGCTGTCCTTAGCTGGCTAAGCAGAGGCTGGTGGAGGAGGAGGAAGACCAGTTGTGGGATTTTAAAGGTCTGTGTGGCCTAACTGAAGCTGCTGAGATAGAAGGTTCCCCCAGAAAAGAAGTGCTGGGGGTGGGGCAGGGGATGGAGAAACTCACAAATAATCAAATCCATGAAAGTCAAACCTGCAAATGTGAAGGACTAACTGTCCTTTTAATTGTGAATTCCTTTATCCCTTATCTCAGAATTTGTCACCTTTGTTCTTTCACAAATTGCATACATCCACTCAAATGGTAACTTTGTACCTGGGTGGAATATTCCAGATAATATTTATTCAGCTTGTTTTTCAGTAAATAATATTTATCTTTCCCATTTTTTTCCACGTGGACAGAGTCGAGACTGTATCCAGCTGGGTCCCCCGGCTGCTGGAGAAGTCGTTCAAGTCAGATGGACAGATGGACAGGTCTATGGAGCTACATTTGTAGCCTCACATGTCATCCAGATGTACCAGGTAAAGGAGTGGGGATAAAGGGATTTAACCTCTTATCTACTCTCTCCTTATCCTTTAATATTTTTTTTCATGGACTCATGGGAGATTTTTGGTACTGCTCAGTACTGCCTTGATGAAAAGCTAGAGTTTGCTGATGATGGTAGAGGAAACCTGTATCAGCTTAGTGTGACTGAATGCATGTAGATTCTATGCTGGTCTCCTAAAAGTTGTGCTTGACAAAAACATTATGTGTAGTTGTCAATGAGGAGATGAGAGAATGGTTCCGAAGAGAGAATGGATCATGACATTACTGTCTGTGATCACCTGATAGCTTTCTTTTTTGGGGGGAGTTTAGGTTGAGTTTGAAGATGGATCCCAGCTGATGGCAAAGAGGGATGATGTATACACACTTAATGAAGAGCTTCCCAAGAGGGTCAAATCAAGACTGGTGAGTAAAGGCACAGGGAAGGTTGATCTATGTAGTTGTTTTTCAGCGGCGAAGCCAAAACTGATCCTTCAGTATTTGATTTCCTTTCTGTGACTGGTATTGTTCTTCTTCTTCGTGGTCTCTGTGCCTCACACACTGGGAATTTTCGCACATGCACGGTAGCGTTCGGAAGATTCTAGAGCTAAGCAGCTTGGCGGGAACTCCTCCCCCATGCCTGTACTCAGCATGCTCAGCCCGCCCAGGCAACTGTCTCTCCTCAGTTCTTTTTCATCCACCTTAGCGAATGGAAGGTTCTTAGCTTTGCAGCTGCCTTTTTGGCTTTTGGTTTATGCTTTTGGTATTTGGTTTTTTCTTCGAACCCGTCTTTCGACCTTCATCTTCGCTTCTTCTCTGATATTCGACCTTTGCTGCTTTCTTCTCTTGAGTTTCCCCCTCTTGGACTTCTGTTTTCCTCTTCTACACCTTCTATGTCTGCCCTTTTCAACTCTTGCATCCTTGTGGTCCCAAGGTCGCTCTGTGGGAAGGGCATGAGGAGTGTCTTTTTTGCTGGGGGAGACCCCCAACGTGAAGGCCTGTGCTGTGTGTTGGTACTTCATGGCCCAGACTCTCCGAAACAGATCTTCCCGCTTAAAATCTCAGCTGCTGGGAGGAGTCTTTGCAGGCAAAAGAGCGTGCGACTGAAGAGCCAACACTGTCTTCTCGGCGCGCCCTGCAGCCACGCCCTCCTCAGTACCAGTGCCTGCCATACCAACGCCGACGACGGTACCGGGCTCGGTACCGTCTTCGTGGGCGCTGATATCGGCGTTGCCGCGTACTGCTATAATCTCGGGCATGACATCCTAGAGAGGCTCCTGTGGGCTCGCAGGTAGCCAAGTCCTCCAGGCCATTCACTGCCGCCCAGCGCAAGCAGCCTCCTTCTCATGGCACCCAAAAGGAGATGGAGAAGAAGGAAAAGAAGAAGGAGAAGCAGGATTTACCTTCTAACAGAATTGGTCTTCCGACACGTTCAACCCAACAACTTTAGGGTGTGGCTGAGGAAATGGACCCTTCAGAGATCCTTGAGGTATCCCATGAGGACCAGACCGCTGGCTCGGCTGCGCCTTCGGGCCTGCCTATCCTTGCTGCCACAGCGTCTCCGCCCGGTCACCCTGAGGGTTTGGACTGCCCGGAGGATGAGGAGCAGACCACTGGCTCGGCTGCGCCTTCAGGCCTGCCTATCCTCGCTGCTGCGGTCTCTCCACCTGGTTACCCTGAGGGGTTGGACCGCCCGGAGGATGATGACCAGACCGCTGTTTCGGCTGCGCCTTTGGGCCCGCCTATCCTTGCTGCCGCAGTGTCTCCACCCGGTCACCCTGAGGGGTTGGACTGCCCGGAGAATGAGGACCAGACTGCTGGCTTGGCTTCGCCTTCGGGCCCGCCTATCCATGCTGCCGCAGTGTCTCCGCCCGGTCACCCTGAGGGGATGGACTGCGTGGAGGATGAGAGGTATCGGTCCCCGCAGCAGCAGGAGACCCATTCAGAGTGGGCCTTGTCTCGGCCCCCGATGGACTCGCCCTTCTTATCAGCTTCATGTATTTTCACATACGGCCGGGAACATCTTTGGCGAGAGCAACCGGCATCGTATCATTCCTATTTGCTGGCGTATAGGGATCGATGCCACCCCAATGTGAGGCACTGGTTGCCTTATCGCCTGTCGCGGCCTCCATCCCGCGGCTGCTACCATCCAAGGCACCGATATATCTCCACCTCGGATGCTCCACCAGTACCGTCCACGGTACCAATGATGGTAACTGCCCCGACCGTGCCTGTGATTTTTACCAACTCTCCACCCTTGGCCTCTCCACCCTTTGCCTTTGGGGACGTGTCGGACCCGCTGCCATCTTTCCATGACCCGGTGTTCGCATATGTTGATGCCCGCCCACCGTCTACGGCACTGCTGCCATATTTACCAGCATTGCAGGAGGTCATGAAGCACCCTTGGGCCTAGCCGGTGTCATCACAGCCCATCCCGCATTGTCTGGAGCACCTTTACCGGACGCAGCGGAAGGATGTCGACTACCTTTTAATCATTCGGTGCTGAACTTGATAGTCGTTGAGTCCTCTCGGACCAAGGGTAGTAGGAGGCCACACACACACCACTGCCAGATCGTGAGGGCCGCTGTTTAGACACCTTTGGCACGCGGTTCTGCTCTGCCTTGGCTCTCATTGCCAGGGGTCCAGTGCACAGGCCTGCCTCGCCGCCTACTGAAGGAACCTCCTTGACAGATTCTATCCTGTCTTGGTGCACCTCCCTGAGGATCAACGACCGAGTGCCACACTATTCTTTAATGAATCAATGGCACTCGCTAGCTAACAGATCATGTCGGCTAGACATTCCATGAAGGTGGCGGCTCATGTGATGGTAGACTCTGTCGCCCTCCGGCACCTTCCGTGGCTGCGATCTGCGAGCCTACAGGAGGACAGCCACAGATGCATTGAAGACCTCTCGTTTGACGGCCAGGATTTATTCCATGCCACAACAGAGGCGGCGATGGACCGTTTAGTTAAGGCCCGCCTCACGGCGAAGAAAATGAGGATTAACCAGCGACCCAACCTCGCCGTAGCTTTGGCTCCCACTTGTCTTGGCGCCGGTCTTCGTCATTTGTGTACTGGCCTCGCTTGCCGCGTTCGGCTCCATCTCAGCTGTTGACCTCGTCTTCCACGAGAAGACCTCTTCGAGGCCGCCTTGAAGAAGTCTTCATTCAGGATGAAGTCCCGTTTTTGACCGCCTTCGCAGGTCACCTCCGCAGCCACTCTTCAGCCTGCCTGCCGCTCTCATACATCAACCAAGCTTGGCACCTCGCCACACGGCAGCACATCACCATGGACTCTTGGGTTCTCTCCATGGTCCATCTTGGTTACGCCATAGAATTTCAAGATATACCACCACGCGGCTTCTACTACTTCACCCCGGCCAGCTCGGCTCTGTTGGAAGAGATCCGACCCTTCCGCACAAGGGGGCCATCAGAGAACTTCTATCCTCGGCCAGTACCATCGGCTTCTTCTCTCAATACTTCATGGTACCAAAGTCAGACGGTACCCTGCAGCCAATTCTGGACCTCAGAGGGGTGAACTCGTACATCTGCCCCAAGAGGTTCAAAATGGTCATGCTGTCTTTGATCCGGCTTTTCCTTCCACGATGGGATTGTTTCGCCTTTATCGATCTACGAGACACCTATTTTCACGTCACCATTCGTCCGCAGCACAGACGATACCAGGGTCTTCACCAAATGCATGGCCCCTGTGGTATCGTACTTCCAGACAAAAGGTGTGATGTTCTACCCGTTTGGAATCCCGCCTTGGCCTCTGGGTGAACCAGAAGAAGTCGCACGTCAAGCCGGCGAGGTCCTCGACTTCATCGTAGCGACCTTAGACTCCGTATCTGCCATTTCCGTTGGGCTGCATCTGCCGCTCTCGATGCCTCGGTGATATCGGCGAGAAGGGTCCAACAGCTTCTTGGCTACATGGCGTCGGCCGTGTCGGTTACCTACCTCTCTCAGCTCCGTGCACGCCCGCTCCAGCACTGGTTTGTCAGGACCTTCAACCCACTCCTGGATGACCAGAGGCACCTTCTGTGGATCCCTCGACTGGTGAGCCGCTCCCTTCTTTGGTGGCTGTCTTACCATCACCTGATGTTGGGGATGTTGTTCCGGGAACCAGTCCTCAGCTCACGGTAATGACAGATGCCTTCCTCTTCGAATGGGGGGGCACACTGCGGCGATTTCAGGGTACAAGGATGCTGGATTGGCCCGGAGACTGGACTGCATACCAATGCCCTTGAGCTCCTCACCATCTGGAAGGTTCGGAGGGCCTTCCGCAACCTTGTTGCCGGCCGCACGGTGCAGATCCTGTCTGACAACACGACAGCGGTCTGCTACATGAAAAGGCAAGAAGGGACACATTCAACCACCCTACTCACCATAGCTCTTCAGCTCTGGGAGTGGTGCGTGCCGCTCCGAGTCCACCCGGTCTCGGTACATTTGGCGAGTCAGAACACCACAGCAGACGTCCTCAACAGGGGCACCTCGTGCTACTATGAGTAGTCCCTCTCGTACACGGTGTTCCGGTTGATACGGGACCATTGGG
Organism: Iguana delicatissima; assembly: GCA_948472985.1. Taxonomy (NCBI): domain Eukaryota; kingdom Metazoa; phylum Chordata; class Lepidosauria; order Squamata; family Iguanidae; genus Iguana; species Iguana delicatissima. Next base: position 503,684 of record CAOKZL010000828.1, on the reverse strand, counting down.
GAGAGCCGACTATCGATCTTTTACTCAGCGACAAGAACAGAAAGTGTCGCCGGTACTGCTCGAGAGCCAACCGGGGGCAGGGCTCTCTCGGCGACGCCTTCCAGTTCAAGTGGACTGATGGGTTCTTTGATGCGTTCCCGCCGTTTCCTCCTTTGGGTTGGGTGGTCACCAAGATCCTCGTGGACCTGGCCAATGTCATCCTCGTCTGGCTGAGGCAGCATTCGAAATTGTTCAAGATTACGCGCGGTCGACTCCTCAAGTTGCCGACAGCATCAGATCTTCTGTTGCACTCCGACGGTCTCGTTCCACGCGTGGAGGATAACGCCCTAGGGAACCCGACTATCCAGGATGTCCTCACCGCCGCCAGGAAGGAGTCAACGTGCTGCACCCACAGTTACAAGTGGCAGGAATTCATCACCTCACAGAGGCGCATCGTGAGCCGATATCACCTGTCCACCTGCCTACCGTGCTTCATTTCTCCTCCACCTTCGACAACAAGGGCACACCTTCATCTCCAGAAGTTTACCTCACCACTATCATGGCTTGCCATCCACGAGGGTCCTCTGCGTGCAACGCCGTTATCCATTGGTGTCTCCCCTGCCTTGGTCACTGTCATTGGTGTTAGTTGACGCGACCGCCCTTCGAGCCTATGTCGATTGCTGACAACAGGCTTCTGACCATCAAGCCTGCCTTCTTGGTGCTGTCACCTCAGCCAGGTGGGCGAGTAAACTGACAGCACTTTGGTCAGATGAGCCCTTCCTTGTCTTCCACAGGGACAAGGTGGTCCTTCGCCCAGACGTTTCTTTCTGCCGAAGGTGGTGTCTCACTTCCACCTCAGCCAGGACATTATCTTGCCTGCCTTTCATCAGGACCCGACAGCGCCTTTGGAGAGATCTCTTCACTCCCTCGATGCTCATTGGGCCTCGCTTTTTATACTCACCTGACTGCGACTTTCCGCCACACGCCCCACCTCTTCGTGTGCTACGGTGGGCATCGAAAGGGCCACAAGATGTCCACCCAGCGGTTCTCCAAGTGAGTGGCCCACACCGTTCTGCTGGCGTATGAACTGGCCAAGCAGCCTCTGCCAGATTTGTTGCAAGCTCACTTCACCAGAGCTTTGGCTTCCTCAGCAGCCCTCCTTCGAGTGGACCTGCAGGAACTCTGCCGTGTGGCGACCTGGTTTTCAACCCTCGACCTTCATGCGCCACTGTAGGCTGGACTGCCAGTCCCGGAGAGATGCCCGATTTTTACATGTGCGGTGCTATCTTCCGTTCTTTGGGACCTGACCCACCGTCCAACTCGTAAGCTACAAAATCTCCCAATGTGTGAGGCGCAGAGACCACGAAGAACAGGTTGCTTACCTGTAACTGTGGTTCTTCGAGTGGTCATCTGTACCCTCACACGCACACACCCAGCCGTCCCCTCTTTCAGGTCCCTAGTTGGAGGACTCCAGAACTGAGGAGAGACAGTTGGCTCAGTGGGCAGAGCATGCTCAGTACGGGCATGGGGGAGGGGTTCCTGCCAAGCTGCTTAGCTCTAGAATTTTCTGAACGCTACCCCGCATGCGCGAAAATTCCCAGTGTATGAGGGCACAGATGACCACTCGAAGAACTACAGTTACAGGTAAACAACCTGTTCTTTTCAGATGCCTTAGAGGTACATGTATGTCACAGTTATTAAGTTAGGATGACATGTATCAGCTGAGCATGTAGGATTATCACCTTGCCAAGTCCAGTACTAGCCCCAAAGAGATAGAAGTTAGTAGAGTACAGATGAGAAATCATAAAGTATTTTAATCCTTCCTTGGAGAAAACCTTCAAGCCAGCAGGCAGTGTAATAAGTTAAAAACCTGTGTATTGGGCCTAAATAAGCAAGCCATTTTTGGAACTACTTTGGAGGAAAACTATGAGCAAGGCTTTATGTATTTCATACAAAAAATAGTAAAAATATCTCTGTTAAGAAAATCATATTCCTATATTTTTGTGCAAAATAAGCAATTACCTGTGTGTGCTGTTTTTCTGTATCATTCAGCAGTTGGGTATATATGAAATTAATCTTGTATTGCTGCTAGTCATGTGGTCCTCTTCATCTCTGTACTCTATTCTTCTGGCTTATGAAGTTTCATGTGGCTTCTAGCTCTAAAAACATGTAGGGAATTCTCTGAGACGTACAAACACTATGAACTTGTTTTGAGGAAAGTTGAGATTTTCAAGATGGTTTATCTTGCATTCAGTTCTGAACTTTCTATTTGTGTATGGAATATACAGGACTGACTGGAAGAAGAATAAATGTATGTGTGACTCTTGTTCCCATGGGTCTCAGTATTCACAGTCCATAATGGAGCAGGATACTCTTTGTGGTTTTTATAAGATATTGCAGGTTAACACTGTTTTCCTGTAATACAATAAAAGTGTTACATATAGATTTTTAAACATCTGTTTTAGATGAAACAGGCCATTATTACGCATATTACACATGTAGACGTATCATGAAAAGATATGTTATTGCTTATTACTACTTTTAAAATTCCTTCACTAGCTAGTTCTCACATTTTAGGGGGAAGGAAACTGGACTGGCATTTCAAAAATTGAATTCTGGAAATCATAGAATCACTGTTTGTGTAAATTTCACTCAAAGTCCATTCTGTCAGCATTGTCCTTTGTGGAAAGAATTGAGTGCCATTTTTATAAAACACTCTTGGTTTTCTTTCTTTCCAGTCTGTTGCCTCTGACATGCGCTTTACAGAAATCTTCACAGAGAAAGAGGTCAAACAAGAGAGAAAAAGACAGAGGGTGATCAACTCACGTTACCGGGAGGATTACATTGAACCTGCATTGTACCGGGCCATTATGGAGTAGAATTGCAGTGGCCACCTCTAGGTGGATCTCAGCACTCCAGCACAGCAAAGGCCAAACAGACAGTCTTCACATCCAGGTTTTTTTCGAGATAAACTTTTCCTGATTCTGCAGCACCATGATGATAGTTGTCAAATAATGGAATGAATTTGGCTTTCTTGATAATAGACTCCAAGTCTAGAACACGGAAGCAGTTCTCTGATTTCCTGAACCAGTTGGCTCACACCAGCTTTATGGGTGCACCTTTGGCAGTGAGTTCTTTATGCATATGACCTCTTCTAAGCCAGAGGCATCTCTTTTGAATACCACCTTAAGGAGGAACCCAGACAGCAACACTGCTATGGATATTCCCTGAAACTTTCTCCTGGATTGAATGTCTGGTTCTTGGAGTGTTTCCTAGCTCACCTTGCCTGCAGAAAGCTGGCAATGTTACTGGTGCTTGACAATGAATTCCTTTTTATATTTATAACTCTGTTTTTGTCATGAGCACGTGTTTTTTTTTCAGTGGGGCTTTCCTGAGATAGAGCTGAAGAAGGGAGAGTGACACTGATTAGCTTTCCTTAGTTCCAAGTTCCCGAACCTTTGATTAAGCTTTTGTCCCTATTTTATATTCAGAGACTTATTTACTCATGCGTTTAATTGTAATAGTATGTGCCTATGTAATAGGAAACTGTTTGGAGCCATTTAGCATCGTGCATTCCTCAGGCAAGAGAATCCTGGGAAGTGCCTCTCCTTCATGCAATAAGGACTGCAGGGACTCCAGGGCCCTGTTCCTCTTAGGAAGGCCACAAGTTCGGCCCAGGTATGCAGCAAAAATGCTTTGGAAAGCGATCACAGTTTCATCTCACAGACAGTGGCTTCAGTTTATGGAATGACTGAGAACTGGGACAGTATTCATGAAATAATGTCAAAGGTCAGCATTACTGGTATTTCCGTTCAGAGGCTTTGTTAGTTTTGTCCAGAGCCACACTGCTAAGAGTAGCAGTTGGGTATATATGAAATTAATCTTGTCCTATTTGAGAAAGAGCTGAGGGAAGGCCAGGAAGTATAATTTCAGGGTTGGGTGGGTACCTTGCTATTTAGGCATGAAGAAATTGTTTATTCAGATGTGTTACAAAACAAACTTTGCACTTTTTCTGTAACTGTAAATGTGCCCTTGTAGCCTTTGGCCATACCATCTTGAATATGCCCAGTATCTCATATGATCTTGAAGATAGATATACCCTTATGTTCACCTCTTGCTTGTTAGCAAAGAGTGTGGTGCCCTCCCTAAAAGTATTTTTTTTTACTGCATAATGAGACTGTGTAGCATATTTCTAGAGGCGGTGACCTCGACAGGCAGCAGACTATAGACCTCTGTTTTCTTAGGGAGTGGAGGTGGGTGGTGCCGCTGCTTCTAGGTTATCTGTGCAGCAGTTTAAATTGTAGTTTCTAAAAAGCAGTTGGTCCAAAATATGATGGAAGTTGTACTTCAGGCTGCAGCTACAATTAAGACCTTTTTTCTGGTTCTTCTTTCCCTTTAATGAATTGGAATTCTGAGTGTGTCCAGAACAGGAGGGGAGACACAAATGTTAGTAATCAGTATTGACCTGTTCTGTGTATTACTGTACAGTTTGAGCTGGTAATTTTCTCTAGGAGTTGAACTTCTTTAGAAGCACAGTGTGTGTGAGATCCTTTTTTTTTGGAATATTGTGTGTAGCAGAACAGATACACTGACCTAAACATTCTGCAAATTATAAAATAATTGCTAGTGAGAGTTCAGATTTCACTTCTCTCTGTGGCTGCCTGAGTGGCATCTCTTGAAATGAGTAAATCTCCCACTGTGAACATCTTTCTGCGCCCTTCCTACCATTATCAAATACTTTCTTGTAGGGCTGGTAGGCATACTTTGGGGGCACTTTGGTGTTGGGCAGAAGCCATGTCAAGTAATATATCCTTTGACAGTATTGCTCTAATTCCCTCAGGTATGTTCTTAACTGATTAGCAGAGGCACTTTGTCTGAATCTAGATGCTATTACTGTCCCAGTTGGCATTTCCAACATCTTGAGTAAGGATGGATTGTGTTTTCTGGATATCTTGCTCAGCAGCATTTAAATGGGAAACGTGATATACCTTGAAATCCGTCTGTTGGCCTTTTGTTAAATGTGCTTTGTCATTTTGCCTCAGCTGCAGGAATGGGCTTTTCTATATTTATATTGAAACTGAATCATGACTTTAAAAAGCAAAGCACCAAGACCAAGAGACTTTTTCCAAATTATCTTTGAATTGACAATGGGCATGTATCACTAAGGTAATACATGTTTGGATTATAACTGTACTGTACTGTGGGCCTTTGTATATGGGTTCTTATGAATCTGTATCAGAGGGTGAATACATCAGTATGTCTCTGAAATTGTTCTTCATCTTCTAAAGTGAGGAGACAACAATATATTAGTTTGCTACACGGTGAGTATAAGCCTAAGAATTTAAATAGAGTGCAAACAATATGTAAATACTTATACATAGTGGGTGATCCAACACACTTTGTGAGAGATGTCTAAAAATCCTGTTCAGAATTTACCAAAAGTCTTTTCTGTCCCAAATACCTTTTTCTCTCTAGAGAGTGCATCTGTTCCTTTCACTCAGATCAGTGAGCTGGATTAATCTGTCTTGAGTCAGACTACATCAGTACAATTGCAAACCAAGTGTCTGTCTTTCACTGATTGTTGATTAATTTTATATCTGATGCAATAATGGGAACATTCCTCCTCTCTGAGATTTTAGTAGGCTTTTAGGAGTTAAACTCCGCTTTCTAGCATATCTCCCCCCTCCCCCCCACATTCAAGAAAGAGCTCTGAATTAAGGTACAGAAGGCTCACGAATAGCAAAGAGCAGATTGAACTCTGTGAAACAGATGTGACCTTCCATTATGCCCCTTCTCCAAAGTGGACTCCAGTGATTTCTGACCTGTTTGAAATTGAACTGGTTTTGGAATGCCGATATGAGATGGATAAAAGATAGGCAGCTTTTATATATTGTTTTCATCCTGATCTAGTAATATAATTTTGGACTAGACTGAACTGATTAAATCTGAAACACTTTAACTTTGAAAGCCTTTTGTCTTTAATTGTACTTGTAAATCTGATTCTTTATCTCAGGTTTTACCTCTTTTTTTGTGTGTTGGTGTCCCAGTGATTTGTTTTGGTCGTAGTTCATGCTTAATAAAGAATGTTTCTCTCTCCTCCCATCCCACCAAACCAGGAGAATAAGTCCAGATTTTCTGTAACACAACAATTGGTTCAGTGTGAATAGGTCACATTCATGCTTTGACATGCCTTTTGGAAATTCATGATTTAGCTCCACAAATCCTGATAGGCAGATCAATTACTATCCCCCTACATGGATCTTCTTAAGACAGTATGAAAGGGGGAATGAAAAGGAAATTGTAAAGGGGGAAAAATTCTTCCATTTACCCAGTTTATCATCTTGAGAATGAGATGCAGCAAGCAAACAAAACATCCACATAAGAGTATAATACAGAACAAGCTTAACACAAAAGTCTGCAATTTTTGGAACTATAATTTGGTTCATAGATACAACACAAGATATTTGGGCTAAGTAGACTTGGATATTTCAAGAATTCCTGTGGGTTTTTTTAATATGTAATCTGTGGAAGTTGTATTGCTGTATTAACAATGAGTTGATGCCTTGTACCATTCAAATATTTGAGCTCCTGTATTTCTGATGCACTTACAGTGGCATGATTTTATAGCATGCATTGTGTCGGGTAGGATGTGATCTTCAATTTGCTAATCTCTCAGTTCATAGATTCTATACACTTGGCAATGTTTGATTGCATAATGCGTTCAGTGTAATTAGCAAGTAGACGTGCAGAGGATTGAGCTATTAGCCTTAAGCCTTTCAGAATTGTAGATTAGCTATCCGAATTTGCCTCAAATTGTTCAGGGTTTTAAAGATTTTCTACAGGACGCTTAAAAATATTACTTCTTGTCATGCCCCATTTTACTTGTCTGTCGCCCTTACCCCTTTTCAAAAAAACCAATTTACCTTTCTGAAGGAGAAGGGGAAAAAAACAGGAAGAAGGGCTTACTAAAGATAGCATAGGCACTGAAATTCTTTTCCTTAACAGCAAGCATTCTTAACAACAGGAAAATACACATTGCATGCTTAATCACAGGATTTTTATTCTCATGAGCATGCTCAGGCACCTAATTACCTCTTCAGGAGAGGCAGGAAGGGCATCACTTATCTTGGTAAGGCCTATCCTCTGTGAGTTACCTTTTTAATTTATCTTTTTTCAAACGTATGTGATTAGGGGGAGGATGTTTGAGGGGACCAAGAGCACAGCAAGCTCTGAGCCATACCTGAATTTGAAAGGGCTGAGTCTAGCTTCAACTTAAAAGAGGCTTTTCCTAAATGGATAAATTTGCATTTGAATTCTGTGATTTCAAGACTCACCTCTGTCTGATAACGAATGCCCTGAGACCCTGCAATATTTGGTAGTGTGCATACCAACAGTCCCTATCTGTATAGGGCTTGCCCATATGTTAAACAGTTGGGAAACTTGAAACTATGGGACCCTGAAATATTTGGAAGTGTGCATACCAGCATGTTCTATCTGCGTAGGGCTTGCCCATATGTTAAACAGTTGGGAACCTTGAAACTATGGACAGCCTCTGAAAGGTTACTAACCAGCATTTCTGTGCTGGTGCTTCCATTAATGGAATGTATACCCATGAGTGGCTGGATAGGTAGTCATGCTTGCCTGCTTTATTTTGTTCTGTGGCTGTAGCAATTTTAATGAAGAGTGCAATGGAAAGGGAAGCAAAAACTACACTGAACTGTGGGAGTGAGTTAGCTTCTTTAGTACAACTACACGTACAAAGAGATGGAATGTAAGGAGGTCATCTGTCTTTGAGCTGCTGTTGGACCACAGTTTGCCTCTACAGTCCATGCCCTTGCCTATTAAAATTAGTTTCAGGAGCACTGTTTGAGACTGTCGGTGGGACAAGATTTTACTATGTCTAGATAGCATTGCAATACTTTCTGGCTCAGTTTTGGTGTTATGTGAAAGTCCTCATCTGTAGGAGAAATTCAAAATCCTCCTGTGTTTTGCCTCCCCAAGTTTCCACAAAATGACTGGCTGGCTGGAAAAGATGATGCTTTAGCCCTGAAGAAGCTCTTCTGAAGCTTCTTCCCAATGTATCACCACTCTTTAAGATGGACCAGTTTTCTTACTTTCTAAAATACCGTGGGTCTATTGGCTCAGGAAATTTATGTTTTGAAGAAAGCTAAATGACCTTCCTTTTGGTACCTACAGCTCTTTCCCTGCCAGTGCAGTCCAGACTGCATCTGTTCTGGGGACTCTGCATCCAACATATGACCAGGCAGATGTGTATTACTCACTCAGAACACATTCTGTGTATGGCACCGAGGAGCAGTCCATAAACTCTTGGATTATTTCCCGTGTGCCATGAAGGAATCCAAAGTTCTTTGTTGTGGTATCTGTGCCTCACGCATACAGATTTTGCACCTGCACAGAGACCCATCTTGGAAAGTTCTAGAGTTAAGCAGCTTGGTGGAGGCTTCGCCCCCTCACATACTACATATATACCAGTCCATCATGCTGCTTTTCAATTTCTTTCCATCCATTGACAAAGCAACACGTCTTGATCGTTCCTCTGAGCACCTCTCATTTTTTCACTCTCTCTTCAGTATACTTCTCCCTACTTTAAACTTCTACTTCTCTCTTCTTCCTCTATGGCTTGTAGCCCGCCCCCTAAAAAACCTTCTCATGTTCCTGTATCTCCCTTCTTCCCTACCCCATGCCAGCCTCTCTGGCCTCCACCTCTGTTCCATGTGTATTAGGAAGGTCACAATCCCCAGCGACCATTCCCAGTGCCTTTACTGCTTGGGTGGGACACACATAGTTGCCAAGTGCTTCAGTTGTTGAGGCTTCACAGTGTGTACCCTAAAAAACGGGCAGCCACCTGAAAAGCTTCTGCTAGGAGCAATCCCTCCAGGTGGCGACTCAGGTGGCCGCCAACATCACCCTCTGCTCTGCTTCAGCGTCTCTGACGAAGCTGCCAAAATCAAAGGCTTCATCAGTACTGACCTCATCAGCACTGACCTCATCAGCACTGAACTCCTGAATGTCGATCACCACCTCAACATTCTCAGTACAGACACATCCTAGTAGTATGCAGCCAGATCTATATTGGATGCCCAGGGAGCAAAGGTGAAGTGGAAGGATAAGGACGCCCAGTCCAGAACCTCACAAAGAGAGGCACGCATCAGCTGACAGTTCAGCCCCAACTGATCACAATGCGCCAAAGACAGAAGAAGCCAAAGCACAAAAATAGACCCACAGCCCTCACAAAGGTCCTGCTGATTCTACCAGCAACCTCCAGTCAGCCACCTGATACTGCTCCGGCACCCACACAATTGTCCACTGGTAGGGAGTTGCCTTCCATGGCTCATCAGGAATCCTCTACCATTTTGCCTTGAATGCTATCTTCTCCTGGGAGGTGCCATCATTCATGCTCGTTTAGAAGAGACCATTCGCTATTCTGATGTGAATCCATCCATGTGTCATACAGAGGTGACTGCTGCTATTGCGACAACTCCCCATTCACCTCAGTATCTTACATTTACTGATACCAGCATGAGTGCCTCTGGGAAGAATGCCTGGCATCCTATCTCTCATATTTGTTGTCATATTGGGATTATTACCACCATCACTATGACTCCCTTCGCTACTACTGCTCCCCAACTCAGGATTACCACTCTCACTCTCCTCATCACCCTCCTTGAGTCTCACCTCAACGCAGAATGTCCTGGCACCAATCTCCCACACTAATGTCATGCTTACTATCTGTTTCATCCAGCAGAAGCCAACCGACAGCCTCAACAACAGGATTGAGGGCTCCAACATTGCCACCATACTCAAACTCTACTTCCTTGCCTCCAATGGTGATTGGTATCTGCCTCAACAGCCACTGTGACATCCACCATCTACACCACCCTGGTATCCAGCATCTTGTCACCCATTTTTCCCTCCATAGTACAGACCACTGTGATGGTACCAGTGCAGACTGCCATCACAGCTCCTTCACTTGCCATTACCACAGAGTATTTGGAGAGGGAATAAGAGTTCAACTTGCTGTCACCAGACCTCCGTTAACTCATACATCCTCACCACCAAAGGGCCCTCACCCTCTGCAACAGTGAGAGGGATCAGGCAACCTTGTTCCACTGCACATCATATCCAACTGAACTACTGTACCTGGCCTCACTGCAGTCACTATGGCAGTTACCTACTTCTCCTGCCTCCGGTCCAGAGACTTACAGTGCTGCTGCTTCTGTTGCCTTAACTCCCACAGACACCGCCAATGCCTCTAGATGATTCTTCCTCCTCCATCCCTCTGCCTCTCCCTCCACTTGTGGACCAAGGGCTGGAACCTCCTTACTGGCATGCCCTTCCACCTCCCAAACTCCAATTGTGTTGTGACCATCAACATATCTACAACTGGGTAAAGAACCCACTGTGATACTGCAACAGTACAGGACATTGGTCTCTGAGAGAAGCCACTCTCTACGTCAGTGCCATAGAACTCCTAGCTGTGATCAAGGCATTCAGAGCGTTTGATAGACGACTGCATGGTAGGATAGTCCAAGGGCATTTCCACACTATGCTTTTATAGTGCTATTATTCCACGTTCACCATCCTGTGGAATTCTGGAGTTTGTAGTTTACTGAAGCCAAAGAGCTCTCTAGCTGAGAGTTCTAAATGCCCCTCTCTGAACTGCAAACCCAGGATTCCATAGGAGGTAGCACTATAAGAGTGTAGTGTGGAAATGGCCCAAGTAACATCTGGCAATACCACAGTAATCTGTTACATCAGCAAACAAGGAGGCACACACTCTTATCACTCTTCTGCATCTAGCAACTGCCTTTTGGAATTGGTGCCTACAGAGGAGCATACACCCAGTAGCAGTCCACGTGGTGAAAGTGGAAAATACTCTAGCAGACTCTCACATGGTCCTGAGTCTTAGAGCACAAATGGGCATTCTCTGAGGAGGCATAGTGCCTGATCACCTCACTCTGGGGCTGGTCAACGATTGCCCTCTTTGCCTCTCCCTGCAAAGCCAAACAAAGACACTTCAGCACCAGGGCAGGCAGGGGCCAGGGATCCTTGGGCAATGTATGCCTCAGTCCACGGACAGCTGAACTACTGTACCTCTTTCCTCCCTTCCTGCTCTTCTCAAAGGTTGTAGTCAAGCTGGCTAGGGACGGATTTGATGCAAGCCTCATTGCACCATGCTGTCTGAGACAGCTGTGGTTCACCCACCTTCTCCACCTAATCCCAGGAAGACTCATCAACCTCCCGTGGAAGCCAGACCTCCTCTCCCACTCAAAATGGCCAGGTGCTGCATCTGAACATCAGGACATTAGACTTTGCAGCACCAAAGATAACCCCCTTAGTTCTCCATGCCTTGCTAGGATCTTCACGGCCTCCTGGAAGGAATCCACCAGACATTCTTATGCCTACTAATGGAAGCATCGAGAAACAAAAATGCCTTCTGGGCCAACTGCTGCACCATTCTTCAGTTCCTCCTCTACCTTCAGGAGAATGCCCTTGCCTTCTCCTTCAAGGTGTAGCCCAATGCAGTAGTAGCCTAGGAGCCAGGAACCCCTTCTTCACTTTCACTGTTCTTGGACCTGCTGGTCAAGAGGTTCCTGAAAGGACTCACACATCTCCACTTTCTTGTGGTACCCCAGACACCCCCATAGTCATTCTCACTGGTCCTCTCAGCTCATTAGGAAACCCTTTGAGCCTGTGGTGACCACTGACAACTGCCTCATCTCCTGGAAGATAGCTTTCCTCGTGGTCATCCCTTTAGCCAGAAGAGCCAGTGAACTCACAGCACTGCGCTGCACCTCCCTATACCTTGTCTTCCATAGGACGAGATTGTCCTGTGCCTGACGTTACTTTTCTGCCCAAAGTGGTGTCAGATTTTCACCTCAACCAGGACATTGTCCTTCTCATATCCTATCCCCAGCCCATTTCTCCGCTGGAGTAGTAGTTCCACTCCTTCGATATCAGGAGGATTCTCACATTCTACATGCACAGGGATACCTCCTACATCTGATGCATAGATTCTTTGTCTGTTATGGGGGTCCCAGGCAAACCTCTTCAAAGGTTTCTCCAAGTGGGTCTACTACACAATCACCCTGGCATATGACCTAGTACCTGGCCACCTCAGGCCACACTCCACCAAGGCAGTCAGTCGCCTCCTCTGCTTCTCTGTTCTATGACATCCCATTCATGGACCTCTGAATGATTACCACATAGTTACAGCCCTCCACCTTCATTCAGCACTACAGGCTGGACTGCAGAGTAAGAGTGGATGCGAGCTTTGGTCGCGCTGTCCTGTCATTGGTCTTCCAGTGATTTGCCCACCATCCATGGAGAAGCTTTTCAATCACCCATATGTGTGAGGTACAGAGACCACAACAAAGAAGAATATGTTGCTTATCTATAACTATGGTTCTTTGAGTAGTTATCTGTGCCCTCACACAATCCATCCATCCCCTCTTTTTCTGGTTCCTGGAACACTACCTGCAGATTTGGAAACTGAGGAGCAGTATGGCAGACTGGGACATGCGTGGTACATGAGGAGGAGGAACGTCTGCCAAGTTGCTCAGCTCTGGAACTTTCCAAGACAGATCTCTGTACAGAAACAAAACCCATATGTGTGAGAGCACAGATGATCACTCAAAGATCCACAGTTATAGGTAAGCAATCTGTTTTTCTTTTCTGTTATGACCGTTGCCTCCTCTCCCTTTATGACAATTTTTAGTGTCCTGCCTAGCCAGCAAGATGTGTTTTCACATCCACAGTATAACACTTTAATATTGGATAACACATAGAAGAAAGGCATTGGATAAAGAATCAGTTAATACTGATGTATCTCTGCCATTTGTAAAAGAAAGCAAGAAGCAGAGGATTCATTGAAAGAAATGGCTCAGCTGACTGCTTCCCCGTAGATGACAGAGAAGGTATCTCATGCCTAAAGATTCAAAGGCGTATATTTGGTTTTCTTTATAGTACCCAAGAGCAACAGTATCTCAGGCTAATTTGGATTTCAAATACCTGAATTCAAAATGAAGATGCTCTAAACCATCAAGGACAATCTAGAGGTCAATGATTGGTTGATCTCAATAGGTTTAAAAGAAGTGTATTTCCATATTCCCTATGTACCCAAACTCCAAGAGATACTTAACATGATTTTAGAAACTGAAACCTTATCAAGTTCAAGGGTCTCTTTTGGTCTCATGTCAGCGCTCAGTGTTCACCAAGGTTTTGGTACCACTGGTAGCATATTTCAGGGAAATGGGAATTCAACTGTTCTTGTGTTTAGACAACATCCTTTTGAAAGCAGGGTGCAGATACAAAACAAAAAGGGATTTAAACCAGGCAATAGCAACATTACAAAGATACGGGTTCCTAAGAAATTTTGAGGAGAGTCATCTTGAGCCTACCACCTCCTTGATGTGTTTAGGAGCTCAGATATACATAAGGAAAGGGTTATGCTTCTCTCGGGAGAGAAAAAAGAAAATCAGGATGTAAAAAACTTACTGTCCAAGAGATCTTATAGTTGGCAAAATTTATGGCCTTCTTGATTTCAACAATCTAGCTGGTTCTGTGGGCAAGACTGCATGCAAGAATTCTGCAATAAATGTTGAGACCACATCAGTTTTTGATAGTAAATGATCAACATTACAGAGTGAACCTTCTGTGGAATTTGAAAAAAGATTTACAATGGTGGACTCAGAAACAACACCTAAAAACGTTGGTGATAACAAAAGATGTGAGTCTCTGGCTGTGGTGTTCACTGCAAAGGTCAATTGGTTCAAGAGAAATGAACTGGTTTGGGCTTAAGAAGCATTACAAATTATTTGGAGCTAAAAACAGTCAGACAGCATTTGTACACTTGGTGAAAAAATGGAATGTACAGATTTCAGTGGATAATATGTCTGTGATGTCCTACATTTGCAAACAAGGACGTTTAAGGTCAGTTCTTTTAGTTAGACAGGCAGACCAGATTCTCCAATGGACAGAGAAAACAACAAAGTCCATAATAGCTGTTTATCAGAAGGGATAAATGAATGTAGCAGTAGATCACTTGAAATGGTCTTTCGCTCAGGAAATATTTCATCACCCAGAGGTCTGTTTTGGTCCATTCCATGTGGACCTGTTTGCTCTGGAGCAAATTTCAATTTTTTTTTTGATTGAAAAAAACACAGAACAGCATAATATGTTGCCAGTATCATGGCCACCAAGAAGTATTGTATGTTTTTCTGCCAATTCCAGTAATTCAGAGAGCATTAGTGAAAATGTGCATGGAGCAGGCCATGGTAGAGTTGGTAACTCCTTACTGCTGAGATGTCCATGGTTTCCACCACTAATTTGGATGTCCACCAAAAAGCATTGGCATTTGCTGAACAGATCTGATTAGCCCCAGCAGGATCTGATCCTGCAACACAATTCGAACTGGTTGAGGTTGACAACACGGACAGCAAGAGGTGACATTTGAGTCAGAAGGGTTATACAGAGTCATTGGCAGAAAGCATGCTAACTTCAAGTAACCTTTACACACAGAGGATATATAACATAGCATGGAAAGCTTTTATGAAGTGGTGTCAATCATATGTGGTACACTTAAATGCAGTATAAGCCAGTGACATCTTATTTTTCTTACAGGAAGGAATTGAGAAAGGCCAAGTGCCCTAAAAAGATAGTTGGCAGCATTTTATTTTCATCATTTTTATTTTATTTTTTTTAAATAATTTTAATCTTTATACATCAATTCCTTCCACCTGTACAGATATCATAATTCTGACTTTTTTCTCCCTTCATCCCTTCCTCTGTCTACTGTCTTCTCCCCAAATCACTAAGTCATGAACCTTTTCCCTGTAAATCACCATATGTATGAATTGTCTTTCATAATATGGTGTTTATATATTAATCCAAACCTTCAGTACATGTTTTTCCAGAATCTCTCTTGATCCAAAGGGGGTTTAAGTCCAGTATTATCTGGAGTAATATAAACAATAAATGGCTTCCAAATATTCTTAAATGTATCTCCCATGCCCCCTCTTGTTGCTCTTACTTTATTGTTAATTTTTCTGAAAGTGCTCCAGACCATATCTTATTTAACCACTTTCGTACTGAGAGATTTTCTGTTTTCCTGGCTTTTCATTTTCACTTTCAGATAAATAAATTAATAATAGTGCCCCTCTGAAGTTGAACTTTTTGGCCCAACATGTGACTTACCCTCCCAAAATCTTCATACTTTTGGAAAAGTTAGCCATGTATGATTCGAATCACCTGTTTCATCACAATGTCTCCAACGTTGTTTTGACACCTCATTATTTTATAGAATTTGAATTGACAGTAATACCATTTCTGAATACTTTGCATTTTCTCTGATCTGAGCAGATATTGATTTATACAATGGCTTTTCCCAAACTGAGTCCCATTGTTTATTTGTTTTTTTCTGTTATTTTTATTACCATATCTGATTCTCAAATTAGTTTCATTCCTTTTAAATTTACCAAATGGTGCCTTTTGCATTATTTGAGATAGTTTTGAAGTTTGTCCTTTTGTTTTGTTTATGCTGTCGTTACAATATTTTAAATACAGTTAAAGCTCCCAGGCCCTGTTTGTTCTGTTTAATTTTGTTGGAAAGGAATATATTTGCCTTTAGCTGCAACCACAGTGGATCTGTTGGTTTAAGTCTATTTTAAGTTGTTGTGATTGTATAAATTTACCATTCAGATATAAGTAATTTATTCTATATATTCTTTTTTCTTTCCACCCCCTCAGTTGGACATATTTGTCTATGTGTTTTAAAAAGTGACACTCTTATAAAAGGACAGAGGGATGACATTGCTGGTGCTAACTTTTTTAAAATACCTACACCATGTACTGAACATTTATTCCTTCTGTAAAAGAGTTCACTATTTTGTCTTTTTTTCCCCCTAACTTTAGCTGCAAACATATCTCCCTTGTAATGTTTTGCTAACATGCTTCTTTCTTTATAGATCCATGCAACTGAATTGTCAGTTTTTGTGAATTTAGCCATTTGGACCATAATGTCATAATATAATTCTAAATTTGGTAGGGCTAGGCCATATATGTATGTATGACCATACTTGGTACTATGTATAAACCTTAGAGATTTCCCGCTGCTGTAAATTTCTCTAATTTTTTGTCATTTTGTGAATATTGTCTTATTTATGAACAGTTTGAAACCAAAATAAGAATTTAGGCAGAATGTGGGCTTTGACAATAGCTAGCTTGCCCAATAATGACAACTGTAGTTTACACTGTTCCTTTATTTATATCAAACAAAAATATTTGTTTGTTATTCATATACACTAAATGCAATATATATTTTAATTATAAGAATCTCTAAATACCTAAACCCAGAAAAACTAATGGACAACTTAGATATTCTCTTCCCTTCTAATTGTTCTTCTTTTGTCGTATTTATAGCTAATATTTTTGATTTATCATAAGTTATTTTAAATCCAGTGAATACTTGGAATTTCAAACTATTAGCACATGTCCTATGCACTGCATTGCATTTGATATGAGTAATAAAACCTGATCTGCAAATAAATTTATGTTACAATCTACATTTTTCATTTTTATTTCTTGTATTTGTGAGTATTCTCTTATTAATGCTGCTAATGGTTCTATTCCTAATGCAAATAAAATGGGGGAAAGTGGGAGGCCTTGCTGAGTTATTCTAAGAGGAGGAAATGGTTATTGGTGCCTATTCCACTTATACATAGTACAGCTTTTGTATTTGCATATAATTTGTTTATGACTGAAATGAATCTGTTACCCATATTCACTTCTTTAAAAAGTTCTATCAATTAAATATGCTTCAGGCAATCAAAAGCTTTCAGCACATCCAATGATTTTAAAGCGACTAGTTTATTATGGATATTTTTATAACTCTTCTTACGGAGTCAGCTAATGTCTTACCTGCCACAAACCCAGTTTGGTCTCAGTGGATATATATCATTATGCATTCAATTAATCTTTGAGTAGTAATTGATGTAAATATTTTTGTTTTGATTAAGCAGTGTTATCTGTCTATAAGCTGATATAGATTGGGGATTGCCCCTTGGTTTTAACAAAGGTACTATTTTTGCTGTGTTGCGGGAATCTGGCGTTATTCCTTCAATAGTATTTCATTAAATAATTTGAGTAACTGTGGTATCAAATCATCAGCAAATGTTTTGTAAAAATTTGTGTTAAAACCACTTAGACCTGATAGTTTCTTGAGTTTTAAATTGTTAATTGTATTAGTTATTTCCTCGCAAGTTATAGGGGCATTTAGTATATCTCTATGTACATTTTGGCTTGGCTTAATTGAAGTTCTCTCACAAAACCTTCTGTATTTATATTTCTGTCTATATCTGAAGAGTACAGATGAGCATAACATTCCTTAAAGGCATTACTTATTTCATCTGGGTTTCTGTTTACTTTATTATTTTGATCTTTAATTAAATGTATACCTCTTTTAGATAATATTTTTAAGATCATTAGACAGTAATTTTGTATATTTATTACTAAACTCATAAAAAGTCCTTTTCAAATATACTAAAGCAGAAAATATTCTATTTCCAAAGAATCTAGTTCTAATCTTCTTTGACACAATTCTGCCCATATTCTTCCTTCCTTTTTGTTTGCATATGTGCCTGTGTCTTTTGATACTTCAAAAAAAAATGTATTTTATATTCTAGAATAGCTACTGTCATTTGTGCCCTCACACACACCCGCCGAACCTTCCTCTCTTCAGGTCCTGCTTCAGTGAACTTCAAAACTGAGGAGGGACCGTTGGCTTGGCGGGCTGAGCATGCTCAGTATGGACAGGGGGAGGGGTTCCTGCCAAGCTGCTCAGCTCTGGAACTTTCCGGATGCTACCGCGCATGCGCGAAGATCCCAAAGTTTAACAACATTAGTTTAACAACATTAACAATTAACAATTAATGAAGTTTAACAACATTAAACTGAACTCCAAATACTTTTGGGGGGGAAAACTGAAATTTAAAAATAATGAGGGAAAGACTAGTCTGCAAATATTCAGGGAGGAAATTCCAAGAGAATGGAGCAGAAAGTGAGAAAGGGTGAAGCTGAGTCAAAGAAGAGGAAACGCTTGGTTGGGTGACAATCTTAGAATTCCTAGAACACAGATCTCAAGCAGGCCAGTTAAAAGAAATAAGGGCTGAAAGACAGGGAGAAGCTAGCTTGTATACAATTTTGCATGCTAAAACATGAAGCTTATATAGAATCCTAGAAGCGATAGGCAACCAATGAAGAGATATCAAATATAGGGTAACATGATCAAAACAATGGACCAAAAATATAATCTTAGCAGCAGAACACTGAACAGAAGCCAGAGGACTAAAGTAAGATAACGGAAGACCAATCAAAAGATTACAATAAGACAGGAAATTACCAAGGCATGAATTTAGGTCTTAGCAAAATAAGCAAAAAGAAAAGGTCTTGTTTTGGCAATGTTATAAAGAAAAAGAATCAACATGTCTTTGCTACAGCCTCAACATGAGGAACAAAAGATAAAGAAGAATTAAAAATAACACCAAGACTGTATGTGGCTGATTCTTCTTCGTGGTCTCTGTGCCTCATACATTAGGAGCTTTCGCGCCTGCGCGGTAGCGTTCGGAAGATTCTAGAGCTCGTTAGCTTTGGCGGGAACCCCTCCCCCACGCCGGTGCTGCGCATGCTCCTCCCGCCGACTAACGGTCTCTCCTCAGTTCTTTCTTGTCCGCCTCAGCGTACAGAAGGTTCTGCTTGTTGGCTTGCTTTTCGATTCTGCTTTTTGGTGTTTTTCGACTTCGGATTTGGCTTTTGACTACCCCTCACGGATTTCGGACTTGGTTTTGGTACTTTCTCGATCGGTTTGACCTATTTTCTGGCTTTGACGACGATTTCGGATCTCGGACTGTGTTTGGCGTTCTCGGACTCCTGTTTTCTTGCCTTGCCTCCGGTTTATGTCGGCTCTCTTCAAATGCTGCGCCTCCTGTGGAAGGAAGGTCGCTCTTCTGACCGACACTCTAAGTGCCTGATTTGTTTGGGTGAGGGGCACAACGTTCAGGCCTGCCCCATTTGCAGAGAGTTCACACACCAGACTCTCCGCAACAGGTCGGCAAGGCTTAAATCCCACTGTTGGGAGGAGTCTCTTTGTGCACGAGGACCTGAGACGATGGCCGAGAAACGCCCGTCCTCTTCTTCTTCTTCTGCAGCAGCGGCGGCTGCCGTGCCCTCGACCTCGTCGGTATCGGTACCAGGCTCGGTACTGATAATGAAGTTGCCGAGGATACCGAAGATCTCGGCAACTGGGCACGTGAGGACCCTGCGGGCTCGCAGGCCTCAACCTCCTCCTCCAGGCCGTTGACCGCGGCCCAGAAGAAGCACCCAGCCACCGAGGGCCTGGGGGAGAAGAAGAAGAAAAAGAGAAAGGAGAAACGGTGCTCTCCACCGACGGTGGTGCGACCCCCGACTCCACCACCCACCCAGCCCGCCGAGGACCCTCAACTGATGGAGCTCCCTGTGGAAGAGGAGCCTCCGGAGGAAGAGGAAGTCCTCGAGGTGTGGACGAGGAGTAGGTCATGCAGGCCTCGCCTCCTCAACCGCCCGAGCTGATCGTGGAGATCACTCCGCCGAGTCGCCGTCCACCCTCGGCAGAATGCCGAGAGGAGGCTGTGGCCAGGCAGCGCCCAGCCTCTTGACGCGACCAGTCCCACTCGCCGGAGCAGCGGGCCAGGCCTCCATCCCCGCGATATCGGGAGAGGCGCCTGGAGAGGCGCCGCTCGGGCGAGAGCACCTACTCTCCTGCATACCTAGGCAGGTACGCCCAGGAGCAGGTGTGGCACGAGCCGGCCGGCTCATACTATTCGTATTCGCCGTCTTACAGGGACCGGTACCATCCAGATCCAAGGTACTGGTCACCTCGTCGCCGGTCTCGTTCACCACTGCGGGAGGCTCACTCCCCCGCTATGAGAGGTCACCTCTGCGTCGTTCACCGAGTCACCGTCAGTCCCCAGAGCCCTCACCCCGCTACAGGGCTGTTTCTCCACCACCGTGGACGGCCACAGCTACCCGCCCGACACCACAGCCTACCGTGGCCCAGCCGGCGGTAGCGGTGACTTTTTACCACACAGGCGGCACACCGTCCTAGGCCCGCGGTCGTGCCCCTGCAGGTGACTCCAGTACCGGTCACGACATCGGCCGTATCGGTACCAACGCAGCCTGCAGCTCCAGCTGTTACCCTGGCACCCCCGGCCCGTGGGCTGGCCGAGGAGAAGGAGGTGGAGAGGTCGCCATCACCATCCGGCGACTTTTACGACTCAGACTCTGACTCTGCTGGTCCACCCCTTCTTCTCACGAATCCCCACCGCTGGGGTTCGGAGAGCCAGGCCTGGAGTCTGCACCGGAGGACGTCCGCCAGTTTTCCGCGATCCTCCTCCGGATGGCCACAGCCCTTGGCCTGAAGGTGACCGAACCTGCCCCCCAAGCCCAGGACCCCGTCTTCCAGTACTTGGAAGCCCGCCCACCGTCGACTGCACCGCTGCCATTTCTGCCTACCCTGGTGGACGCGATGAAGCAGCCGTGGGCGAAGCCGGCGTCAGCACAGCCTATTCCTCATAGGCTAGAACATCTGTACAGGACACAGAAGGAGAACGTGGAGTTCCTCTTCAACCACCCTGTACTGAACTCTATTGTGGTCGAGTCGGCACAGACGAAGGGAGGCAATCGAGCATGTGCCACCCCTCCGGACCGTGAAGGACGGAAGCTCGATGCCTTCGGCCGAAGGTTCTACTCGGCATCGTCCCTGGTGGCCAGGACGGTGAACACGATGGCATGCCTCGCGGCCTACCATCGGAACCTGTTTGACTGACTCGCTCCGCTCCTTGCTGACTTGCCGGAGGAGTCACGGCCTCAACCACACAGATCTTCGGCGAGGCCGTTGCGGTGGCTACACAGCAGATCGCCATCTTGAGGCACGCCGTGGAGGCTACCTCGAGGGTGATGGTTGGTGCCGTAGCCCTCCGACACCACGCGTGGCTCCGGTCCTCTGGGCTTCAGGAGGACAGCCGCCGGCGGATTGAAGACCTACCGTTCGACGGCGAAGGGCTCTTCCACACCTCCACTGACGAGGCTATGGATCACCTCGTCAAGGCCCGGCTGACAGCGAAGAAGATGGGCATAAACCAGCCTGCCCCTTTTTGCCGCTCTTTCCAGCCGAGGCCTACGTGGAGAAGGTCCTCCTCTTCATCGGTGTACCAGCCGCGGTCCCTGCGGTCGACCGCGTCGAGGCCTTCGACCTCTTCGGCTTGGAGGCTTCCCAGACGACGCCCATCTTCGTCGTCCAAGAAGTCGTCCTCTGGAGCGAAGTCCCGGTTTTGACGGCCTTCGCAGGACTCCACCCGTGCCATCCTTCGCCCTTCCAGTAGAACTGTTCCACCACCCGAGCCTGGCCAGGCACCTCGACTGCTGGGGGAGTCACTGCGGACTCCTGGGTACTTACCATCGTCCGCCTGGGGTACGCCATCGAGTTCCAGGCTATTCCGCCATGGGGTGTCTCTATTCCACCCCGGCCAGCTCGGCTCTACTGGAAGAGGTCCAGTCCCTCCTCGAGAAGGGAGCGATCGAGAGGCTCCCGCCTTCAGCCAAGACCACCGGCTTCTACTCGAGGTACTTCACGGTGCCGAAGGCGGTCAGATCCCTGCGGCCCATCCTAGACCTCCGAGGGGTGAACGAATACATCCGCCCCAAGAGGTTCAAGATGGTCACGCTGCCGTCGATCCTCCCCTTCCTCCGCCGAGGGGACTGGTTTGCGTCCATAGACCTCAAAGACGCCTATTTCCACATCTCGATCCGCCCGCAGCACAGGCGATACCTTCGGTTCGCGATCGACGGCACCAGCTACCAGTACCGGGTGCTGCCGTTCGGGCTTTCCATCGCACCGAGGATGTTCACCAAGTGCATGGCTCCGGTCATGTCCTTCCTGCGGACGAAAGGTGTCTCCGTCTACCCTTACCTGGACGATTGGCTATTGGTGGCGTCCTGCAGACAGAAGCTGTACAGGGACATTCATCGGACTTTGTCCCTTCTTACTCGGCTCGGACTCAGGGTCAACCCCAAGAAGTCCCATCTCGAGCCCACCCGGGTTCTCGACTTCATCGGGGCGACCCTCGACTCAGTATCGGCAAGGGCCTTCCTACCGGATGAGAGGGCACAGACGCTTTGTCGGGCGGCATCCGTTGCCTTCGAGGCCTCGACGGTGTCAGCGAGGAGAATCCAACAGCTCCTCGGCTACATGGCCTCGACCACTGCCGTAACCTACCTCTCCAGGTTATGCGCACGGCCGCTCCAGCACTGGTTCGTCAGGGCCTTCGATCCACTCTGGGACGACCAGCGCCGCCAGTACCGTCTGCACCAAGAGGTACGCCGATCGCTCCTGTGGTGGCAGTCGTACAGGAACTTGCTGTCAGGCATGCCGTTCCGCGATCCCAGACCGTCGGTCACGATAACGACAGATGCCTCGCTCTTCGGCTGGGGAGCGCACACCGGGGATCTCCAGGTCTGAGGCCGGTGGATGGATGACGAGTTGTTCCTCCACATCAACTCTCTCGAACTGTTGGCGATCCACAAGGCCCTGAGAGCGTTCCGACACCTGGTCACCGGCCGCACGGTGTTGATCCTCACCGACAACACGACGGCGGTCTGCTACGTGAACAGGCAAGGAGGGATGCACTCCACCACACTGCTGGGCATCGCACTCGAACTTTGGAACTGGTGCGTCCCGCTCCGGATACACCCTGTGGCGGTTCACCTGGTGGGGCAGGAGAACACCACGGCGGACGCCCTCAGCAGGGACACCACTTCCCATCATGAGTGGTCCCTGTCCGACAAGGCCTTCCGGATGCTTCAGGACCGATGGGGCGAGCTGACCATCGACCTCTTCGCGACCAGCCAGAACGCGAAGTGCCGCGTGTTCTGCTCGAGGGCCGGCCACGATCGCCGCTCCATCGGCGACGCCTTCCAGTTTCCGTGGGACGAAGGGCTGATCTACGCCTTCCCTCCGTTCCCGCTCCTGGGCCGCGTGATCGCGAAGATCATCGCGGCCGGGCGGACGCGATCCTTGTGGCGCCGTACTGGCCGAGGCAGCACTGGTTTGGACCCCTGATTGAGGCCGCCCGGGGCAGGACTCTCAGGTTTCCAACAGTACCGGACCTGCTGTCCCACTCCGACGGACTGGTGTTGCACCCGGACCTGCTGGTGTTGGTCCTCCATGCCTGGAGAATATCGCCCTAGACGACCCGGCCATCGGGAACATCTTGACCGCGGCCAGGAAGGAGTCCACGCGAAGGAACTACCACTACAAGTGGCAGCGCTTTGTGGCCTTCGCCGAGGAACGTCGAGAGCCGGTATCGCCTGTCACCCTGCGTATCGTGCTCCACTTCCTCCTCCATCTCCGGCAACAGGGCCTGGCCTTCCCGTCGCTCAAGGTCTACCTCGCCGTGATTGTGGCATACCAGCCCCCACGATCCCCGTCGGCCGCGCTCTTCAGGGATGGTACCGTCAAGCAGTTCCTGAAGGGCCTGCAGCACCTCTACCCGCCAGTATCGCCGCCGCTTCCGCCGTGGTCGCTGTCATTGGTGCTGTCCCAGCTGACGAGGCCGCCCTTCGAGCCCATGGCCACGACGGACGACAGGCTGCTCGCGATGAAGACCGCGTTCCTAGTGGCCGTCACCTCTGCCAGGCGGGCGGGAGAGTTGACGGCGCTACGGTGCGATGAACCATACTTGGTCTTTCATCGGGACAAGGTGGTCCTCCGGCCTGACATCTCCTTCCTGCCAAAGGTGGTGTCCAGCTTCCACCTGAGCCAGGACATCATCCTGCCGGCCTTCTACCCAGACCCGACGACACCTCTGGAGTGTTCCCTCCACTCCCTAGACGTGCGTCGGGCGCTGGCCTTCTACAAAGACAGGACTGCAGCCTACAGACAGACACCCCACCTGTTTGTCTGTTATGGCAGGCGCCGGAGATGCCACAAGGTATCCACCCAGCGCTTCTCTGAGTGGGTGGTACAGACTGTTCAACTGGCGTACGAGCTTGCCAGGAAGCCTCCGCCAGACCTGCTTCGGGCCCACTCCACCAGGGCCGTGGCGACATCTGCTGCCCTCCTGCGAGGCGTCGACCTGTCGGAACTCTGCCGTGTGGCGACCTGGTCCCAGCCGTCGACCTTCGTGCGCCACTACAGGCTCGACTGCCGGTCCAGGAGAGATGCCTGGTTTGGACGTGCTGTGCTGTCTTCTGTGCTCTAGGATCTGGGACCTGACCCACCATCCTACTGGTAAGCTACACAGTCTCCTAATGTATGAGGCACAGAGACCACGAAGAAGAAGAACAGGTTGCTTACCTGTAACTGTGGTTCTTCGAGTGGTCATCTGTGCCCTCATACATCCCCGCCCTGTCTTCCCCTCTTTTTCAGGTCCCATCTGCTTCGGCGGACCAGAACTGAGGAGAGACCGTTAGTCGGCGGGAGGAGTATGCGCAGCACTGGCGTGGGGGAGGGGTTCCCGCCAAAGCTAACGAGCTCTAGAATCTTCCGAACGCTACTGCGCAGGCGCGAAAGCTCCTAATGTATGAGGGCACAGATGACCACTCGAAGAACCACAGTTACACGTAAGCAACCTGTTCATTTTTCTGATGTACCATACTTAAAAATAATAGTGATAATAATAATTTCCCAGAATGCAAAAGAAAAAAGGGCTTAAATTTTGTTTAGAACATGACATTGATAATGTATCTTCATGTGTTCAAAAATTAAATTAAATGACTTTTTAAAAAAAATAACACCAAGACTATGTACTTAATATGTATAATCCATACACAGTAATATGTATACAGTCCTCCCTCTACATTCATAGGTTTGACCTTCCTGAATTTGATTATTCACGAGGCACCTACTTGCCTTCCACCACCTCCCATTTTGCTCCTGCTCATTCCCTTGCATTCCTCATCCCAGGCTTACAAAGCTTGTGTTTAAAATGGACATATTTTTCCTTTTGAGTAAGCAAATTCTCCTCCCACTGCTGCAGGCATGTCTTCTCTGCCGTATGGTTGCACATTCTGCTGTGTAATGGCTGCTGATTGGTCAGGTGCTCTCTTTGCTCCTACCCCTCTTTTCTCAAGATGGCAACCAGAAGTTGGTAGAACTTCAGAAATCTGCTCTTCTCTGTCTGAGGGGAAAGTTCCAGTAAGCCTTTTAGCTTATCTTTTTAATTCCCCTTGGAACACTGAGGCCAGAGGCAAAGGAATGGGAGGGAAATGGGAGGGAAATCATGGATGGGGGGAATTGTTAATAGTTTTTCCACTTTTGTGAGGGTTCTGTACCCTGAACCCTCATGAATGTGGAGAGGCCACTGTAATACTTTTCTTGGGGATGTAAAGTTCTCCATGCACCCACTATTTTATATTTATGTAAGAAAGAATTTTACGTCCCTCATTATCTCTCCTCTTTCCTCTAACTGAGCAATCTCTTATCCATTACGTAATTAGTATATCCTATCGTAACAGTACCTGTTATTATTGAACAGGTTCCTCTGCAAATTTATGCAATTCTTTTATCATTTGTTCCATAAAGATTGCTTGAGTTTTGTTGCATTCATAATAGAATACAAAAGTTATGATTTTTCCCATTAGTCTTATTTATAAAAATGAATTTTGCTTATCTCTCATATGAGCCATTATTTCTATATCATAAGTCTTGCAATTGCAGCACCTCTAGATCACCCATTCCAGTCTGAGCTAAATTGGTCTTCAAAATATGATGTGGCAATACATTTTTTTTACTTCTTTTCTTCCTGTGAGTTTCATATGAAACGAAATATCAGGTCTCCATTTCCTAATGGAGTTCCATACCCTATACCTTTTGGCTGGTGAGCCTAAATAATTTACATTTAGCAAGATTAATGTGAGATTGTCCATTTCTAATTCTACAAGTAATAATTATATATTTGAACTATTTTAAATTGGATAGGACTAAATTCTGCTAAGGTGATTCTTAAAACATTGACATTACCGTTCGAAATGATTGACAGTAAATAGCTTTTCACATCTTGTCTACCCCTTCCCTTCCCCCTCCCTCTCCCACCCTCTACAAACCCAAACGCTGCAATGAAAGTACAGTCATCCCTCCACATTCACTAGAGTTAGGGGCACAGGACCTCCATGAAAGTGGAAAAACTCTAGGCCTTCCCAAACCATATTTATAACACAAAGAAGTACGATCACCATATTCATCCCACTGTGGATTCCTTTGAGGCATCAGGATTCCTTCACAAGGCAGAAGTGGGTGGCTGGTGGGGCTTACTGCCACCTCCACTGCTGCTCCACATCATTTTTAATAGGAACTTACAAGCCTCATTCACAGTTTCTCAGTCTCACAAGGCTTGCAGTCAGTATTAAAAATGGCATAGGGAGGCAGCAGAACCACAGCAAATAATCCGTGAATAATCAAATCCACAAAAGTAAAGCCGCAAATGTGGTGGGCTGACTATATGTGCTTTCTCACTTTGCAGAAATGAAAGTGCATCCAGGCGGCAAATAACACGGGGCCAAGAGGTCATGCCTGTCTTGCGGTCAAGCTTTTCCCTCCCCCTTCTCCTGCTACTACAGAGTAGGAAAATTTTACTCATTTTTCATTCAAGAAATAAACAGATCTAAATATCTGTGATAATATCTTATAGTCTCTAATTAACTAGTACATAAAGGTTAAATAAAGCCAAAATATTAATGAGAAACAAATTAACAACTGGTAACTTGCTTTAATTCTTAACTTAAACGTTTAACTTCGTAACTATATAAACGTTTGGATCAATTCTAAATAGAAAGCCTCTGTCGGCGTCGGGGCGGGGCCGGGCAGGCTAGGGTGGTCTCGAGCCGGGGCTCACCCCAGGAGCTTCAGTCAGCAGTCCAACAATAAACAAAGGCAATCCTTACAGCAGGCAAACGAAGGAACAAAAGAGAGGGTTTCCTCACCCGGATAACAAACAGTCAGCTGGCTGGCAGGGCTTCTGGACAGGAGCACGGCAGGCACGGGTCACGGCACGGACGGATGACACGGGGATTCCCGACGGTTGTTGCCCCGTGCTGAACTTGGCTTCCTTCCGGCCTTAAGTAGGCCCCTGGACCGGCGCCGGCCAATCCCGGAGCTCTTGCGCACCTGAGAGCCCTCAGCCTGCCTCACAGCTGAGAGCGATCGGCCAGCTGAGAGCTCTCAGCCTGCCGCCGACGCTCCAGCAGCCGGCGGGAGCATCGGGAGGCCTCCTTGGCTTGCCGTCGCTGTAGCAGCGGGGGGAAGGCCGATGGCCTCCTCAGGATTGGGACCCCGGGCAGGCAGTGCCTCAGGGTGGTGCCTGGGCCCTGCCCTTCCTGGGAGAACGCCCGAACGGCCTCCCCTGGCGACGGCGGCCTGTTCCTCAGCGGCAGGACCTTCGGCGGCGTCCGGGTGGCCGTCCTCCACGGCGGGAAGCTCCGCGGCCTCCTCCGCGGCGGGAGCCCCATCGGCATCTCGGCGGCTGTCTTTCGTGGCGGGAAGCCCCGCGGCCTCCACCGCAGTGGCGCGGACCTCATCGGCGTCCGGGCAGCCGTTCCCGGCGCCGGAGGCCTCCGCCGCGACTCGCGAGGAGACCGGAGCGTCCTCCGCCTCGGGAGCCACTTCCGCGGCAGCCTCTGTGGCTCCGGAGGGGCCGGCAGGGCTGGAGCCCCCGACATCACTCCCCTCCCCATGGACCCCCCCCCCCCGGGCGGCTGAGGTTTGGCCAGGTACCGGCGGTGGAAGGTGTGCACCAGGCAGGGTGCATGGACGTCCGAGGCATCCTCCCAGGAACGTTCCTCAGGACTGTGGCCGCGCCAGTCGATCAGGTACTGGAGACAGCCACGACGGTGGCGGGAGTCCAAGACCTCAGCCACTTCGTACTCCTCTTCCCCGTCGATGGTGAGCAGACCGGGAGGAGCCCCTGGGCCGACATCGGGCTGTACCCCCGTGGCCAGCTGAAGGAGCGAGCGATGGAATACTGGATGGATCCGGAGGGAGCTGCAGATGGAAGGCTACGGGGTTGATTTGTGCTGTGATCATGAAGGGGCCGATATAACGGGCGTCCAGCTTATGGTTGGGACAGTTGGAATGAAGAAAACGGGTGGACAGCCAAACCTGCTCCCCAACCCGCAGCGGAGCCCCCGGCTGTCGGTGCACATCCGCCGTACGTTTGTACCCCTCCTTGGCCTCCTCAAGCTGTTTCCGCAGGACAGACTGCAAGGCGTGGAGTTCCTGCAACCAGTGGTCGGCGGCTGGTACAGCCGACGGAGCCCTGATAGGCGGGAACCATCTCGGGTGGTATCCGTAGTTGGCCATAAATGGAGACTGTTGCATCGAAGCATGAACGGCGTTATTGTACGCAAATTCAGCCAGCGGGAGGAGTTTACTCCAGGAGTCTTGCTGGTAACATCCGTAGCAGCGAAGGTACTGCTCTAAGGTAGTGTTGGTTCGCTTCGTCTGGCCGTCCGTCTGTGGGTGGTGGGCTGAGGACAAGAGCTGCTTAACGTCCAAGAGCTGCAGTAGGCTCTGCCAGAAGCGGGCAGTGAACTGTACTCCTTGATCCGTGGCTATACCCTCTGGCAGGCCATGGAACCAGAAGACGTGTTGCACGACCAGGCGGGCCGTCTCTTTGGCCGAGGGCATGGCACGAAGTGGGCCATCTTCGTGAACAGATCCACTACTACCAGTATGGTAGTGTGGCCCTTGGATAGCGGCAACTTAGTGACAAAGTCCATGGAGATCAATCGCCAGGGCCCTGCAGGCGTTGGCAGGGGCTGTAGCAGCCCGGCAGGCCTCCTCAGAGGATCTTTGGCCCGGCAGCACATGGGACAGGAGCGCACGTACCAGTCCACGTCGCTCCGTACCCAGGGCCACCAGAATTCCCGCAAGACCAAGAGTAGAGTCTTGAAGAGACCGAAGTGCCCGGCCGGACTCCCGTCATGGCAGAGACGGAGGACCTCCTCTCGACAAGGCCCCGCTGGAACAAATAGCTTGCCTCGATGGTATAGCAGACCCTCCCGTCGAGACCACGGGGACGCAGGATCCTGCGCCTGCAGCCTCTCCTGGAACGGCTCCCCGGCCTGAGCCGTGTGGATGCACTGGGACAAGGCTGTTACATCGATGGCAGCGGCGAAGTTTTCAGGGCGCAGGATGGTGGCCCGAGCCTCGGACTCCCCGGCTGAGGCGTATTCAGGTTTTCGCGATAAGGCGTCCACGCGCCGGTTGCGGGCCTGGGGGACATACTGCAGCCGGAAGTCGAAGCGGGAGAAGAATTGGGCCCAACACATCCGTCGCGGGGTCAACTTGCGGGTGGTCTGTAGATATTCCAGGTTACGATGATCCGTCCGTACCTGTACTAGATGCTGGGCCCCTTCCAGGAGGTGGCACCAGGCCTCGAATGCCGTTTTAACGGCCAGGAACTCCTTCTCCCAAATGGTGTAGTTTTGTTCGGGAGGAGTGAGTTGCCGGGAGTGGTATGCGCACGGCAGAAGTTGGCCCTCGAGGCCGGAGGGCTGGAGCAGGACCGCCCCGACCACCACATCTGACGCGTCGGTCTCCAGCACGAATGGCCGCTTGGGGTCTGGGTGTTGCA
Source organism: Iguana delicatissima (assembly GCA_948472985.1). NCBI lineage: Eukaryota > Metazoa > Chordata > Lepidosauria > Squamata > Iguanidae > Iguana > Iguana delicatissima. The sequence goes on along the minus strand of CAOKZL010000828.1, from coordinate 474,024 downwards.
GGATCAGCTCAGTCGCGAACTGGGTTTTTAGGCGCTCAAAGGCCTGCTGCGCCTCGGGGCCCCATCGGAATGGTGCCTTGCCTCGCAGAACGCTGGTAATGGGCACCGCCAAAGCCGCATACTCAGGAATGAACTTCCGATAGAAGTTCGCGAACCCCAGGAAGCACTGTACATCCTTGTGGCACTCCGGAGACCGCCACGTCACAATCGCTTCCACTTTGGCCGGATCCATTTCTATCCCCTTCTGCATCACCCAGTAGCCCAAGAAATCGACTTCTCGGAGGTCGAAGGCGCATTTCTCAAGTTTGGCATATAGACGATGTTCTCGCAGACGCTGCAGGACCGTGCGGACATGCACGTCGTGCACCTGTTGATTTGGCGAGTAGATGAGGAAATCATCTAAGTAGATGATCACGAAGTGGTCAAGCAAGTCTCGGAACACGTCGTTTACGAAGTGCTGGAAGACGGCCGGGGCGTTACACAGACCGAACGGCATCACGGTATACTCGTAATGCCCGTAGCGCATCTGGAACGCCATCTTCCACTTGTCCCCAGTCCGGATGCGCACCAGATTATAGGCTCCCCGTAGATCCAGTTTCATGAATACCTTCGCATGACGCAAGCGTTCCAGGAGTTCCTGGATCAACGGCAGGGGGTAACGATTCCAGATGGTGATACGGTTGAGGGCGCGGTAGTCATTGCAGAGCCGGAGTTCGCCCGATTTCTTACGCACGAATAACACAGGGGCCCCTACTGGAGACGTGGAAGGGCGCACGAAACCTCGGCGCAGGTTTTTCTCCAGAAACTCCCTCAGGGCTGCCAGCTCTGGTTCGGAGAGAGCGTAGCTCCGTCCCGTGGGTATCGGGGCGCCCGGGACCAAGTCTATGAAGCAGTCATAGACCCGGTGTGGAGACAGGCGGTCAGCCTCTTTCGGGTCGAAGACATCTGCATAGTCCCGATACTTGTGCGGCAACTCCACGGTGGAAACGGCTCCCGGGGACTCCAATGCGGCCATCAGCCGGCCCGGGCCCAAACAGTGTTCTTGGCAGCAGTGGGATGCGAACAGCACCTTGCGCCATGACCAGGAGATGTGTGGGTCATGGCGCGAGATCCACGGCATTCCCAACACCACTGGGAAGTGGGGTACCGCAGACACCAGGAAGCGGATATGCTTGACATGTCCTTGGATCTCCAACTCCACCTCGGCCGTCTGGTGAGTGACAGGCCCTGAGCGCAACAGCCATCCATCTATAGTTTCCACCGGCCGAGCCTCGGGCAGCGGCTCCAGTGGGATGCGGAGGTCTCGGGCGAACTGGGCGTCGAGGAAATTGTTGGACGCTCCAGAGTCTATCATTGCCCCCACCAGGGCAGCCATGGAGTCGCCGAAGGTCACCATCGCGGCCACCAGCAGCGGGTCTCGCTTTGGCTTGGGCGGGCTTCCGGGGCCTCGGTCGCCAGGCTCCCCCAGGCCTCGCAGGCCTTCTAGACCTGGTGGGAGGTGTTTCCTGGTTTCCCTGTCGGGGCCAGTTTGGCAGCACACACCCGGGCGAAGTGTCCTCCGAGGCCACAGTATAAACATAATCCAGCACGCTATCGGCGCTCCCTTTCCTCCGGGGTCAGCCGTGGTCGAGTCCCGCCCAACTGCATAGGCTCTTCCACGTCTGGCAGGCTGCTGACACCGGGTCGCGTAGGTGGCGGCTCTCGGGACACAGCAGTCCTGGACCTTGCCCCGACCGCTGGTCGTGAACCGGGAACCGCCGCTCGACGGACCTGTCTCCGCGCTTCCAGACGCCCGTCGATTCGTAAGGCCTGTTGTATCAGCCACTCCAGGGTAGGGGGCGGTGAACTGCGCGCCAGCTCATCCAGGATCTCTGCTGATAGTCCGGCCCAGAACTGATCTTGCACAGCGGCATCGTTATAGGCCAGGTCTTGGGCCAACAAACGGAAGGCGGTGGTGTATTCCTGCGCTGACCCTCTTCCATGCTGCAGCTGGCGCAACTGGCGGCTCGCGGTCTCGGTCCGCACTGGGTCGCCCCAGACCTCCCGGAAGGCCTGCAGGAAGGCCGCCATACTGTCCAGGACGCCGCTGTTATGGCGCAGCAGGGGCGTGGCCCACCTGGCAGGTGAACCAGACAATAGGCTGATCACGAACACCACCTGGGCCCGCTCGTTCGGGAAGTCCTGGCCGCGTACCTGGATGTACAGGCGGCAATTCGCTATAAATGTCTCAAGGTCTGATGGGTCCCCCGAGAAGCGCTGCGGCACTGCGATTGGGATCTTGGCCGTGGGAGGCCAGACCGCTTGCAGCTGCCCCACCTGGTACTGCAGGTTCTGCATGGCCTGGGTCAGTTGGTCCACCTGGGCTCGCAGGTTCTGGTTCTCCTGCGCTTGAGCATCCACTTGGGCCCTCAAGGCCGCGTTCTCCCCCTCCATCCCACCCGGCTGGGACAGGGGCAACAATCTGTTGGCGTCGGGGCGGGGCCGGGCAGGCTAGGGTGGTCTTGAGCCGGGGCTCACCCCAGGAGCTTCAGTCAGCAGTCCAACAATAAACAAAGGCAATCCTTACAGCAGGCAAACGAAGGAACAAAAGAGAGGGTTTCCTCACCCGGATAACGAACAGTCAGCTGGCTGGCAGGGCTTCTGGACAGGAGCACGGCAGGCACGGGTCACGGCACGGACGGATGACACGGGGATTCCCGACGGTTGTTGCCCCGTGCTGAACTTGGCTTCCTTCCGGCCTTAAGTAGGCCCCTGGACCGGCGCCGGCCAATCCCGGAGCTCTGCGCACCTGAGAGCCCTCAGCCTGCCTCACAGCTGAGAGCGATCGGCCAGCTGAGAGCTCTCAGCCTGCCGCCGACGCTCCAGCAGCCGGCAGGAGCATTGGGCGGCCTCCTTGGCTTGCTGTCGCTGTAGCAGCGGGGGGGGGGAGGCCGATGGCCTCCTCAGGATTGGGACCCCGGGCAGGCGGTGCCTCAGGGTGGTGCCTGGGTCCCGCCCTTCCCGGGAGAACGCCCGAACGGCCTCCCCGGCGATGGCGGCCTCTTCCTCGGCGGCGGGACCTTCGGTGGCGTCCAGGCGGCCGTCCTCTGCAGCAGGAAGCCCCGCGGCCTCCTCCGTGGTGGCGGGGACCTCGGTGGCGTCCAGGCAGCCGTTCCCGGCGCTGGAGGCCTCCTCTGTGGCGGCAGGGGCCTCGTCGGCGTCCAGGCGGCCGTTCCCGGCGCCAGAGGCCTCCGCCGTGACTCGCGAGGAGACCGGAGCATCCTCCGCCTCGGAAGCCGCTTCCGCAGCGGCCTCCATGGCTCCGGCGGGGCTGGAGCCCCCGACAGGCAGTTCAGTCAGTTGCAGACTGAACTTTTTACCTCTCCTCTTCAGTGTCCTTGGCAATTCCTGTTGACTTCTGGTTTTCATCCTTCTCCAGCTCCCAGAAACTGCTTGATTCATTTCCTCTCCATATACTTGATTTGCTAATCTAACACAGTCTGAATTTTTACATCCAATTTCTCACAGATTTTGATCAGCTTTTCCTTGTTGGCAGCTACAAAAACTCCTTCCTTGCTCTGAACAATGGTTTTGAAAGGGAAGCTCCATTTATACATAACACCTGCCTCCCTTAAAGATCTTATCTGTGGTCTTCATCCTCATTTTTTTCTCACTGATTCCAAAGTGAAATCTTGAAAAAAACCCTATTTTATTCCCTTTATATGTCAAGTTATTGATACTGCTCAACGCTTTTCAAAACTTGTGTTTTCCTAGAGTACCTTGCAAACCTGATTAAACTGTCACCAGAAATAGTCTTTATGAGGCTGATAAGACAGAGAGCCCTGTATGATCTGCCAGTCCTGTTAATTCTTTCAATGTTGTATTCAGTATATTGTGGTTAAAAGTTTTTTTAGGGGAGCAACCTTAAAAGCCCCACTGATGCTACATAGGTTCCTAATTGGAACCTAAATCTAGTATTAAACACATTAACAAAACCTCCATTTGAGACAGTATGTTAGACTTCTTTGAGGTTGTTAACTTGTAAGGTAGTTTTTCAAGTGGCCACTAGCTCAGCTTGGAGCGTGTTGGAGTCAGCAGTGTTGTCAATATATCCAAGTTTGTGTAGAAGGGGTCAGGACAAATTAACTTGACACTTGACCCAAATTTCTTCCAAAGTGTTGATTTAAAAAAGGGCTTCATCAGTCCATCTATTTTTCACATTTCCGCCTAAATCCATCACATCCCTTGGAGGAAGAGTGGTACTCATTGGATGCAAGGCAGGTTGTGAAGAAGTACATTCACGAACAAGCTTATTAGACAAATGGGGGCATCATTTGTCTCTTTCAGCCCACTAGCAAAAAAAGCATTGAAAGTACTGATTACACAATGGTTGAAGGTGTGCATATTTCTCTGTTATGATTTGGCAAAAGTACTGAGACCACAAAATGTATGGCCATATTCTACGTAGTCCATGTCAGTCAGTACTGCAAATGTAGTTTCAGCATCACTAGAAGACGTTTGCAATGCAGTAGAGCGGAAGCAGCCATCCACATTTATCAGACATTACAAAATAGATAAGTTTAAGTCAGCGCAGGCAGCTTTTGGGTGAACTGTCCTGCAGTAAGTAATGTAAATTCTGGGCAGACACACCTGTTTGTAGATTGCTGCTTCATGCCTCCAGAGAATAGGGGCTTGGTATTTACTGTGATTGTTCATTCTTGGATGGCCTGGCAGAACAATCTGCCCTCTCTGATAAGGTGGCTGCATAAAATAAAGAAAAATCAAATAAAAGCATAGAAATAAATTAGGAGACATAGAAAGAGTCACACATATAATATAGGACAGAGGCAGGCTTTGGAATGACACTGATGTAAAGGGAGAGGAGTCAATGATCGTAACAGAAAAGAACTTTGGACTTGTGGACTACTGCTTCATCTGCAGGTACACAGCTAATAACAAGACAGTTTGTAGATTGCTCCTCCAGGCCATCCAAGAATGAACATTCATGGTAAGTGAACCCCTCATTTTCTCCTTTTAACCAAGAAGTATGTTCTTAATTTCTTTTTCTTGGTTCTGCACTCTTGTAAATCATTCCCTCATTGTTTAATTGGTTTTATTCTCATGCTATGCCCTCATTTATGCCTAGTTCTCACAAGTGCAATCTGTGGAAATTACCTAAAGATTACAGAGATCTGCAAGTCTGGATGGTTTGGGCATCCTGCCTAGAGATGAGGCCAGCTCTGAGGTTGCCTGTTTTGCTTCTTGCAGAATATAGGGAGAACTGGCAAGAGGCATAGAAGCCGTCACTACATAAAACACCATCTGCCTGCCACCTGTCCAGGGTATGAACATAAACTCACCTTTGTCTTCTCAGTTCATGTGTGAGGCCCAGCCTGGGCAGGAGGGATACTAGCACAGTAGCCTTCTGTGCTTGTGCTAAGGAAGTGGGAAGAAAGCCAACAGGAGCTACTATAGAGGTGGAACGGTAGCTCAGGGCTGGAAAGGAGAGTAGTGTGCTCACTACAGCTGAGCATATATTTTCTTCTAGCCTTAGCTGTCTGCTTGTGAAATTAAAAGGCAGGCTAGAGACATCTTAATGAAACAGATAAGGTATTTAACCGTAGCTGGCTGCTTCGTATTTGTGGGCACTCAGAAGGAAAACAAGGCATGGCACTTAGGAAGACAACTTTTTCACTACTAACCTTTAAAAATCCCTTTAATCTATGGTGGACTGCTAAAAGACACATAGGAATCTGTGTAAGCAAGTTATCAATCAGGCTGCAATATAAGCAAAGAATCAATTTGCAAATTGATGAGTAAGTGCAGCTTGGGAAATGAGGTCACTAAGCTGTTAGTCCTGGATTGCATGCAATGCAATGGAAAGAGCTGAAGTGCTATTGCTTTGAGGAAAATAAGAAAGAATCTTATCTGTAATACAGAACACTGCTGTCTCAATTATTCCAGATTTGAAGGAAGAGATGTTTTCCATCTTGCATTGTCTACCTTTCTGTTCTCTGGTCTACTTATATGTGATGTTTGTGTTTTGTTAAGGTATCTCTAGCCTGCCTTTTAATTTCACATTAAAGTGCCCAAGAGGGCTAAAAAGCCAAGCAAAAGCAAAGCTTTTTAAACTTAAGCAAAGGACCATACTAAAGATTTGTTAATAAAGTATGCCCTACTGGCCCATTTTAAGCTTTATAGACGCATATATGTGAAAACATAATACGTCAAGTGATCCTGTGTAAACCATTCTTGCTTAACATGGTCCATCTACCCTTGTACACTTTAAAAGTATACCAACACTAATCTAGCATTATTTAATAACTGTATACAAAACTTTGCTTCTAGATCTTGGTCAGCCTTCTAGCAACTTCTAACTTTAACTATTTTAAAAAGAAATTGGTTAAAAGTTAAATATTATTCCCGCATGTTGTAGTGAGTTTATTACATAGGCTATTTGTCATAACTCTTCATGCATCCCAAGCCCAATGGAGAAGTATGAGAAATTAATTTTACCCCACAAAGTTCTTTATTGCATAACCTCATGAAACAGTCTTTACCCTGCTTGCTTCACATTCTGGACGAGGCAAGGCCAACTGCGATCTATGTCATTGTGCAATTTGGCAGGTTTCTCACTTCACTCTTGCTAGACAGGGCTGCGCATATGTCAGTCTGCCCCAAAATGCTTTGAAGCGTTTTAAAACTGCTGACAACAGGGGAAGAGAGAGAAAATTTGTCAGTGTTGCAATTCCTCTTGCAATCCCCTTCTAGATCATGAAATAAGTATTCCCTGGCACAGCCCTGAGACCTGCTGAGAGAGCTAATAAGGAACTATGGATCTCCAAATATTGACTATGGCACCCTTCACCCTGTCACTGGCTGTGCTGGTTGGGACTAATGAGAGCTGATACTCAACATCATCTCAAGCAGCAGAGGCCCCATACCTCTCTTCTAGTCCATGACCTGAGGACTTAGGAAAAGTGTTTCCTGCTTGGGTACAAACATACAGTAACACTTACTTTTTCTTATTTCTACAGACCACCTTTCCAAAGTACTCTCATCTTATCCTTGTAATACTTCTTTGAGGAATGCTACAGATTGTGTGTTGGGAGGGGAGATTTAGGACAAATATCTAATGACCTTCATGACTTTGTGGTGTTTTTTAACCTGGGATTTCCCAGACCTAGAACTTAAAACTTATTGTTAACATCACTAGAACGGACCACTGAATCAATGGTAACTTGTTAAATCAACAACTATGTAAGTTCCATCTATGCAATGGATCTACTCTATTTGAATCTAAGATAGGATTTTGCCCCCAATTTGTTTCTTTAACCACACCAGCTGTACTGTGTTAACCCATTTTATGACAGTCATACCCATTCTACAGCTCTCTAAGATATGTAACTTATTTAGCATGGGTGGTAACTGCTTCAGCAGATACAATCTGCTTGCAATAAAACTTTGCATCTCTGTCTGTGTGAGTACCATAAGAGGCTCTGTAGCCTTGGTGAAAAAGTCTTGGCGCTCAAACAGGTCCCACAGCACCAAGCTGCTTAGGGAGATGATTATCTTTCATTTGCTTCCTAATCAACGCTGTGAATACACTGCAGCTTGCAGACACTCTTGTGTTACTTATACAGCTTTGGCTCAGGGAGCTGGAAGATACCCTGAATGCAGATTGTTCTGGGTTCCCTGTGGATAATGATTATAATTATTCCAACCTTAAAGAAGGCTACAAATTAGCAATTAGTGCTACCAAGACTCCAAAGGTATCATTCCACAAGGATGCTCTCCCTACTAGGGCTCTTGCATTGTATACAACAGGGAGGAGTGCTGGAGCATGGGCAGGTAGTGGGGAACACAGAGCAATTTAATTAGCTGTGAGTCTCCTTGGATGCCTGTGGGGGAAAGAGTGCATGGTTTGGCAAGCTGAATGCCCTTTTCTATCAGCCTCTTGGGGGCCATTCCACAGCAATAGCTCTTACATGCTGAGTGGGTGGAATTGAACAACTGCTGAACAGGAAGGAATCTTGCCACCTTCCTAGCTTATTTTCTTCCTGCTCCAGCATAGCAGGATTTCTATTAATTAAAATATCCTTAACAGGCTTTCTCTCCTCTTTGAGAGAACACAGACTATGATCATGCTGTGTGTGTTCTGTACCATGCAGTCTTGTGCCAGAATAATTAAAATGCAGAACAAATTAAAGGGTAGCTTTGCAGCAGAGATAGGCAATTTGTGGTCCTCTATATGTGGAGGGACATCAACTCTTATCTTCCATTTTAACTGGATATGCTGACTGCCACTGGTGAGAGTTGAAATCCAGTATCATCTGAAGGCACACAAGGTGCCTGCCAATTCTGCTCTACAGGCAAAGATAGAGGTGGTCAAATTCTTTAGACAGAAGAAATGATCCAAATCTATCCCCAACCAAGGTGCCAATCCGCATGCCTCTGGCCATCATGGCTTTCTATCAATTGATGTATCCTTTTGTCTCATGCAGGGTATTTGGCCTGTCTGAAATAAATCCACCTGCACCACTCAACACTGCATCATCACACTTTTAATGGCAAGAACCATTGTTGAACAATGGGTGGGCATTGTATGGTGTGATGTTTGTCTTGCAGAGCAAAAGCAGCACAGGTACTCCTCCCAGCTGTGTGGCACACATCGCAGGCTAAAGTGTGGAATGCCCCGTAAACATCTGCATTATGACAGACTCCTGGGCACTCCATTACTTTTGCACAGGGCACTAGACAGCTCAGAAAGTTGTGTCTCACCTTGTATAAAGTGCTACTACCATCTTGTGTCATTTCCACTCAAGCACCACACTATTGAATATACAGAGATGTTATGGTTGCTAGGTAACCACCTTTTTTCCTGCTCCTATCCCTGAGAATATCCACACAGCTAGAACAGAAAAGTGATGGCAGTGGTGGACTTAAAGCTGGGCTCCAGGCCCTTAACTTCAGCCAGAAAATATGGCACTAAGTGGGTGCATGAAAAGGCTTCGTCTTGTATGAGGTACCAGCTACCTAGCAACAGACTATGCTGCACAGGCAGTATTTGCATATATGAAAACACCACCAAAAGACACTCTTCACTGCACAATACAAGAACACTGAGCCACTGCAGACCACGCGGCCAGATAACAATATAAGCATTTGAAAGCACATAGATGTTTTGCTGTTGATAAACTATACAGCTGCGTGTGTTTAGAGAGATGACATCCTGGGAGCAAAAAATCTCTGCCTTTTGAAAGATTATGGATTTATTATGCACCTTCCTCCCCCAACACACACTTAATACAGGAGGGAAGAATCTACTCCTATCCTGGGGTATTCTCTGAGGGCTTGTTTTTTGTTTTGTTTCTTCTCGTCAGGGCTCCAGTTATTCTGCTCTAGGAGCCACAGTTCAGCTTCTAATTTCTGACTAGTCTCTGTTACTAGTGTAACAGACACTGTTGCATGAATTCAGCTACTCTGCCTCTGGGGATATTTTCAGGTCAGCCTCCTCTGAGGAACAAACATCAACGTTAGAACCTGAGCCATTGGCTGCCTTTCCTAGTTAGCAATTCAGGATGGCAAGCAGTCTGTTGCTAAGGTAGATACATTGAAATGCAGGAAAGGGCACACAAAAACTGAGAATCATGTTTGATGATGGGAACAGGAGACAAAGAGTAGTTAGATTTTAAAAGCAGCATTTTGATCTCAGAACAGAGATGCTGCTACAGGAACAGCATGTCCAGGGGAATCTGTATTTATTAAAAAAATGGAGAGTCAAATAGCTAGATAAATGTGTTTGAGATGGTTTGAAGAAAAGTGGTTTGCAAATAAACAATAAAAAGTGGTTTGCAAATAAACACCTTTTGCAAAACTGTTACAAAATTGTCTGCAACCTCATTTGCTTGTGAGGTAGAGCACATGATATGCAATTTGCGTGTCAACCAGTTTTCTGTTAATGTGCTTCACAAACCCAGAAAATGTCACAGATTCTATTACAAGGTCTGAAATATTCGTCTCTATAAATCCCTGATACTCTTGAAAGGCATGAATGTGTTTTGGTAGGGTGAGGACTCATGCAACGTTAGAGCAGAAAAGGCATCAGTGCTATGTCTAGCCAACTTTATACTGAAAACAATTGAGCAAATAGCTAATTACAAAGCCAAGAGATTGCAATATGTTCTCTCCAGTTGCCTCTCACAATTATATCACTCTGAGCAATCTTTTAAAAAAGTGTGGCCATGATCCAGTCAAAATTGTGCTCAAATCAGTTTCACTGAGATCAATTATATATGTGATTGTCTCCCACTTAAATGCCTGACTCTGAAAAGTGATAAATTGTTCCTGTATCGGATTTGCATTAGGGTGAAACTAGACAAGATGCTGGAAAAATCAATTATCATGTCTTCTGCAAGCCTGCTTTTAAGTTGAAAACAGCTGTAGAAAGGGGAAGGAGGATGAGTCAGGTCAACAAAATGGCAATGACAAGAGGGAGTATTTAACATTTACCCTATGTAATTTTTTCTGATATTAATCACACTCAGCACTCTTGGCCAGATACTTCTCCTGCAGGAGAAAACACAGGCGTAATATTGGCAACTGTAGTTTTTGTCCCCCTCCCAGTAGAACAAATAGCAGCCTCAAAAGTCAAGATCTAGATTAGAAAAACAGTATGTGGGAATGCTTGAATATTATTTCCCCTAGATCTGTGTCATATTCAGTTTGGCCCCCTCCCTATGGATCTACAAGGCCCTTGGATAAAGGCTGATTTATTATAATTGCTGTATGTATACATATGTTTGTGTTGTAAACCCTGTGAAGTGTTGGAGGCACGTTTGAAAATGTGAAAGATCATATAAATAGGACTGTATTAAGGAGCCTTAATCAGCTTCAACTGCTTAATCCATTGCATCTTTATTACTTAGATATGTTCTGTGGTTGTTAACTGATGCAAACAGTGGTGTTTGTGATGTGACAGAAGAATGAGGCAGATCACAGAATGCAAGGGCTGGTTCAGGTGCATGTTCCTGGGATACCAGTATTTTTAGCACTGTCAATTAAAACTATGTACAATCAAAGGTAGATGTTGGGCCATCTCTCAGCATCATTGCACAACTTTCTCTTCCTAGTGCCCTCAGGCAAAGGATTATTTGAGTTAGGTTTCCACCATTGATTGTTGTAATAAATACTTTTGAACTCAAAAGGTGGTGTAATTTTGTTTTCATGTAACAGATGTCCTCCACTGTCATTATCCCTTGAAGGGACAGCCTGATAGATTTTGCTGCCTGCTGTGCCAGTTTAATGTACAAAAATTAACTGGGATGGCAATTGAATTTTCATCAGTACTGGCAGTAGAACATCCTTCAATGCACCTTAAGGCAGCAGAGTAGCTTAACAGGCACAGGAAGGCTATATAGGACGCAACTCTTTCTTCCAACACATTGCTGTTACTTCCCAGCATCAGCCACCAAAGGTCACCTATCACACACTGCCTAATGTCAGAGCTGGCCCTGATTCCTTGTGTAGTTTAAAGCCTTTGGCAGGGATTCCATTTAAAGCTGGCGGGGCATAAAGCTCCACCAGCACGCACACACAGATGTCCACAAAGTGGCAGCTGCTAGCCAGGTGATGGTATGCCAGAGCACCCCTGGCACACATGCAGGCCAATCAGTGGTCATTTGGATCAAGCAACAGAGCTGTGATCAGCATCCATTGAAGAGCCTGAAGAGATCCATTACACAAGGGGGTACTGAATACCTTCTTGTACAATGCCAAAAACGAGGAGAGTTCTGCTAGAGTATACTATGCCAGAGTAGACTCTGGCCACTGTTGCCACCTTCCTTTCCCTTCAGTTCTTATTTAAACATTCTCTCACACTATTTTCTCTCCCAGGAGCCCACTCTGAAGCCATATAGATGCAGTTCTGCATGTTTGTTGCATCTTTTGTTCACCTGTTGACCTTCTGTACTTTTCCCTGGGATTCTGGGCAGATGAACAGAGCTCCATTTTCAGCAATTTGATTTTTGTTACAGCTACTGATTTTTCAGACTTTTGGTGGGTTGCTCCTGCCACAGCCAACATTGCAGCAGAAGCTTTAAATATCTTCAGATTGCTGAACTGCACGGAAGAACTGAAACTAATAATTAAGCCAAAACAAAACTAAGCCTTCAGCCAAATGCTCAATAGAAGTTTGGCAAGGAGTATATTCACATTACACAACTGAAAGGGATACAAGGCACCTTGGCTCCATTTTATGGAATCCTGGGATTTGTTAATTCATGAGGAATTCAGAATTCTCTATTAGACTTCTAATGCAGAAGTGCAAATGTATGGAATTCTGTCTGCCAAATTACAAACTCCAAGATTCTATAGTTGGAACTGCTATAATTCTTCATTGTGACACTACTGAAGGACAATTTGGCTGCATCATTAGGCCCAGGGCAGGCAGTCTGAATGTTGCTGAAATCCAACTCCCATCAGCATCAGCTTGCATGGCTAATGGCTAGGGATGATGGAAACTGATGTCTAATATCAGGAGGGCAACAAGCTAGTTACTTCTGAACTGGGATGTAAACATTTGGAAGTGGCATTAACATGAGATATTAAACAGAGCTAGGCTGAATAGCAAAACTGGTTCCTGAAGACGGTGAGTGATGAGTTACTAGTGCTGAAATACCAGAACTAGATTAGCATGGTGCCAAAGGGTAATTCTATACTACATGACTCACATATGTATGTTCATGCTCATATTTTCTTGGTCTTTCTGTAAGCCTATCCAGAGTGAAAGCTGAGTATCATCAGCACTTTCTCTTTTCTTTCTTCCAGTCACTGTGAACTTTGCAGAGCTAAGAATAAGGACAGCAGTTCTCTGGGATGCCATTTGATCTCTTTGACATTTTACTAACAATTCAGCCTGTAGGGCTCAGCTTATCACCTGCAGAGCAGCCTTGACTTTCTTCCCTTAAGTTAAAAGGTCCCTGCTGAGATGCTTTTCTTAGAAACACACCTGGAACAGACTAAGTTAGCAACGAGATTTTATGACAAAATTGATGGGACCTATTTGCACATTGATTTGTCTTCTTGACCTCAACTATACAGTTTATTTCCTTTGATCACCAATCTGCTTTTAAGAAGCACAGGAAATTATATTTCAAGGGGGATTTGCTGAATAGGATATGTAGTCTTCCTTTCGTTTCTGCTCAAGAAGTATTAATGTAGGGGAAGGGAAAGCAAAGTCAGGAAGGCAAAGCCTTCTGCTAGATGTTATTGACAAATAGCAACATCCCAGATAATAAGGCTTCCCTTTATGAGGTATAATCATCCTATTCCATGCTGGAGACACTTTGGTCATCCAGAAGCCAATGGGCTACTGTTCTCATAAACCTTCACTACTGGATCAGCTGATGAAGCTTGGTGGCAACTGGTGTCCAGCAGCACCTGGAGGACCTTCCCAGTGATGTCAGCTGGCTCTTATCTCAGTGGGGCAGCAAATCCACTCTAGATTTTGGTCTAAGAGCCCTAATGTCACAGTGGTTAATGCCAGTACTGCAGCCACAAGGTTGTGAATTCAATCCTGCAGAGCTCCAGGTTGACCTAGCCTTCTATCCTTCCACAGGTTGGTAAAATGAGTACCCAGCTTGTTGGAGGCAATTAGCTAACACACTGTAAACCACTTAGAGAGCACTTAGATGATAAGCAGTCTAGAAATACACATTATTGCTATTGCTGTACTTCGAAGGAGCTATCCAAAGTGCTGAATCCTGTTCCCAAAGTAAGTCCAGCATCCTTGGATTGCTAATTTAAAGTCTGGACCAAAACCAGGAATAGATTTACTGTCTCACCAACATGAGATCAATCCATTTGCTATCACTGACACTGTCCTGTTCTCTGAATCATCATAATATATGCTTTCCAGTATTCAAGGACAACAGATGGGAGAGCCTAAGCGATCTGCTATTTGAAGCAAAGGAAGAGATATCACCCTCATTACGTGTATGTAACGTAATTCAAAGTTGACTCTTACCTTAATACTGGCAAGAATACAGACCTCCTTGCACGTGAGGGTAGTTTAGAAGTCTCTCACACACAGTTCTATCCTCCAACAGAGGAGCCTGCCCAGAGGTTCAAGAACACAAAGCATAACAGGCTCAAAGGGAGCTGCTGAGTAAAGGAAACTTAGGACTTTATAAATATACTGCCAGATGCTTCCCTTCCTCATCTTCTACTGATTAATTGCTTGCAGCAATATTTTTTATTATCCTGGATAGATCTCTTGTGATAAAGCCAAATAGATACTCTATATCATCGTGTAGGGTCTTCTGCTATCTTTGCTGGGGAACCCAAGAGGTAATGGAGGAGAGTTGAAGATTAACACAGTTTATAAGGAAGAGAGAGTGATTGGAGCAGTGGTTGGTAAGGGAACCTTGAATTTGAATTCTTCAGGCTGCCTTCCATTTGTTGCAGGTTCTTCTAGGGGTTTCTGTGGCTACAGGCTTTCCTGAAGGATTCTTACTTTGCCCAATATTAGGAATGGCCCTACATGTGTGAAATTTTGAATAAGTGCAAACAATACTAATCTCCGATTACTGGCAAGGAAACTATATGATTTCATTCATTAATTGGTCTACTGCTGTGTCCTAGAGCCTGGCACGATTCCAATTAAGTAAATATATAATCTTTGCCAGAATCTTAGAAAGCAGCTGTGTTTCCCCAGTGGTTGTGGAAGTACGCTTCTTGGTATAGTCAGTCATTTGACAAGCATGCCTGCAGCCCTCTCTCACTTTTGATTTGGTGAGTGGGAACTGAATTGACCTGTAATGGGTAAGCTCAGGGCTGTGGCAGCTGTTTCACAATCATTTGTAGAACTGTGGGATCCAGTGCAACCAAGCTGACATATATTTATGCTGTGCTAAAAGTGTATAAGATCTTGGGCCATGATGCTTTTGCAAAACAACTAGTATTTAAGTTTGTTTGGGATGTTAAATTGTAGTACTGTATATTCAGTTGAGAGGTTTATATAAAAGTTAATGAGCTTGTTCTAGACAAGAAATTGCATCTCATAATTTAATTCTTGTGCTTGTCTGCAAGTGTCGTATTGTGTCTACTCTGAACTTATTATCAGTTTTGTTATGTGACCCCTAAATTTATTAGAAGACTGGAACACAAATACAAGTATACCTTAGCTAACAAAATAGATGTGTTCCAGGACACAGAAAAAATAGGGATAGGTTCCTGTGCCACAAAAAGAAGAGCAGTTCAACGTTTTTCTGCATACCTCTTTTTCAAAAATAATAATATACACCTGTGAAATGAAACAACCAGTTCAGGTCAAACTTGCATAAATAAACAAAAAAACATTTTGAACCCTCTTGAGCCCACTTGAAAGCTTCTTCAAAAATGACTCCAGGGATGATTTTTTTCCCTTCCACAGTCATTTTGGTGCCCATCTTATAGCCGTATTTTTTAAAAAAATGCTGAAGCTAGCTGGTGAGGCAGGCTTATCTGCTCCCCCTTTTCTCTCTGTTTTGCTGTCCATTCATACTCGGCAAGGGATTCTGGAGACAGCTGCTGCGTATCTGCCCGTTGTAGGCAGGCACACATGGCTACAGTAGGTTCAGCAAAAGCAGAATCCCACTTTTTCCCAGCTGGGGCTTCATTGCACTGTTTACTGCAGAAACACTGCTGCAAAGTAACACTGAAAGTCTGTGTTTCTCCAGTCTTCCATCACTATCCTCCCAACTCTAATTCTGCTAAAAATCTGTAGTTTGACAGAGGAAAAGGTAGGTTGTTGTTGTCATTGTGTGACTTCAAGTTATTTCTGACTTATGGTGACTCTGAGGTGACCCTATCACAGGGTTTTCTTGACAGGATTTGTTCAGATTTGTTCGCCTTCCTCTGAGGCTGAGAGAGTGTGACTCAAATGAGGTCACCCAGTAGGTTTCTGTGGCCAAGCAGGGTGGCTGTGAAAAGACCTTTTCAGAGGCTTTGTTAACTGAGGTACGCCTGTACAACAAATTATTACTTGGTAAGTTACTATTCCCTGTTTTTCCCCTTGTACCACTTTCCCCACTGAGATTTCCATTTTCCTGAGAGCTTCTGCTGTTTCCCGCAGCCTTCTTAAGAGGAAAGCATAGAATCATTACATTTTCATCTTTCCTTGATTTTGGACATTCCTGATAAGAGCTGTTGGCAATTGGCAGCGGGGGGATGAGAAGCAGGAAGCGGCATATTTCCAATCAACACTGGGGCCTTATCCTTGCCTCCTCTTGATCTAATCCATGGAGCACCAGCTGTTATATTCTCTTTGTGCCATCCAGCTTGACATCTGTTTGGAAATACAGCATTGTGTCCAACAGCAATGCATTAAAACCCTAAACAACCAGTTCTGTAATCATGTCCCTAATCTTCACTGTGGCATTTAGATGGCTGATTGCACAGGCTGCCCTGTCTCTGAGATTCTTGCTATAGGAAATCTGGTTTTGTTGTGGAGTCTTTCCAGCACATGGACACCTGAGAGTATGGAGTAGTGTTTCCAGAAGCACAAAACACAGTCTGAATAACAAATAGGAGCACTGCTGTTGTCTGTCTTAACTATCTGGATAATTGTCTTTCTCACCTTTTGTCAAAAGCAGGTCATTGCCTAGATTGGGGCCATGTGACTTGTAAATCTCTTGGAGCGAAGGTAGCTGGCTGGAGGAGGTGCGAGTCACTGAGTCTTCTAGCATCTAGCCATTCCTTGTAGACTTCAGGGAAATAGTTGAGGAGAAATTGCCAAAATGAGCTATGATAGAAGTTGAATTCTAACTGCTTCTCTGAGGATATGGATTCTATATACAATGACAGTTTCCCTCATTTGTTTTAAACAGAGTTCTGACTGAATGCTTTAGCCCCTTTTACATTATCTGTTCATTAAGAATAAGGCCCTTCTAAAGAACACTGCTTCCTGAAGAGTTTATTTCCATCAAGGGGGTTAAGCTCTGTTAAGCTCCCCCAGAAGTTGTTAATATCTTCTTTCATGAGTAATTAGACTCCACTAAAGTTTTTTTAGTCAACTAAATCTACTGTTTCTCTTTCTTAAGGTCAGTTTTTAGCATCTATTCCTGCTGGCCAGTATAAATGTCCATACAGAATTTTGGCCTGTCTGGACTTGGTGGGATAGAATGAGTTTAACTCACTGCTACAGAAGATTGCGATTTCTATAGTGGCAATATGATTATTTATCCTTAGTAAATTGAGAATTTTCAGTTAAAACAACCCATGTGCCTGTGACATTCACATTACTTCATAAACCTAAGTTGGTTTTTATATCTCCACAGTTAATAGTGGAGCAGAATCCATTCAGTGAAGATGTGCAGTTATCTGTAGATGGGGCAGTTTCAGAGCAAAATAAAGTACTGAGACAATTGAAGAATTTTTTTAAAAAATGTATATTACGGCAATACTTTCATGGAGTAATTCCCTTATATCAGATTCATTAAATATTGTTGTAAGAACAGTGTGGGTATGAATAATGATAGTTTAAAAAAAGCTGTAATGAAATGTTAATAGTACAATGTTGACAACACAATCATCCCAGATTTGCTGTTACTCCTTACTCAGAATGGTTCAGTGAAACTGTAATAACTATTAAATGCCAATCAGCAGTCTTGATAAATCATCATTCAATCATTTCATTCTAAAGTCTTCATTTAAAGGTATTTTGTTGAAGAATGCCTACTTCTGAATCTGACACTTAAATTATCCACTGATTCCTGAATGTTGCAGTTTTTAAATATCAGATCTGAGTGCATTCATAGTTTAGCATACAGAGTGATCTTCTCATCCTGTGTAAAAAGCACAAAGTAAGTTACTCTTTGTCGTAGCTGGTCTTATTAGGGTTCTGCAGTAAGAATTCTGCATGATAAGGGGGCCTCTGGAAGGGTACAGAGTCTGGCTGTTGTACTTGTGTACTTTGATATGCAAACTTGTTGCTGGTGAGTAAATTATAGTGCTATCGATAAGCAAGGACAAACTTATAAATTCCAGTGCCTGTGAAAAAGAAATATAATTGCTAAGACTGGCGATAGATCAATGATAAGCTGGAAGTAGGTGGGGAAGGGTTAAGCGAACACTGGTTATTGTATCACTTTTTCTCCGGGGTCTAGTCTACAATAAGAAAAAAAAATAGTTGTGAAATATTTTGGAGTGATTCATTTGCTCCAAATAGGTTTAGGGTTTTTTCCCATGTTGCCACAGACAGCTTTTCTGATATAACGCAATTTTGAAAACTAATTTTGCTTAATTCAGTCAACTTTGAGGACTGTCTTGTATTCTGCTTATAGTATCCCATGTACAGGTCAATAATTTCGGGAGAGTGTGGGAAGTACAGGGTAACACAAGTACCACAAAAGGAGAGACAAAGGTGGTGGTAGTAGGAAGCCAGTCCAACCTGATTCACCCTCATACCATCTCTTTCAGATTCCCCATAACAACTCTGGGCAAAAGGGAATTCTTAGAATGTCTTTTTTTTTTAAGTTCCTGGTAGGGCAGGGGTGGATAAATGTGGAAAGTCCAGGGGCCATGTTTTTGATATATATATAAACAAACAAACCCCTAAGTGGAAAGGCATCTAGATCTGAATGTTGAAAAATCGGTATTTCTCTTATTATGCAGGGCAAGGAAGTCCTGCAACCTATTTGAATCACCCCTCCTGGAGTGTAAAGTGTAAAGAAACAATTCACAACCCTAGTTGGAATCCTGTTGGTTAGTCCCAAACAGAGTAGACTCACTGAATCAATTGTGATATCTCAACACAGAGGTAAATGCCATTGATTCAGCCGGTTTATTCCAGTCAGGACTAACAGTAGGACTCAGTACACTCCCTTGTTTTGGCCATAAAAAGGGCAGTCTGGGGAGTTTGGAGGCATTGGTGTTAGGAACCTAACTACATTGTGGGTTTCAAAATAAGCACCAGGGTCCATACGGTATGAGAGGGAATCATCTGTATGCTAGAGGCAAGAATATTGTTAATGGAACTAAATGGAAGTCAGAAGTAAAATCAAGTATCTGTAACAATAATCAACCACGTGCAAATAGGTCATGGCTCTTTTTGCAAGACGGGAACTGTGCCAGGGTGAAACCTAAGAAATATCCACCTGTCCTTTCTGTATCGTATGGCGAAACAATGCCAGAGTGGTAGTAAAATCAGACCTGCATTTTCGCTGAGCAATCTTCCTACTACAAAAACAAACAATTACCATATTGATTCATGCATTTCACCTAAGTAGAATAAACTCAGTTCCAGCTATTTAAAAAATAGCTTTAATAGGAAAAATTATTTTAAGTGCTGCACTACAGTAACCACATTTTAACTTCTTTTTTGAACTGGCTCTTCAGCTGCCCTGCTGAAATATGCCTCCTCACTCCCAACGATGGGACTGTTTTCTGCCGCAGTATTACCATATTGGTAATACTATGGGTCCCATCAAAGCACTATCTCTCTGCAGTGGCTCAAGCTACAAGCTCTTGTGAAGCAAGAGACTATATTGATGGCAGCAGTGCTGCAAATAGGGTCTCCCATGCCAGATAGACTTTTGCTGAGTAGCCAGACTAAATATGCCAAACAGCTAGTGGGCAGCTGCAGCACTGGGGGATAAAACTGGTGGCAGATCTTTCAAAGACAATGGCAGTGGCGCCATGGCTACTGCTTGTTAGTACTCCACAGAAAGAGGCATGGCAAACCTCTTTTGAATGTCTTTTACCAAAAATAAAAATCTATGATGAGGCAATCCAAAATAAAACAAGAGACAGTGCCAGAAGATGAGACTCCCAGTTGGATGGCACTTAACAAGCTACTAGGGTAGAGCAGGAGACAACTATGAGTAGCATTGTAGCTAAGGATGCAACTGGACTTAAGTTGAAAGGATGTTCAGTTGTTGACTTGCTCAGAGGTGACAGGAAAGTCTGGGGCTGCACAACACATATTATAGAAGAATGGAATGTGAAAAGCATGAATCAGGGGAAGCTAGGCACAGTAAAAGAAGAAATGGAACATTTAAACATAGCAATACTTGGGGTGAACAAGCTGAAGTGGACAGGAATGGGACATGTCAGATAGCAATAGCATTTATTTCTATACCGCCTATCAACTAAATGTTATGTAAGCGGTTTACAATGTATTTTTAGCTAATTGCCCCCAACAAGCTGGGTACTCATTTTACCGACCTGAGAGAGGATGGAAGGCTGAGTCAACCTTGGAGCCTGGCAGGATCGAACTCACAACCTTGTGGTTGCAGTACTGGCAATTAACCACTGCGCCACCAGGGCTCCTGGTACACAGTGTTTTACTGAGGAAATAGAATTTAAGACAAAATGGGTGGCATTAATAGCGAAGAGAGATGTAGCAAAGGCTGTCAAAGGATCTAATGCAAAGCCTGACTGAATAATATCAATAAGACTTCAGAATATAACTACCAGTATTACCATAATTCAAGTTTATGCTCCAACTACAGAGGCAGAAGAGGAAGAAATCAAAAGATTCTGCGCTGGAGTCCGGGAGGAAATTGATCATACACCAACACAGAACTTCTTGTTTATCATAGGCTATTGAAAGTAGGAAACAGAGCAGAATTCAAGATTGTTGGAAAACTTGGCTTAGGATCAAGAAATAAAGCGGGACAATGACTGACTGAATTTTGCCAACAGCTTGTTCATTGCAAACACATCCTTCAGGCAACCTAAGAGGCAACTGTCTACATGGACATCACTTGATGGCCAATATAGAAATCAAATAGACTACATAATTGGAAGCAGGAGCTCCATTCTCTCTTTAAAAGTAGGAATGGGAGCACCATTGTGCCAAAATGCAAACTGAAGAACATTGCTGTAAAACTGGAAGATAATATAAACAATAGATATGCACTATTAAGCCTAATTGACTGGGAGCCCACAGAACTTTGGACAGAAGCCAGAGACATTATCAGGGAGAAATGCAAAAAGACACTATCTACAGACAAAGAGAAAGAGAAGCCACAACAGATGATAGGTGAAACTGTTCAAGCAATTTCAAGCAGACAAGAAGCAAAGTAAAAGGTGACAGAAATAGGGTCAGAATCCAGAATGCAACTGTTCAGCAACTTGTGCACAGGGACAAGGAGAACTACTATAACCTACTATATAAAAGTCAATGTTCGTCTGTAAGTTTGTCTGTTTGTCTGTGTCAGGCAGACAAAGACCTCATATGATTGGCTGAGTGAGGCAAGAAGACCTCGTATGATTGGCTGGCTGTGAAGATTCTATGGAATCCTGGGGCTAGCAGTTCAGGGAGGGCCCTTTAGAATTCTCAGCTACAGAACTCTTGGGCCTCAGGCCTGTTGCTACGGAGATGAGGCCTAGCAGCAAGGAGAAGGCCTGTGTATTCTCTCAGAAATCAAACCTCTGTATGCTAACAACTCTGAATACAGACTGGATTGGGGACTATGCAGAAAAGTTACAGATACTGGACAAGGCAGTTTGGGGAATTATAGACACAGGATCGCAAATCTGTGTATTTCAATTGCATCTTATTCCTAAGATATTTCTAAGGTAAGATAATTCCTAAGGTATTTCTAACAAGTATTACCTATGAGCAAATAAAATCCTGGGCAATGCCGGGTAAATAGACTAATAATCAATGCAGAGAAACAGAATATGACATCAAAAATGGAAGCACAAGAGACTCTTCCATCAGATCTCAGAAATCAAATTTAAATCAAGAGTGGAAATGCTCAACTACCAGCAGTGGAACACATTATATGATGAAGTAGAAATAAAAAGCTGATGGAAACAATACACAGAAGAACTATATAAAAGAGATGAACGAATGACAGATTCATTCAAGGAAGAACCATTTGGAGATGAACTTATGATTTCAGAAAGTGAAGTGGAAGGTGCACTCAGGACACTTGGGAAAAATAAATCACCAGGAACAGAATATGGCGAAATGGAATGGTTTCTGATTGGCCAAAGGGTCAGTAATCTAATCACTTAGAAAGCAAGGCAATAATCACAAGAAGTCAACATGGATTTCTCAAAAATAAGTCATGCCAGACTAATCTTATCTCGTTTTATGATAGAGTTACTAGCTTGATAGATGAAGGGAATGCTGTGGATGTAGCATATCTCGATTTCAGTAGGGCCTTTGGCAAAGTTCCCCATGACATTCTTGCAATGAAGCTGGTAAAATGTGGGCTGGACAGGGCTACTGTTAGGTGGATTTGTAATTGGCTGACCGACCGGACCCAAAGGGTGATCACGAATGGCGGCTTTTCATCCTGGAGAGAAGTGACTAGCGGGGTGCCACAGGGCTCTGTCTTGGGCCCAGTGCTGTTCAATATTTTTATCAACGACTTGGATGAAGGAATAGAGGGCATGCTCATCAAATTTGCAGATGACACCAAATTGGGAGGGGTTGCTAATACACCAGAGGACAGGATCAAAATTCAAAATGACCTGGATAGATTGGAGAGCTGGGCCAAGGCTAACAAAATGAAATTCAACAGAGAGAAGTGTAAGGTTCTACACTTAGGTAGAAAAAATGGAATACAGAAATATAGGATGGGGCACGTGTGCCTGGATAGCAGTACGTGTGAAAGGGATCTAGGAGTCTTCATAGACCACAAGCTGAACATGAGTCAGCAGTGTGATGCGGCAGCCAAGAAAGCCAATGAAATTCTTGGCTGCATCAACAGGAGTATGGTGTCTAGATCGAGGGAGGTACTGGTACCACTCTACTCTGCTTTGGTTAGACCTCATCTTGAATACTGTGTCCAGTTCTGGGCACCCCAATTCAAGAAGGACATGGTCAAGCTGGAGCAAATCCAGAGGAGGGCGACTAAAATGGTGAGAGGCCTGGAAGCCATGCCCTATGAGGATAGACTTAGAGAGCTGGGTATATTTAGTCTGCAGAAGAGAAGGTTAAGAGGGGACATGATAGCCATGTTTAAATATTTGAAGGGATGCCATGTAGAGGAAGGAGAGGGCTTGTTTTCTGCTGCTCCAGAGACCAGGACAAGGAGCAATGGATTCAAGCTGCAGGAAAGGAAATTCCGCCTGAACCTCAGGAAGAACTTCCCGACAGTCAGGACTGTCCAGCAGTGGAATATGCTGCCTCGGAGTGTAGTGGAGTCTCCTTCCTTGGAGGTTTTTAAGCAGAGGCTGGATGGCCATCTGTCAGGAGTGCTTTGAGGGTGTTCCTGCATGGCAGGGGGTTGGACTGGATGGCCCGTGTGGTCTCTTCCAACTCTACATTTCTATGATTCTATGATAAAGCACCCTATCTGTTTAACTTGTACACTGAACATACCATATTATAAAGCAGGATTAGACTTGGAGAAAGGAAGTATAAAAATTGGAGGAAGGAACATTAACAGTTTAAAAGATGCAGATGATACCATACAACTAACAGAAAATAGTGAAGACTTAGAACAATTACTGAAGAAAAGTAAGGAAGAAAGTGCAGAGGAAGGTTTATAACTGAACATTAAGAAAACAAAAATAATGACCACAGATGATTTACATAACTTAAAAGTACTGTAGATGATGAAGGCATTGAAATAGACCAAGATTTTCCATACCTTGGATCAGTCATTAAACAGAACAGAGACTGCAGTCAAGAAACCAGAAGGTTAGGATTTGGAAGAACAGCTATGAAGGAACTTGACAAAATCCTGAAGTGCAAAGATATATCACTGAATACTAAAGTGAGCATGGCTGATGGCATTGTGTTTCCAATTTCTTAGTATGGTTGTGAAAACTGGATGGTGAAGAAAGCTGATAGAAAGAAAATCAACTCATCTGAAATGTGGTGCTGGAGAAGAGTTCTATGGATACCATGGACTTCTAAAAAGACAAATATATGGGTCCTAGCATAAAGCAAACCTAAACTGTCCTTAGAAGCCAAGATGACTAAATTGAGACTGTCATACTTTGGATATATCATGAGAAGACACAACCCACTAGAAAAGACAATAATGTTTGGTGAGATAGAAGGCAGGAGGGAAAGAGAGAGACTACATTACAGATGGTAGACTCAATCAACGAGGCATGACCTTGAACCTGGAAGACCTCAACAGGGCTGTTACTGATAGGTTGACTTGAGGTCTCTTGTCCATAGGGTTGCCCTAAGTCAGAGTTGATTTGATGACAATTAACAACAACAACACCACAATACTATGGGGAAAGTACTGAACAGATACCATGAGAAATCCTATAAATATACTGTAATAGACTGTGCTTAGGTATACAGGAAGGATGCTTGGGATCCACAGGTACAGATATAGCCTAATACAGTGTTAGTCAAAATGGTCCCTGGACCAGCTGCCAATCCACAGAGGGTTTTCAGAGAAGGAAGAAACAATCGTAGCCAACAGGCACAATTATGGTACTGCTCCCTGGCACACTGGGGGAAAAATTGCCACCACCACCCCGTCAGTATCAGATAGCCTGACAAGCACTTGTCTAATACACAGCTAAACATCTAATCTTCTAATTACTCGTAACATTGATAAGAACACAAAATAGGTTCACTGTTCTGTCAGGTGTGTGTAGTTAGGATCTCCATAAATGCTCTGTGTTTCTAGTGAGTACTTTTAATAATACAGTAGCTCTACTAAAACAATTACAATCAGGAAAAACCATTTTTCAACCATCACAGCTGTAAAGGGGTTGAACTGAAATTTCAGTTATAGCTGTGAGAATTGCTTAGAAAACAACATACCTCTCTAGACTGTAGTAGCAACACATGCTTTGAGAAAGCTGTTTTCCTTAAGGCATTCTCTGTGAAGCTCAAATGCTCTGTGACAGAGAACATCACAGATATAGGACTCTCTTTTAGATTAATATGGAAACAAGGATGGCAATGGAGCTTATGAATACCTACTATGATCAGTGAGCCTAGCAAGCAGTACTTCACCCCACTCCAATGGAAGCACATGTAAAAACAAACCAACCAGAAGATACTCTACAAATGGGGGAAAAAATCTGTTTCCGTGACAAAGACTGCATAACATAAGAACAAACATGTCATGTTACATACACAAAGATATAGTAACTAAAGAACCTGAACCATTTACAGATAACTAGAGAGAAAGCCCACTGGTAATACACATGCTTTTCATGTGGCAGGTCCCAGATTTAATCTGTGGCATCTCCAGGTACAATAAGGAAATACTCCTTAAACCCTGGAGAGCCACTGCCAGTCAGTGTCAACAATGCTGAGGTAGGTGACAAGTAATCTGTGGTGGTAGTGGTCAGCTTTGTATGCTCATCTGAGAAATGGCACGTGCTTTTGTTGTCTAGAAAGAAAAATAAGGGAGCAGAGAAGGAGTTTTCATATTATTTAAAGGTATAAAGAGCCAGCATGGTATAGTGGTTTGAGCATTGAACCAGGACTCCGGAGAACAAGGTTTGAATTCCTGCTCCATCATGGAAACTCATTGGGCAAGTCACACTGCATCAGTCTCAGAGGAAGGCAAAGGCAAACCCCCTCTGCACAAATCTTGCCAATAAAACCCTGTGATAGGTTCACTTTAGGACTGTTATAAGTCAGAAACAATCTGGAGGCACAGAACAACAAATAAAGAGCCAGCATGGTTTGAGCACTGGACTATGACTGGAGACCAGGTTTCCTATCCACACTCAGCCACAGAAATCCACAGAAATCCATTGGGTGAGCTTGGGCAGATCACATTCTCTCATCCTCACTGGAAGGCAAAGGCAAGCCACTCTGAACAAATCTTGCCAAGAAAACCCTGTGAAAATTTTGCCTTAGGGTTACTCTAAGCTGGAAATGACTTGAAGGCACACAGCAACGACTGAAGCAGAGCCACTTACTCTGACAAAAGGACAATATGTAATAGATTAATTTGTCTAAAACATTTATGACCAATGCTTCTAGGGCCAGCATTCCCAGGGAATTTGCCCTGATTGACCATGTAAACTTCTATGAATGGTTATAAAGAAAGGTGTGATAAATCTTTGGGAATTTGTTATGTATAGGAGATCCTGGTTCCGTGCAAAAGTAGGAGCAAATGATCAGCCCAACAATTTTGTTGTTGTTGGCAAGTGTGACTTATTACATATAATTGGCCCTCGATATCCACAGATTCAACAAATTACAGCTTGAAAATATTTAAAAAATACCTTTGATTTTGACATTTTATGTAAGGGACACCATTTTACTACACTACTGTACATACTGAGAGTTAAGCACCCATAGATTTTGGTATCCAGTGGAGGTTCTGGAACCAAACCCCAGTGGATAACTAGGGCACACTGTATGCTATCCAAGTAAAATGAAACATTTCAGTGATCACTATGTTAGATTACGGAATGAGCACTAATTTTTCTTACTCTAAAATTTAATATTGAAATGCTTAATTTGGGTATAATTTGACTGTACTCTATTTGTTTATTCATAAACTTTACTAGGACACCTCTTCAGATATAAACTGCTCAAAGCAATGTACAAAAGCCAGTAAGATAGCAATTGTGAAACACAGCAGTAGAAAATCACAACACCATATTTAGCAAAATCCTCTGCAATTTAAAACACGTTTTCTTGCATTTGGAAGCTTTTAACAGGGGAGGGGAAGCATCTGTCAAGGGAGTAGTGGACTACAGTGCAATCAACAAGGACCCAACCTAGTTGAAATGGATAATCTGCTTAATTACAAAGACCTACTAAACTCAACAGCTCACAAAAAGAAAGATCCTAAATTGAGCACATTGAGAGCAGCTTAAAATTTAGGTCAGCTACTTGCAAGAAATCACTGCTTGAGGAAGTAGCAGACTTCCTTCGGTGACAAAACAAACTGAAAATTTGAGATGGACTGCAGGCAGAAGGGAAAAGATATACAATACCACTGCATAAAACTGAAAAGAGTAGTAGAAACAATTATAATTGAACTGAAGCTAACAGGAGCTGCAGACCAACAACATCTGCAAGGTCATACATTTCCCATCCCTGGGCTAAAACCAACACAAGCACTACCTAAAGCAGATAATTAAAATAGCTGGGACTTATTAATAGTAAGGCTCTCAAATGTCATTCATTTCATTGGGTTTACTCTAGATAGGACTAACAATGGCTGTAGCCCATTAAAAACTAATGACAATGTAAGTGGAAGAAATTGATCAGCTAAAAGCAATTCTTATAAGTGCCATTTCCTTAAGTGAAACAAATTAAAAATTTTCAAAGTAGACTGGTTCAACAGTTCTATAACTGTGCTATTTTTAGATTTTAATGGAAGCTGGGGATCCTACAGGGAGTATAGGGTTTATGTAAGACAGAAGAGTGTGTGGATATGCCTACGTGTAAGGGAGAGATCCTCTTGTCTTCTCTAAAGGTCTCTCAACAGCTTTTTATACCCTTCACAGTGGTATCCTTCTTGCTCACACTGCAATTAACTGAAATTATGGGACATGTTATTTTATGGGAAGTCAGTCCTAGAATAAAGTATCTGCTGGTTTGAAACTGCTGGATACAGTGGTAGGTGAGGTCATCTAGATGTCTGAAGTGTCAGACATACTGACACATTGTTCTACCTCTCATTTCCATGTTTTAATCCCAGAGGGCAGTTCATGTGCTAAATCGGTGCCTGATATCAGAAAATTTATGGCCAGCACCACAATTTTCATCTTTCTGAATTCTATTATGCTTTGAACCCATCTGTACAACTATGTCATGTGCTTAAATACCTGTGTCTTGAAGACTGTATTCTCTATTTGCATCTGAAAAAGAGAACTGGCTTTTTCAGGTCATACTAAAATAAATTAGTCTTAAGGATGTCACTAGATCCTTTCCTTTCTCATACTGATGTCAGTTCAGGAAAGGATGGGCCTGAATGAACATCCAGCAGTTTTGGGCTGAAACACACGCAGGAGAAACACATGCAGGAATGTGCAGTCGACTGGAGAAAAGACATAAACATCCTGTACAATACATTGCAGAGTATAAAGAGACAGAAAGGGCTAAGATCAGCTTTTCATATCTTGTCACAGAAGGGTGGTATCCATGTTCACTACTGAAACACTTTGTTCCTTAGTCTTTCTGTCAATTCACTTATAGTTCTTCAGTTTCAAATTAAATCTATTATACTTGTTGCTATAATTTCTTATTTACAACTGGACTCATCTTTCTTCTTTTCTATTAAACCTTGTCCACTGGCGTTCAAAAGTTTTAATTCTCTTATGCCCACTTATTTAGTCAGTCTTCTCTCTTTTTCCTTTCATCCACTTCCCCCTTCTCTCTGGGACCCTCATCCTCCATAAACTCAAAATTTTGTTTTTAATAGTTAATGTGTTTAGGGGAATAGAAGGGTTGGTTGGTGGGGAGGATAGGCTACATTTTAATGTTTTAATGTATTTATATGTTCCTGTAATGCCGCCTCAATCCACTGGGAGAGGTGGGACAAAAATAAATGTTTATTATTTATTATTATTATGTACTCCCAGCAGTCTACTTTCCTCTTTGCTATTCTCTATCCTTGCAATATTTACTCTGTACACTGTTGGACTTATGCAGTGGCATATATAAATGTCTAGTAAAAAGTCTTCACTACTATCCCCTAACCTTACTGTTGCCCACTACTGTCCCTGTTCCCTCTCGACTTAGTTAGGTTGTAAGCCAGTAGAGATTGCAACTCCATCTGAAATAACATATTTTATGCAAGTGCTCCCAAAAATATCTCAGGTGAGAGGCATTTAACAAGTAACTGGGATATAGCAGGTGAAAATCTCTCTACAAAGAGGCTTTATTTTTTTGGCAGCTGCTGCTGCTGCTGCCTTGCACTGTTGTTAGGTGTAGATATGGGTGTTAGAGAAGTATTGGAATGAGAAAACCCAATAGGAAATAAACATTGTGACATGACCTGTCATAGCAATATATTCTGAATGTTTACAGGTATCAACTGGCCAAATATGCAACACTGGAAAATCACTAACAGTACAGCCAGTCAGGACAAGTAAGTAATTTTAGACTCTGAATGCAATGGTCTCAGAGGAGCCCTGCTCCTTAGATGGTAACAGTACTATATTGTTTACTTCAATACATGGTTAAGTTAGGCCTCTCAGTTCTGCTCCTTCTACTGAGTGGGGTCATGGGTCCTACTCTACCAGGACCACTGAAGAATCTGCTGCTGGAATCCAGTTGATGACACTCACAGGCATTACATCTTATTCATTGGAAGATGATGTTCCAACACCGCATTCCCATAATTCAGTGGTTCTCAACCTGTGGGTCCCCAGATGTTTGTGGACTTCAGCTCCCAGAAGCCCCAGCCACTATGGTCAATGCTTAGGGCTTCTGGGAGCTGAAGTCCATGAACATCTGGGGACCCACAGGTTGAGAACCACTGCCATAATTGATCCCATGCAATCTACATTTCTGCTGCCGGGAAACTCCTTCACGGACATTTAGTGGCTGAGGGGTGCCATGCAATGACTGCCTGCATTCCTGCAGCAAGATACACAACCAAGATGGCAACTTCTTAGAACTTGTGCAGTGTGTCTAGAGGTCGGGGAGGATGTTTTCTTTGATCATCTTACTGCAGAAACATATCTAGGCCAGCCCCACAGCCACTAACTAGTATGGCCCCAGTGTTGCCAAGTAGCAGGGCAAACTGAAGATGGATATATTAACTTGCCTTTACTGAGTTAGGGTCCATCTAATCTCACACAGTCTACTCCAAAGGTTGGGGGCATTCCCAGATCATAGGCAAGAATCTTCTCCAGACGGACTGCCTCAAAGTTAATAAATTAAAGGTGACAGGGATTCAATCTAGATCATGGATAATGCTGCTGCATTATAACCCCTACCAGATGAGAGTCTCTATGCAAATTTGCTTTTTCCCCCATACTTGAAGATTTGGAATAGTATTTCAATATTGTGCAAAACCTCTTGGAACCCACTTGGTCTGCTTTCCCACATTTGTATGCATTCCTCCTCTACTACTACTACCACCCTCGTTGCTACTTCTTGTATTTATATCTTGCATTTCTTCCAAAACTGGGAGTCAAGCCAAGACTATCTCAAAACAGGGATTCCTAATTCACATGGAAATTACCTTCCTCTTTGTCATTAATTTGTAACGATTCTTTTGAACAAATGTGGGTGGGTAAGCGGATTGTCTTTCTCTCCCAGAGAGGAACATGTGATTTTTCTGATGCTAATTCCCACCAGCCCCAGCCAGCTGGTCCAGCTGTGAAGGGTGATGAGATTGGTAGTTCACCAACACAGGCTCTCAACTCCTGCTGCAGACGATCCCAGTTTTGGGAAGTCCTTAAGAGACATCTGGCCTTCTTCGTTGCACCCCATCCCTGCCAACTGCCCTACTTTTGCCGCTGAAAACATCGGATAGGCCCGCTGCTATTCTGGAGCCGCAGGAAACGTCCGCAAGAGACGCTTCTTCCTACTGCTGCGCATGCTGAAAACTAGTAGCAGTGCATTATTACAGAATACTGGCGACACCTAGTAACAGAGCACACTTTTACATTTTCTTTGCGGGAAGGAGAACTCAGTCCCGCAGCCTTGGAAGAGACGCCTGCGAAGAGCCTGCCCTGTTTTTTCTGCCGCTTCGCTCTGCATTTTGTTTTGGAGGCATCCCGACCATTACGGCGCCTCTTCCCTCCTGGGGGGCCGCGTCCCCCTACTCTGGCCAGCAGCCCCCCTTTCTCTGAACGGGCAGGATCCAGGCTGGCTCCCCTCAACGGAAGTTCCGCGGCTATGCCTTGGCGCCGCCTTAGCCCTCTCTCGCTCGCCAGAGAAAGGCAGCTTTTCCGCGCCGGATCAGGTCAAAAAAGAGAGGAAAGGAAGGACCCCGCTCCGTCCAGGATGTACTGGAAGGGCGTGGCGGGAGGAAAGGGTGCGGGGAGACACACGGCGGAATCGCGTCCACCGCGCGCGATGAGGGAGGCGCGAGTCGGGTCAGGCCAGCCGCGTGCCCACGGCTCTGCTTTTTAGCATCGTCGGTTCGCCGGGTTTCCGTCCTTCACCACAACCGAGGTAACTTTTACAGCGCGGCAACCGTCTTTGGCGGCAGCCAAACGCGCAGCGAACCGCCCGTTGTTATTATTCGCAAAGCTTGACGTACGCAGCGTTTCCCCATGTGCACAAAACCTGCTGGACCCATTACCGCATTTGAAGGACCGCGGGTGTCCTTCCTCCCCGAGAACAGTGAGCTCCAGTGGGCTGAGAGCGATGCACCGGCGGCCCCACCGGCGCCCTCCTCCTCGCCGCGCCTGCGGCTCCCGACCCTGCCTGCGCCCCGCCGACCCTTCCTGATCTCCGCGGCGGACCGCCGGCCGCCCTCCCACGCTCTCAGCCTATTGGCTCAGCGGCGAACTCCAGGGACCGCCTTAGCCTCGAAGCGGAGTCCGGGAAAAGGGAAAGATGCGGCCCGGCTGATTGGGCCGCCGCCGCCGCCGCCCCCGCTCCAGCTCTTCCTTCGTGCGATTGGGCGGCCGCGCGCCGCCCGCGGTTTGCGCGAGCGGGTCCCGGGGCCTCCTCGTGCCTGATTGGGCGGCGGGAAGCCCACCGTGCTCTCGCAGCCGCTTTACGTGATGCTTTGTGGAGAGCGGCTCTCAGCCCCGGTCCGCGCTCAGTCTCGCCTCCCGCGATTGGGCATCGGAAGTCCCGCCTTCGCGTGTGATTGGTGTTCGTCCCCCTACCCCTGGGGCCGAAGGGGGCTGCCTCCGCTGCTGCTGCGGCTGCTGCTGCTGGCGTCTCTGCCGCTGCCCGGCCCGGCATGGCGGGTGGCTGGGCAGCCGGAACCGGAGGCCGGCGGAGGAGGGGTGGCTGGGACTCCCCTGCTGCTCTGGTGAGGAGGGAAGTGGTCTCCGCGCGAGGGGGGCGGGGGCGGCGGCGGCGGCGGCGGCCGGGCGGCGGGCACGCGCTCCAGTCCTGCGTCTCCCCGCGCGGTCTCCTCCTTCGCCCGGGTTGCTGCCAGTCTGGCAGAAATTCTTCTCAGTTATTCCCTTCCCGGCCTGTTGCTGTTCCTCTTTCCTTGCCACCGCCGCTGGACTCTCTTCTCCCCCTCTAATCGGACACCTCTGCCTTCAGGTTGTTCCCCCGAGTGCCTTGGTTGTGGGCACTCTTTTCCTCGCAGCGGCGCCTCGCTTCGCATCCCCTTCCCCTTCCTCAGACACGTAGCTCCGGTTCCTCCATATAAGCAGCTCCCATCACGTTCCTCTTCCCTGCACCGGCCTATTCTTTTTAGCTGCGGTTCGTGAATCGGGGATGCCTTTTTGGTTTGCATTTAGCTGCTTTGTGAAATTGCTTCCGATTTAGCTCTGGGATGGAGGGAAAAATGGTGCCTGGACAGTCCGTTCTGTGGAGGTGTTTGTTTTGGTTTTCCGGTCCCAATATAGTTTCTTTAAAAAAAAAAGATCTCTGAGAGATAGTTGTTTGTTTTAGAATGGGCAGCCAGCGTGTAGTTCTTTCCTGCACCTGCACCTGCACCCTTGCAGATTTGAATCAGGCTCTTCTCTTTCTTACCATTGTCTCTGGTGATGGTTGCTGTCAAGGGCTGAAGGCCAACAATATTTACTGTGTAACAATGAAAAGAGAGGTGTTGATTGAATTTGAGATATTTAACCAGGATGTGCCTGAATTCTTAGGTTTCATCCATTTGTGGTTGTACGACACCTGTTTGCTATACGTATTGCACATAAATTCTCCAAATGTGTCAACATTGACTTGCTCAGAGTTGAGTATGGGTAGAAACACTGAACCAAACTGTAACCAACCCATTTCTGTTCTAGAGCACAGAGGAAAGAAGAAAGTTTATTGTGACAAAATATATCTGTATTTGCCCAAACTGTTGTAGTCTTATCACTTTGGGAGGTTAAAGGTAAACTTGCTGAAAAGCGAATCCCTTCAGTTGCCACACAGTTTTATAGGAGTGGCAGCATCACTTATGTAGAAGGTAACATGAGAATTTGCAGCTAAAAGGAATTAATAATGCCTGACCAAAGTACTTGCTGATTAAACCAAAGACATGATCTGTCTCTGAGAGGGAAGTTCAGACAGCTATTCCTTAATTTTGTTTTGGTGGATTCTTCTGAAAGGTAATTTTTAATGTCCCCATTAAAAATAAGCAACCCCGTACACCCAAAAAAGATATGCCCTTGCTGCTGTCCCTATTTTACTAGTTTTCATGCAGCACCTTTATTTTTGGGGGGGAATGGAAGGGGATTGTGGTATGAGGCAGCATTGAGACTTTCAGTCCCCACTTGCATACAGAAAGTAATACAACCCAGCTATTGTGATGCAGTAGTATATTTTAAAGTGCAGGTGCTCATTTTGAAAGCATCCATAGCCATACTTTCAGGGAGAATCCAGTAATGTTGATAACTGTGTTCATCCGTCTCTTCCCTACATCCCCAAAGCGATAGTACATAGCATGGTATCCAATTTATTAGAAGTAACTGATACTGTAGAATAGAACAATGGGCAGTGTGTTGGTTCTAGGAAGGAGCTGAGACTGCATAAGAAAGGACAGGAAAAGGATAAACCCACTGGGTGGCCTTGGGTGGATCACACTCTCTCAGCCACAGAAACCCCTGTGATAAATTTGCCTTAGGGTCGCCATAAGTCAGAAATGACTTGAAGGCACACTACAACAGTGTCCTCAGACAGAGTATGAACACTAGGCCAAGATTTTCCAGAAGGTAATTATCCCAGCAACAGGGAGCAGCTCTTTATCTCAGTGTCAGTAGCAGCTTTTAATCTCTTCATCTTCACTCATTTTTTTGTAAAGTAAATGTGACAATTTCCATTTAAGAGAAGTCTAAGCTAAATACTGTACTGTATACTCTATTACAAACAGGGAGAGCCCACAAAAATACATATTGTTGCTGGGAAAATCCATTTTCTGCAAGTTACTGTGATGTTTGTATTGAAGTTAAACTGAAAGGGAACAGGAGAGAAGTGACTAGCGGGGTGCCACAGGGTTCTGTCCTGGGCCTGGTGCTGTTCAATATCTTCATTAATGACTTGGATGAAGGAATAGAGGGCACGCTGATCAAATTTGCAGATGACACCAAATTGGGAGGGGTTGCTAATACACCTGATGATAGGATCAAAATTCAAAAGGACCTGGACAGATTGGAGAGCTGGGCCAAGGCTAACAAAATGAACTTCAACAGAGAGAAATGTAAGGTCCTACACTTAGGCAGAAAAAATGGAATACAGAAATATAGGATGGGGGACACGTGGCTGGCTAACAGTACGTGTGAAAGGGATCTAGGAGTCTTCATAGACCACAAGCTGAACATGAGTCAGCAGTGTGATGCGGCAGCCAAGAAGGCCAACGCAATTCTTGGTTGCATCAATAGGAGTATGGTGTCTAGATCGAGGGAGGTATTGGTACCACTTTATTCTGCTTTGGTTAGACCTCATCTTGAATACTGTGTCCAGTTCTGGGCACCCCAATTCAAGAAGGATATGGATAAGCTGGAGCAGGTCCAGAGGAGGGCAACCAAAATGGTGAGGGGTCTGGAAGCCATGCCCTATGAGGACAGACTTAGAGAGCTGGGTATGTTTAGTCTGCAGAAGAGAAAGTTGAGAGGGGACATGTTAGCCATGTTTAAATATTTGAAGGGATGTCATGTCGAGGAGGGAGTGGGCTTGTTTTCTCCTGCTCTTGAGACCAGGACAAGGAGCAATGGATGCAAGCTGCAGGAGGGGAGATTCCGCCTGAACCTCAGGAGGAATTTCCTGACGGTCAGGGCTGTCCGGCAGTGGAATGGGCTGCCACAGAGTGTGGTGGAGTCTCCTTTTTTGGAGGTTTTTAAGCGGAGGCTGGATGACCACTTGTCGGGAGTGCTTTGAGGGTTTTCCTGCATGGCAGGGGGTTGGACTGGATGGCCCTTGTGGTCTCTTCCAACTCTACATTTCTATGATTCTAGGAAAATCTGAGGGGTAGATGGCAGTTGAAGTCATTGTTCTTGCTAATCAAAAAACCCTGACACTTTGATCCGATCAGTTGTTGTTCCACAAAACCACTGTCAGCCAGACATTTCATAGTAATCTGCTGAATTGTTTTTGACCCCTGTTTCCACTTACCTGGCTTCCTCATGATGACCTCCTGTGCTGCTTGCTTTTAAGTGTTTTAATGCAAGAGTAACATCGTGTAAACAATGTGCATGACTCCTTATCATCTGATCATCATTCAGCCAAGGGAGTGGGTCATGGTGTGGAAATGAAGCGCTGCAGTTGACGGTATCCCTCCCCCTTCTTCCTGGACTTAAGCCCAGAAGCGACTCTTGCACTGCTCCTAGGAAGTGTGATTTGATCCTTTTACAGGAAAAATTAAAATTGGCTTTTTGTAGGAAGTGTACCTTACTACAAAAATAGAAATTAAACTACCACCTAAACGTCAAAAAGGAAACCTATGCAATATTTTGTAGTTTAGGTGGTTCTTTAATTTGGAGGGGTTTTCTCTGTGTGTATTTTTATATTGCATCTGTTTTATTTTTATGTTTTTCTGTTATTTTTCTTTGTCGTTTTCATGTAGTGTGTGTCTGAGTATCCTAATAGTATCAAATAGTGTGTTTTAATAAATACATTTTTTAAAAAAGAAGCGTACTTTACCAGAGCTTGCCCAAGAAATTTCAGATGGAAAACTCAAGTGAAGCAACTACAAATAAGAGTTCTAATAAACTGTAGCTCTTTAGTAGTGTTCACATCTGTCATCTGAAGCAGACTCTTTCTCTGCCTGAGACCGTGGGCCCTGGAAGTAGCCGTACCTCTCAGCGAGTGTGAAAGGTATTCAGTGTCAAAAACAGGAGTTGCTGTGCTCATTTGCCGTATACATTATCTGGGTCTAAAAAGTGTCTGACAACTCTGGAAGGTACTATGATGACATTTGTGACCTCCTATCAGTTGGAACCAAAGGGTTGGTGTTTAGCTGACTAGAAGCCTGAGTATTTGAGGAATCTGAGCAGAGTCCTTTTTTCAAGTCGGACCACATTCTGAAGTTAGTGGAGTAGTGACTGGTGAGATGGCTTTTTCAGTTGTGATGCTCTGCATGTGGAAGGTGTGTGGCTTTCTTTAAAATCCGAAATGAAGATTTTTTTTTTTAATTTGGCTAGCAGCCCAGACCTCCTAGCCTGTCATCTGATCTAGTTTTAAGCATTGCTGACAATTCTTTTTACTGACTGTATTGCTTGTTTGTCTTGTCCTGTTTTTCATCCCTTTTCAGTTTCTTGTTTGTCTTTTAATCTGTTTATTGAACTCTCATGGCTGTATCCATCAATATCCTTCTGCAGGTGTACTACAAAATAATTATAATAGTAATATACAATAGCAATATAAAAACACATGTCAACACAACAAACATGCATTGTTAATTTATGCTTTTTCTTCCAGTGTCAGTGATCCAATGAGGAAAGATAAAGAGGAAATCTCCAAAGCCAGACAGACAGATAAATAGATAAAACACCTAGTTGGTATATTATAGATGGTTTTATGCTAAACTAAAAGAGATAATTTGATACTAGCTTTATCAAACCTGACTGTTCTAATAGCATGAAATTTTTGCATCTTAGCTAGCGGTTAGCATGTGCAAGAGTACTGTTTACTAGATTTAAGCAGTTTCCATATATATTTTTTCATTGTTCAAAAAGTCATCAGACTTTTTCTGCTGAACTGTAAGATTCACAATAGTTGTTGTTCTGTCCTCTTGTATTGATTTTGAAATGTTCCAATGTAGCGTTGTTGACCTTAAGCGGGGGGGACAGTTCCAAAAGCCATCCTGTAAAGATAACTTTATTGGGCGAGGTAAAAGTTGCCAAGTACATTATACTAGCTTTCAAAGTTTTGGTTTAAAGCTAGCTTTTGTTTCATTGGGAAAAAGAAAACAAGAACGTAGCCAGCCAAATCTCCCTCAGTAGGGAATTTCATAGTTCTGTATCTTGCTTTGTGTAGGTTCTTTCTTTGATGAAGGGCCAAGGAAGCAAATAATAATAATAAATTTAATAATTTTTAAAATATAATTTCAGTTGATGTTGAATAGCAGTTTTATAGATTGAAGTTGTAAATTACAACAGCAACAATAGTAATAGTAATAATAATTGTACTTCTGCTAGTTGTGTTTACCTTTTTTGTTAAATTAAGCAACACGTACAGCTTAACAACTCCTCCTTTTTATCATGCTATTCATTTAAAAAGCTCATGAAAAGAATGTACATTACAGTCAGCCCTCCACATTTGCTAGGGCTACGGGTGCAGGACCCCCACAAAAGTGGAAAAATCATGAATATCAAAATGTGTGTGCATGTGTTTGTCTGTGAGAAGGGGAGGGGCAAAGCATAGTAGGGAGAATGGGTACCCAGGGTCCAAATTAGGGCAGAGAAAGGAAGGAGGAAAGGGGTGGGCCAGCATGGTGTCCCTATACTTCTTTTTTCTCACCCATCTCCTCCTTTGGGTGTGTTTGGGGGCATCTGGAAAGGGTTTATGGTGCTGAGAAAATGGGCTCTGAGCCCTCCTTAGCTGGCTAGAAACATTTCTGCATGACAGTCTTATGGCGTGATGATTCCACTTTCAAACCAGCTGGCCCCTCCCGGAACTGCAAACCCCAGGATTCCATAGGAGGTTGAAAGTGGAATCATCACGCTATGAGAGTGTCATGCGGAAATGGCCTAGGCTGTGGCTGGTGGAGGAAGAGGAGAGGTGGATTTTTAAAGGGTTACATGGTCCGATCAGAGCTGCCAAGAGGAAGATTCTCCCAAAAAAGTAGTACCTGAAATGAGGGAGAGGGGCAGGGGCTGGAGAAGCTCGCAGCTAATCAAATCCATGAAAGCTAAACTGACAAATGTGGAGGGATGATCATGTTTTATAAACATTTCCCTGTGGGATTAAGCAAATGAGAATTAGAGTCAAAAGTGGTGTTCTCCACTTAAGCAACTTCACCCCTTGTTACTAAAGTTGTATTTGTCATATAATTAGGAGAGGGGAATCCTTTGAACAACAGCAGCTGTTCAGGATAATGGCAGTGAAGCCTTAGTAGTACCCTTTCTTCTGCCTGCTGAATGCTCCAGTTACAGAGGAAAGATTTTTTTCCTCAACTTGTCAAAATGTGACTTTGGGGCTCTAGCTGGCTGTCAGAATATCTTTCTCTTCACAGCAGACTGGTGGGAAGGAAAGGAACAAGCTGTGCAACAGCAGGAAAGATACAAATGCAGAAAGGTATTTAAGATGTGATCTTTCTTTGTCAATTAGTTAAATAAGATACTGAAGCACAACAGATCTGCTTTCATATAAATGGAGTAATAGTGTTCCGAGGTGAAATCTGTAATCCTGCATTCTCAGGGTCTCTGAAGTATTAGAGGATACTGTCAGTGTTCAACAGCTATGTTCCTAATGCTAGTGAAAGTTCACTGTTTTTGCTACTTGTGGTGTATTTGAAGGAAGTGCCTTCAACATAAGATGGTTAGAACTTGTGGCCAGAGAGAGGGATGCTGATCTAACTACAGTTGTATTGGATGGCATGGTGGATGTGTGCTCTAGTTCAAGTCATCTTGGTTTGCTTTTTCAAAGTTATAGTGTATAGTCAGTGCCTGACATTTCTTTCGTTGCTGGAAGACACAAGGAGCTCTGCTTTTTAAATCCTAAAGTCCTTGCTGATTTTTGCTCTCCCTCGCTTTTCTCGTAATCTGTAGATATACATTATAACTAAGTCTGTCACTTGGAATCAAGGAATTCTCTGAACATCCTTGTCAGTTAACCACCTTCTTTCCTAGGGGGCTATTTACCCACAGGGGACGTCAGCATAACTCTGATTTCTATCTATCTGCTATTCAGTAGTGTGTGTGCAGATTGCTTGGTATGCTGAAGGAGATTACAGTTTGGTGCCCCAATTTTGCACTCCATTAAGAAAATCATGCAGATGGGAATAACTTTCTTAATGCAATTTATTCTGGTTGCCTGGAATTATCATGGAATTCAGAATGCCTTGATAAGTGTTCTGTAAAAAACAGTTTAATGTAATATAGAAACTAAAGCTGACATGACATAGAGGAAATCATATAATTATATTATGTCCCAGTGAGTCAACATTGGCTGAATTCATATAATACTTCAATACTGTGGTTTGGAAGATTGGAATGAGGTATGGGCTTTAGTGCTCCCATCTCTTCTGCCGTCTGTCTCCTCACTTTCATGCACAACTTAGTCTGTTACTGCTTTTGATCAAGTCATAATTTTCTGGTTGGAAATAATGATACAATATGGTTTGATCAAAAAAGGAAGTGATTGATGGAGGTTGTGTTCATTCAAGGGAATGAGCATAGAGGAAGAAAGGAGTGCCCAAGCTTCTGGCTCATTCCTCACTTTGGAAAGGTTGTCTTTGGAAAGAAAAATGAAACCCATGTCCATTAAATCTGACATTTATAAAACTTACCAGTTTAATCACAGAAATAATAATGGAGACTTTTAAGTAACTGGTCTTTTATAGAACAACCATCGTTTTTGCTGCCACTGAGCATTGAGCAATCTTTCTTAGATTTTCCTGTTCCAAAATGGGACTGGTTATAATGGAACCATATGCTGAGTCAATATGTTCTGTTACTAGTTTTCATTGCCATATACTTTTGGAGGAGCTCCAAAAAATATAAATATCTTTGTGCCTGTTCTGCCTTTCGTTTAGGAAACATTGTATCAAAGTAAATATATTTTATTTAGTCTTAGGCTACTAGTAACACTGTATATGACAGAAGCTTTATCATATATTTAAATGTAATGTAACTTTGGGAAATCTTGTCATAACTGTGAGTTGTAAGGAAATAATTGTGAGTTCTTCTTCATGGCCTCTGTGCTCACACAGATGGGGGGAGTATGTCTTGCTCTTGCTCAGAACCACGCGTGGAAAGTTCCATAGTTGAGTAGATTTTGGTGGTAACCTCATCCCTTTGAGCGTGTGCCTGTACTCAGTACCAAAGACACTGTACTCCTCCTCCAATTCCTTTTTGCCTGTCAAAAGGTTCACAGCTCAGATAGCTTTTGGTGCTGGATAGAAATTTTGCTTCCTTTGCATCCTCACTTCTTTCTTTCTCTCCTGAATTTTCTGCCAGTTAATTCTTCTGTTTTACCAT
This sequence comes from Iguana delicatissima, assembly GCA_948472985.1. Lineage (NCBI taxonomy): Eukaryota > Metazoa > Chordata > Lepidosauria > Squamata > Iguanidae > Iguana > Iguana delicatissima. Next base: position 433,935 of record CAOKZL010000828.1, on the reverse strand, counting down.
CATCATCATCATCTTCTTCTTTTTTTTGGTATTAGTACTAGGATTGTCCCATTCTCTTGTCTTTGTGTCCTCTTCTCTTTGTGAGTTCGGTATCAAGGCTTTTAAGCTTTATGTGGCCTCTAAAAGACTTTTTGAAAAGTGTGCTTCTTGTAGAGCAAAGATCTCTACCATCAATGGCTGGTCTTAGTAGCAGTTCTGCCTGGAGGAGGGCTATTTGGTAAGGTCCTGCTTCATCTACTAGGATGGAATGATACATTATGATGCAAAATTTAAAGAACTTTCTTTCATACTTCTGGCTGCATTTGTGGGAAGAATCCCTGTGTGCAGCATATTCAGCCACCAAGAACCATATTTGTAAAAACCCCTCCCTATTTAGAGTCCTTTTGGAAACAATGAAGAGAACAGCACCATCTTTCAAAGTTGATTTGGGATCAATACCAGACTCAGTACTGGCTTTGGAGGGGACCTCAAGCCATTAACAAAACAAGCATGTTGTAGTGGTTTGAATGTTGGACTATGACTCTAGGAAACCGGGAAATATTTCATAGAATAAAAGTTGGATGATTTGAAACTTTGATAATATTTCTAAACCAAGGCTGTGTGTGCTAGAAGACTGGATGGTATTTAGTGATTCAGTAATGAACTGGTATCCTATAATTCATCACTCTTAATAACATCTAGGAACAGCATTTATTAAATTCTTGGAGCATGCTCCCCAAAGGCTTGAAGGAGTAATACCTTATTTTAAAAAAAATATATAGCTACTTAGACATATATCCTCTTCATTCTGATAGAACTTACTTCCATGTAATATAAGTAAAACTGGAGTGTTGGTGCCACTAATAGGAGTGCCTGAATAATGGGAAGGGGACATATGGGTGGATGATACTCTATGTATGCATAGATTAGTCTACTGATGTAAACCAACAAGAAAATGGAAGGCTCAAACTATTTTCTTCTTCCCAGGACTTATAGAAGATCCAAACTGTAAGAAGATGGGACTGCTGGTGTTCATGCGTAATGTCCTCCTAGCCCTCTGTCTCTTTCTGGTGTTGGGATTTCTCTATTACTCAGCTTGGAAACTTCATCTTCTCCGATGGGAGGATTCAAGTAAGTATACCTGATGTGCAGGCGATCCAGGAGTGTCCACTGATAAGGCCAAGCAATTTTTATAGTTTTTAGTTTAACCTACGTTTGAATAGCCTGGTATGAGCCTCTTCACTTGTTGAATCCTTTAATGAGCTGTAGAGAAGAATTCATCTTTCTCTTAATATTTTTGTTATCTAGATTGATTAAAGGAAATACAGGAAAATAAACTGAGCATTTCCTGCCCTTACTTAAATAGATGTATTTTCATTTGCCGAATTGTCATTTGAGCCTACCTATTGAATGAAGTTAGCCTTCAAGAGTGATGTGTATCTACTGCTTTTTTAAATATTTTTTTGTACTTTTGTACAGAGAGTGCTGTTACCATCCCACTTTTTTATTTTCCATTAGGTTTGGCACATATCTGTGTGGGCACTTGTTTGAAGGATGGCTCTACATTAGCTGTATAACTGACCTGTGTGATATTAATTGAATGCATTGTATACAAATACAAAATTGAGTTCTAGGAATCAAGCTCACAGATGGGTGCAGTCACTGTGTCAGTGTTTGCATAGAGTCAGGAGCCGCATTAGTGCCAAGTGTATTGTGCTTCCTCTTCCCTGAAAATTTTGTCTGCAGAGGGGCAAGTTCAAGTAGAGTTTGTTATCTGGCTTTTGTTTAAATGGGGGAAGTGAATTTGTTTTTCCAGGGTTCCACTGAATTTGTAGAAATGTTGTTTTAATTAAGAAATTAAATTCAGGATGTGCGTGGTTGAGCTATACAGTTTGTGTAGAATAATCTGGGCAGTAACCTTATTATTCCTCTTAACTTATCTTGAATATACTTTTTCTTTCTTTCTCTCTTGGAATGTTTAGTATCTTGTTTTCACATGATGAGTCAGTAAAATTGATGGCCCAAACTCGCTGCTGCATGATTGGGATTTTTTTATATATATAACTTAGTTGTTTGTGCAAATTAGTTTAATTTTGGTCGAGGGTATTGATAGTAGTGATTCATCCAGCTGGAGGGAGCAAGATAGCATATACATTTAACATAAACTTATGGAGATGGACTTTCTACATTTTATTATATCATTTTCCATCATCACTTTTCCTGGCAGCAGCAAAATAATTACTGGAGGCTTTTGACGGTTTGTCCCCAGACTTGATTCACGTGTATATAATAAAAATGTTTCTGTGGCAGTATAGGAAAGAGGTTTGATATTACCCTGATATTGACTTTGGCTTAGCCTGTTTAGTTTTTGGTGATACGCGTACTAAATTTAACAAATTCTAAGGCAGTATCTTTTTAATGGCTGCAGATGTCAAACATCCTGTTGTACAGTTGTTAACTACATCACTCCAAATCTGTCACTGCTGTGATTATTTTGATATGAGCTTTGAATAAAGCAAGATACTTAGTTGCTTCAGGGGAATTAAAAATGATAAATTTATATATAAGGAATTGAGATTCCCTGAGGAATGAAAGGCATCTGAAGTACAACAAAGAAGTGCCGTAGTCTGTTGTGTGTTTGCCTAGAAATAAAGTCCCACTTATTAAGGTAGGATGTTGTTATGGCTAAGTGGTCACAGGACTGCAACTTAAACTTAACTTAAACTTGCTAACAAATGTCAAAAGTATGATGAAATCCATTGTAAAATGAAATATGGAAGTACAAATCATGCACCTAATGGATGAATATTTGGAAAAGTATGGATGACACACACTCTAAGTATGGGAGCTCAAATGAAAGATGGGCCATTTGACTCTTCTGATGCTGCCTTTGTAGTTAGGTTTTATTTGCTAGCTTTATTTGTTATATAAATAGGATTCTCACATGCTGTGTGGTGAATGGACATAATGTGGCAAAAGTTAAGAACCTTGATTAATGTCAGTAGATTAAAACATACATCTAATATGCCCTTTATTTAGAAGGATTATGCCCAATCTTTTGTCCTTTGTGTTTGACTGCACTTGTGTGTGTGTGTGTATCATATATGCCAACATACCTTAATTTCATGCATTTGATGGACTCTAGTCCATGAAAGCATGTATTCTAAGCTTGTTTGCCTTTAAGATGTCACCAGTCTTTCCTTTTTATGTAGGCTTTCTCCTTGTTTGCAACTTGAGCTTATTGTCTTGTTCTGTGAGCAGTGTTAAATCCTCCCTGCTCTGCTTTCTCTTTGGAGGGCATGATTCTAGTATCTGATTCCCTTGCGTTTGATGTGCATCTTTTAAAATAGTGATAGAAATGCAGAGTTGCCTAGTAACAAGTACAGAGTGCAGAGGATCTTGATGTTTAATTTTTTGAAAATGGGTAAAATAAACAGAAAAAAGGGGCTATTCTGTTTTGCTGTATTCTATGGCCATTGAGTTGAAGCATGATTTTTTAAAAATTTTATTTCATTTATATCCCATCTTTCTCCCAAAATGAGACCCAAAGTGAGTTACAATGTATGTTAAAGTAATTAAAACAACACACATGTTAAAACAACATTATTAAAGAATCAATCCACTTAAAACATTACTTCTAAAATGTGAATTTAAAAGAATTAAAAACTCCTGAAACACATACTACATATTAAAACAACACAACTGTTGCACATCTAGCTACCCCAACCTGATTAACAACTGAAGCCTTGTTTAATTAGGAGGGTCTTTGCTTGCTGGCAGAATGAAAATAATAGAGGGGGCCAACTGAGCTTTCCTCTGGTGGGAGATCATGGTATAGGAGCTGCCACTAAGAAGACTCTTTCCTGTCTCCCCTGTGTCTTTACCAAATGAGTTTGGAAGGGTGGAGGACTGAGAGAAAGCCCTTCTGTGAAGATTGTAAGACTTGGACAGGCTTGTATTGGGAGATACAGGCTTTCAGATAGTCTGGACCTAACTATTGTACGGTTTTACAGGTCATAATTAGCGCTTTAAGTTGTTCTTGGAAATAAATTAGCAGCCAGTGAGGTTGTTTGAACAAAGGAATTGTATACTTCCTGTAACCAGCCCTAGAGCCGGTGTGGTGGTTTGAGTGTTGGAGTATGACTCTGGAAATCAGGGCTTGAATCCTCACTCAGCCACGGAAACCCACTGGGTGACCTTGGGCAAGTCACATTCTCTTAGCCTTAGAGGAAGACAAAGGGAGACACCCTCTGAACAAATCTTGCCAAGAAAACACTGTGATAGGTTAGCCATGGGATTGCCACAATTCAGAAATGACTTGAAGACACACAGCAACAGCTACAATAACTTTCCCTGGTCTGCAGTCTAGCAGCATTTTGCACATGGTGAAGTTTTTGGACAGTTTCTAAAGTCTTCCCCAGGTGGTATGTGTTGCAGCAATCCAAATAAGATGTAATCAAGATGTCTGTTACTGTAGCCAGATATGACATCTGAAGGAATGGATGTAGGTGGTGTACTAGTTTTAATTGTGCAAACCTGCTCCTGGCCACCTGGAATACCTGTACCTCTAGGCTCATGGCTGCGTCCAAGACTATGTCCAAGCTACAAACCAGAGATTTCAGTGAAAATGTAACCTCATCCAGCATAGGCTGCATTCCTATTTCCCAGTCTGTATTCTGGTTGGCTAGGAGCATCTCTGTCTTGTCTGGATTAAGTTTCAATGTGTTCAATCTCGTCCAGCATATTAATGACAACAGACGTTAGTTCAGTACAGAAACAGCTTCCTTGGAGTTAGGTGTAAAGGAGAGAGAGAGTTGAGCCTCATCAGCATACTAGTAACATTGAGCTCCTTAGCTCCAGATGGTCTCTCCTGGTGGTTTCGTGTATATGTTAAACAGCATGAGTGATAAAACTGAACCCCAGGAAACACCATAGACCAGTGGCCAAGATGTTGAACAGAAAATTCCTAGCACCACCTAAGTGCACTCTCCAGGAAGGACTGGAGTCGTCATAAAACAGTACCTCTGAGTTACATCTCAGAAAGGTGGCTCAGAAGGATACTGTGGTTGATGGCATCAGAAGCTGTTGAGAGGTCCAGCAAAACCAGTAGACACACTTCCTCTGTACAGTTCTTGGGACAGGCTATCTACCAAGTCAACCTAAGCCATCTCCATCCCATAATGAGGCTTGGAGCCAGAATAAAATGGATCTAGATAATGTCATGTTTACCTTTAACATATGTTTCATGAGAGGAGACAAGCATTCAGTGTAAAAGCTTCACATATATACCTTGCCTCAAGTAGGCTGCCTTTCTTGTGCATCATTCAAGGCCACTTCTAAATAACAGATGTTAAACTCCAATCTGTTTTCTATCTCCACCTGCACTCCTTATGCTGGGGAATTAAAATTTCTAGGGTTATACAATACAGTGTATTCCTTGGCTTTTTAAGCAGTGGTACTAAATACATTAGGTGGTAAGCAGCATTTCCAGACAGGAAAATTCAGATGGAACTTTACTAAAAGATTTGCACTCTGTACCGGAAAATAAATCATTAACAAAACAGGTGAACCTAGCATTTCAAAAGCTGTCCAGTGTAAAAGTTTAAATTCTAAGTGAGTGCAAAGCAGTATTTTAAAATACATCTAGTCATAGTTTAACAAAGACCACAAAGGTAAAGTTTGTGAACCTCTGTGTAAACTAAAGGCTATGTAATTGGCTTCTTATTTGCTTATACAAAGTATGGTATATTTCATTCTCATTCTTTCAGAACTGGAAGGCTCAAGTGTGGGAGGAAGTGAATCTCTGGGTGCAGAATGCAGAGTGCTGCTGTTGTTAATGAGAATGCTGGAGGAAGTGAAGACATTTCCTTCTTTTTCCTAAAGATTTCCTGTCACCTATTGCTGTTAGGGAACTGGCCAAGTTGAAGGGAATGAGCTCATCTGTTCCTAGAAGGGTATAGCTTGATTTTCCTTTCATAACTTCTTAAGTAGATAGCTAGTGAAGAATAAATAGTGGGATCAATAGTAGTAGTATTAGCAGCAGCTTTACTTGTATAAATGGAAGATACTTAAATTCTTAGACTAAAGTCTAACATGGGCCACATGTCTGTTTTTGCAGTTCATAGATTCTTCCTGAGGTCCCTCTCACCAGCACTTCAACCTTGAACAAAATTGTGGGGTAAAAAAAAAAAAAGCAGTTTTGCCCCTCCTGGATTCTTACAGGAAAGATAATTATGTTTTTGGGAAGGTTGAGGGATCTCTAGCCCCTCCTGGTGTAAAACAAAACAATAAAAAACAAACCAGAAGTGGATTAGAAACCACTTAGATGTGTATGGTGTTTTTTTTTGTGTGTGTGTGTGGTTCACAGAAGGACCTGGTAATCAAAAACTGGCTCCCAACCCTTCTAAACATGCCTACTGTTGATCTAAAACATCAAGGATCAGTACATTTGTGTGTGTAAAATTTCAGTATTTTTCTTAACAATGATTGTAATTAAATGTAACAGTTTATGTAATAAAATCAAGCAAATATTAACAGTATTTTTTATTATCCCTAAAGAAGTAGGAAAGGTATTATTTAAAAGACTGCAGTGAGCTGGTCCATCTAGCCCTCTATTCCATGTGACAGCAGAACACCATGGTCTGAATAAGATAGAGGTCTTTTTCTGAACTTGGGGTTTCCTATATACCATGTACTCACTCAGCCACTGAACTGTGGATATTTTAGATCTTGTCAGTTGCTCTAACAGGAGCTGGTTTGTAAGATGTTTGTTTTTAAAAAGGAGCAGCTGAAGAGTGTGGGTGAGTAGACATATGGTCTTTGGCTGACTCTACTTTGACTTGACACCTACCAGTAGGCATCATGAAGTGATGACATCTACTCATTCTTAGCATCTGTCATAGAATATCCTTGCTGAATTCCTTATGCCTTGAATTTTTTCACAAGCACAGATCAGTCTCCCAACAAACTGCTGCCATGAAACTATGAGAACCTGTAAGTGGCTCTTGAAGCTGTTTGGCAGTCAGATATCAGCCTGTACCAGCTTCCTGTTGCTGAAGCAGTTACGTTCTTACTCATTTCTTCCTTCTGCTGCCAGTGGTTTTTCTCCAATGGTAGTATTGTAAAAATAGTCTGAGATAGGAAGGTACTAACTGCAGTCTTTCCCCACCTCCATGTCAGTTTCTATGGGAACAATACATGAGCAGATACCTTGCCTCTCCCTGCCCCTGGTGGTAGACTCTGGTTTTGGTTCCATTTTTGTTATGCAAAGCCTTATCCTTCTAGAAAGAGAGCCTAAACTTGAAAAACAGCCTTTCAGGCTAAAAGTCCTCAGGGATTACAAGGCACTGGCATTTTTGGGGAGCTAATACAAGGCACTGGCATTTTGGGGGAGCTAGTCATGCTTTTGGCATTTTCCTGAACCTTTTGCTTTGGTTCTTACTGATCTTTCATTTTTTCTAGGGCACAGGTTATCTCTGAAGGTTCTTGGCCCTTCAGAAGATTGTGCGCTCCTTTTTCTTCTGCAATCTGTGATATAAACTATTGGACATAAAAATATTTATGAGATAAGCTTTACAAAGGCTTAAATAGCTCTGCAATGATCTGAAGATCCAACATAGTTGCTATCGTATGTATGTATATATGTGTGTATGGATGGATGGATTGATTGATTGATTGATTGATTGATTGATTGATTGATTGATTGTAGCACATTATTAAGTGGAGTAAGTACAGTACTGGGTTTTGGGAGAAGTAGTACACATCAGATAAGGAACCTTGAAAGAAAAATGCTGACCACCAGCTATGGTTCCTCACCCTCTGGCTAGTATTTGTAATTCCAGGTAGACAGCAGAAATATGTTTGCCAAGATATTCTTGGGTTTGGCTTGGTAGACCCTATTTTGTGATGGTATCTATTAGAGTTTTTGTTTGTTGTCTCATTCTAAAGTATTAGGTATGTCTTTGGTCACTAGCATGTGGAGTTTTGTGCCACTAATTTGTGTGTATTCGTATGACATAGCATTTGGATTACACGTAACAGATTAAGCAAGTTTGACTGTTTGTAGTCCGGGCTTTTTACTGTTTTTGCTGTTACAAATGTGGAGCAAAGTGGTACATTAACACTGTTTGGGTCAAGGTACAGTCTCTTTTGTGGGTATCCACTCCACAAAAATCAAATTTAGCAGATGCTGTTGCTTAAGATGTATATTGATCCTAGAAAAGGTGTTAATACAGGTATTGGAAAAGGATCATTGTTATGACAACTTGTGATCGAACTCACAGGTGGTTAGAATAAAGATATGACAATTACTGGACTTTCATGACCTGGTAGCTATATGACTTGGATCCATTCTGTCTGAAGAACTGTATTCCTCAATTTGCCTAGGCTTAAGATCTTTGGTGAAAGCACTATCTACCATTCCTACCACCACCAGAGACCCATTTGATGGGACTGCGAGAGTGGAATATTTTGGGGCCACTCTCAGTCTGTGGAACTCCCTGCCAAGAGAGGAAAGTCCTTTTTTGTTATCTTGTCACTGTTAGGCAAAGACTTTTTATTCAGGCAGGCCTTTGGCAGCTCAGCTGAATGTTGAAGGCTTTTTAACTGAGTAAGTTTTACTGATATATTTAGAATTAGATTTTGTCTTTTTTTTGACTTATTTTATGTTTGTTATGGTTAGCAGCCATATTGAGGGGAAGAAGGTGGGATATAAATTAGTCAATACATAAAAAAATAAAATAGCTGTTGATGTAAATTAAGTGCCTTTGCTCCTACCAAATACGCAACTCTGGCATAAGTAGTCTTCTGCATTTTGAAGTCTTTGTCTGAAGAATACTTAGGGTCTTAGTTTTGAAGAAGCTGTAATATGTTGCTTTCAATCAATTTCGCAAGCATTTTTAGCTATAAAACTTGCAGTTAAGTGTAGTTTGGTCTGGCTAAGATTCAAAGTACAAGTAGGTTTACGAGAAAAATGAAGATTGTCTGGGTACAGAGCAGGTAGGGGGAGGACATTGAGCAGGGGAGAAGATTGGTGGAGCCCTGGAGTGGGTGGACAGAAGATCTGTCAAGAAGCAAAAGCAGTGGAGTATGGGCTGAGAGGAAAGAAAGAGCAGAAGTAAGAGTGCATGAGCAACAGAGGAGAGTGTAGGGGATTAGGGTTGTAACGTGTCTGAAACTAGATATGTCTGCAATAGTGTTATGAACAATAGCCAACCTAATACTGTAATCTATACATACATAACTCAGAGTAAGATCTATTGAACGCAGTGGGACTTACTTCTGAGTATACATGGTAGCTGGGCTGTTAAGCTTAGGCCATTTCCACACTACACTGTTATAATGCTGTTACTCCACTTTCAACATCCTGTGGAATCTTGGGATTTGAAGTTTATGAATGGGCATTTAGAATTCTCAGCCAGGGAGATCTTTGGCCTCAGTAAACTACAAACCCTAGAATTCCACAGGATGTTGAAAGTGGAATAAGAACACTGTAATAACAGTGTAGTGCAGAAATGGCCTTAGTTGTTGCTCACCTAAGTGCATTTGATCATGTTGCAAGTCTGAGCACACATTCAGTCATACGCTGGAAACCAGAATGAGAAATGCTGTAAAAGTAGTACTAGCGGTGGGAGAAGGGGTCCTCTGAGCATGCTCATAATATTTCTTTAAAGATTACAGGGAGACAGCCAAAGAAGAATACAAGGACACAACTAGTGTTGTTTCTGTGCACTAGAATTAGGAACTTCTAGGAATTCGTAGTTTTTCTCTCTACATTTTGACAGCCAAACCAGGTAATAATACAATTTTTGGTAGCAGTCTGTATCACATCAGGACCACGGTGCAAGAGAAGAGAGAGCTTTATTATTTCCCCCTATTACCCAAACTTTTCATTGCTTCGTAAAGGAAACCATACCAGCAATTTGGAGAAAATAGCATAGGAAGAGGAAATTTAGATCAGCAAATGGCCCTGGGAAAGAAGTTAAACCCACTTTTCTTGGCAGCATAGTCTTGCTTACTTTTTTTAAAATTACATCTGTTTGTTTAGGAAGAAACCACGCTGCTTTAGTATTGAAGAAACAATATAATGAAACAAACACTACAGTTAAGTCTTTAAATATAGTGGCTCAGGGAATAACGACATGATAGGTTGGATTCCATATTTTTTTAGCTTAAATGTCTCTTCACAATGGTCTATGAAATGCTTATCTCAACAAAGCTGGATTTCTCTGGACCTGTTCATGTTACAAATAAAAAAGCTATCTCCTTCTCATTTTCCAGTAGCAGCGTATAGTTACTTATTTTCCTTGGCAGCACAGTGTTCTCTAATTGTTGATATTGCTGTATTTTTCACTAGTTTTGCTGTTTCTTGTTCTGCCACCATCACCATGAAGGCGCAGTAGGTTTGGAACAGTAGAAATGCCACTATTTTGTGTTTGAACAGTTCTTTCCACGGGTAGGTCAGAGTGAGGCTGCAATGAAGAGACTGGGCTTTGGAACAAAAGCTGGTTCCAAAAATAGGAGAAAAATCTTTACACGGACTCAGGAAATAAAAACAGCCTGGAATCCTGAGGCATTTGAAGACTAATGAATTTATTAATAATTTAGAGTAATAATTTATTATGAATTCCTTAGTCTCTTAGGTGCCACAGGACTTTTTTTTTTTTTTTTTGCCGTAGCAGACTAAATGCTGCCACAGTAGGAAATGGTTACACTGGAAGACACAAAAGGAAAAACCAGTTAAACAGTTGGAGACTATGTAAGGAAAGGAAGTATAGGTTAGGTTTGAAAAAATAACTTTCCAAGCATTCTAGTGCTGGGATTAGATGTGGTGAAAAGATCCTCACAAACTCGTGTGTTTCCTGTTCCCACTTCAGCAGAAGGAAGGACTCGCATAGTAAGAATAGGGTGCTTTGAGCAGTGGAGTTAACAAGTCTCTTTGACAAGTCTCTCTGATGAAGTCCAGTTTCATTGGCAAAATGATTTCACCAAATGATTTTAGCAAAACAGATTCAAGATGATTTGGAAGTGATTTCAGGAAGCAGCAGTTTGGGGAGAGACAACTAGAATGATAGGTATTGAAATCTTGTTTTTTTAAAAAAATAATATTTTAGACCAAAGCGTACAAAACAAGGAACTAAGGCCAGTTCAGGTGTGCATTTGTGTTAATCAAAGCAGACACTAAATCCTATAGCCAGAGAGGGAAGGCTGTTTGAGGAAAAAAATGCTAAATATACCCAGCTGGCAAAGATGGTTCGATGAACTCACATGGAGATGAATGCATGTTATCTCCTGACACCAGATGGGGTTTCTTTATTTGTACCTTAGTAATGGTTCTGTTGAGATTTTTCTTGTATTTAAACCATTCTAGAAATTTAGGTTGGAAAGGTAGCTGGCATCTACAGAGGCCTGATGAAGAGAAGACAGTGGATGTACGTGCTACCTGATCCATATGATGAGAGTGAGTTGTATCTAGTGTAGAAAGATTGGAGGCCCCTGTAAAAAGAAAGAAACTATTAAACATTTTTAAGGGTGAACATTCCACTATAGACTTGCTCTGGCTTAGTTAACCTGCTCAAGCAGCTTGCACTTCTTCACCATCTGAACTCCTTTCCCACACTAACAGTTGCCAAACTCCACCCTGGCCTAAACATTTCTGTCATCCAAATGTCTTTAGTTACTGACAAAAGTTTTGCATCTCCTATTCCACGTTCTTCTTACTTTGTTCCTTTTGTCCTAGTTAGGGTCATTGCTTCCTAGCCCTCAACATAAATACATACAGAGTTGTGACAGACGCTTGCTTCTTTCTCTTCCAGATTGGTCTGGCAGTTCCCCAATCTGATAAGGTGCCCTATCTTTTCCACCTACCTGCCCCCCTTGTAATACCACCTTTATGTAAAAGGGTGAGGCCTTTCAAAGTTTTTAGAACCCCTAAATAGTTCTATGGTGGCATGTTTTCTGTGTGTCTTTAAATACTGTATACAACTTAGCTTGAGTTATAAAAATGAACTGTAATATTTATTAAGATAAAATACAAAACAAAGTATTGGAGTTCATGTGCATGTCAAAATTAATACAGTTCTTCACAATATTTTTAGACAGTTCCTTTAGATCTTTAAACCCTCATATATGCACACGTTTCATAAACAACCCTTTGACTATTCTCTCACGAAAGGCTCAACTTCCAATCTAGGTCATACTTTCTGACCAGATTCTATGATGGTTTAATTACTCTGCTGCCTCTCACTAGGCTTCCACTGAGAAATTGAACCCTTCTCACATAGTTACCCTCCCCGGCCGACTGAGGGACTTTTCTCCCCAGCTCTCTGATAATAACTTTTCACTGAAGGACTGCAAATGACAATCAGCGTTTGCCTTTATGTATCTTTTCTTCTCAGCTACCAGGCCCCTTCCATTTACAGCTGGATTGGGTTTATTTCCTGAGAAGCTATTCTGGTTGCCTGGAAACCTGTTTCTAGGCTGCTCTGGCACTCTAGGTAGGCACACCCCTAGAACTCTGTAAGTTGTCAATTGACACATTGGCAGTACAATCTGGGAGCTCTTCGACTAAAAGGTATTTTGTGACAGTGATTTATTTTCGATAAGATGTTGAAACAGGAGGCCATGAAACTAAGCATTCCTTCATTTGATATATATTCCCCCCTCTCTCAGCATAGAAGTGAAGATGGCTCAAATTATACATAAAAACAAACTACAAAGGAAAAATGATAATTGTTAAAAGCTTTAAAAACAAATTGTTCTATTAAAAGCAGCATTAAGATAACATTAATCAATGAAACCTAAGATATTCCATATTCCAGGACCCGTGAATATGCAGGGTGATGAGGGCAACTTTTGAATGCAAGTGATAAGAACTCTGATATGGCACAAGGTCCGGAAAATCCATGAAAAGGCAGCATGGTGACTGATGACTCCAAAGTGCTGAAATAGTTGCAGATTCAGTTCAGGTAATAGTGCTGAGAGAGCTAGGATAGTGCAGTGGTTTGAGTGTTGAACAGTGACCCTGGAGGCCAGAGTTTGATTCTCGACTCAGCCATGGAAACCCACTGGGTGACCTTGGTTGCATCATGCACACTCAGCCCCAGAAAATTCTGTGATAGGTTGTCATTAGAGTCACCATAAATTGGAAATGACTTGAAGGTACAACAGTAACAACAATAATGCTGAGGCCTTATGAAAGAGTGGGCAGCAAGTGTTCCAGAGGCTGTGATTGGTAAAATGTCCCATAAGCTGTCAGACATTACAGATGCCACTAATGCAGCTGGAGCTGGGACTGAACAAACCCAAAAAAGATAAAAGGTCTGATAACATTGACTTAGGAACTCCAGATGGCAAAATAGTCATGTGATTAGGATCAAAGCAAATAAGGAAAGGATTGGTATGTTGATATTTGCAATTCACTGGCTTAATGAGATCTTGCCTTGAAGGCTTTGGTAGTCAACTTGGAAAGAGTTTCCATATCATTGATACCAGACAGTAAAAGGTAGGAGACTCCAGAAACATAAAACAATTTGCTGGGTACTCAAGAAAAGAGAAAATCTATTAAGTCTTGCTCAGTTTTAGAGAAGTAAATGCAGAAGCATTATAATGCTAGCCTTCCAGGATAACTTTCTAGAGATCCTGTGTGGACACAAGTGTTCAAAACTGTACAAAGATAAATTCAGGGAAGAAGGATAGGGAACTTGCAGTCCCCTAGAAGACTCAGACTGTAGTTCCCATCATCCACAGACACTGTATGATGGGAATTGTAAGTAATCTAACAACATCTGGAGAGACTCATGGTCAGTCTATGATTCGAGGAGGAAATTCTCTACTTACTGAGTTAAAGTTAGAAGTTCACTTGGATCTGTTAGAGGGAGGTGTGTAGTAACCATGCGCCAATATAAGTGAGTTTGCTAGACTGAGATTTCAGTCTGTGGAAAAAAAGAACAGTCCTTCCTCCATGTTTGTGGGTTTGACTTTTGTGAATTTGATTATCAGCGAGGCGTGCACATGCCTTCCCCCCTTCTCCTCCTCCCGTTCTCTTGTGTTTTGCCAGGCGCGGAGAAGTAAGGCAAGCACATTTGGGCAAAAGGCAAGGGAATGGTGGGGGAGGCATGGGCGCACCTTTCTTCTCCCTTCCGGAGCTCCCTCCTCCCATTTCCATGCCTTTTTTCCTGGTGCGGAGAACATGTGCTGAGGTAAAAGGCCTCTGAAGCTCCCCATTCCTATGCATTTTGTCCCAGTGTCCTATCTCAGTCAGAGCAGCACATCTGATAACTCAAACAAAACAAACTGCACAGACTGAATAAACAGACTGCTCCCTGCTTGTTACTTACTTTTATTCAGTAAGCACAAGGTCATAAATAAAGTCCAACAGAATTCTAAGGCAAGTGAGTCCAAAATCATTCAGGGTAATCCAGAATCATACAGGGAGTTCAGCAAGATATTCAGCAGGCAGGAAGGTCAGATAAGCTCTGACAACTTTTGAAGGGGAAAGGCGGCACCTACATAGGTCAGTAGCCTAACACACCTGTGCCCTGAGTTATTGTTGCTGGCTGTAAATCCTCTGAGATTGGCACAGGTTCTCTCTTTGCTGTCTGCACTCGACAAAGATGGTTAGTGTTAAATAATCTTCTATGTCTGAAGGGCTCTCTACTGGAGCTGGCACTGCCTCCTGTTCTGCATTGTAACTTCCTTTTGTATAGCAGGTCCTGGCATGCCCCCTGTTTCAGACTCTGAGTGAGAGTCCATGTTCTGGAAGCAGGGACCAAGGCAAAAGCAAGAGAATGGAGTGGGATGGGGGAGCCCCAGAAAGGAATGGTAGGGGGAACGTGGAGGGGAGTTATTTATGTTTTTTCCACTTTTGTGAGGGTTCTCTGCCCCAAGCCCTTGTGAAAGGAGATGGGCTACTATAGAATATTTTTTTTTAAAACCTGGGAAGAGGAAGATTTATGGCTGTCCTCAACATTGTTGTTATTATGTATCTTAAAGCAGTTTCTGTCTCATGGCAACCCAATCAGGGGGTTTTCTAGACAAGATTTGTTCAGTGGGGTTTTGCTTTTGCCTTCCTCTGAGGTTGAGAGAGTGTTATTTGCCCAAGGTCACCCCGTGGGTTTCCATGGCTGAGTGAGAATTCGAACCCTGTTCTCCAGAGTCAGTCCAATACTCAAAATCAATACACCATGCCTCCGTATGTTCATCCTGAACATACAGAGAAGGAAAATAACTATGCCAGTTTCCTCGAACAGTGTTTTTGTGTGCTGGGTTTTTAATATGGTAGAGATATGTCCTGGGTGCCCTGGGTGCATCACATATTCTCAGCCCCAGAAAATCCTGCGGTAGGTTCACCTTATGGTTACCATAAGTAGGAAATGACTTGAAGGCACACAACTACAACAAAGGATATATGGTGGTCATTCCAGAAACCTCCATGAATAACAGAAGTCACAAATACTCTCATCCCATTATATTCAAAGGCAATGATGTGCGCATGGACGCTTCAGCGTCCATGTTACCACCAACCCAAATGAATCTGCCAACAGTTGCATGTTTTGCCATTTTAGGTGTAGGGCACAGTGCTTCATGTGAACGGGAAATCTCGGATACAGAGGTTGTGGGTAAGGATGACCCACTGTATTAACTTTCTGATATGTTAAATTTTTGACCTTTGCTATTTCATACAGTGCTGCTTTAACATTTCTCCAGGGCTCTGAGTATGAAATAACATTTCTGCTTGCTGAATAGAGCCCTCTGGTGGATCTTTTCATAATGAACTTGAGCCAACATAAATTTTGCTGCTCCACATCTTCTGTTCAGAGTTAATAAGCTATGGAGATCTTCATGTGGGAGCCCTTTTGCAATGTGAGTCTTAACCTGAAAGAGGTTAATTGTTTCATTTTGTTATTTTATCTCTCAACTTACGTACAGAAGCACTTTACTTCTGTCTTGTTCTGTGAGTGAAACTGGGAATAGCACCCCCCTGAAAGGGAATTGAACTAGAGTAGCAGATATGTAGAAAAAAAATTTTTTCAACAGGAGATGCACCCAAATCAAGTCTATTCATCTTATTTTAACTCATCAGTGATAGGAAGCAACCAGAGGGAACAGAATCATGCAAACTTAGGGGATGGCATTGTGATCTCTTTAGGAATACACACTTAAGATAAAAACCTCCTAAAAGATTTATGTCTGTTAAAAGAAAAATTGGTGGCACTGCAGTCACAGTGGGACCTTTTCATAGCTCAGGCTGTTAATGAACATGCTGTCAGAAGTAAATGAATTTTATACTCAACTTTTATAATTGAGTATAGTCCCACACGTCTTATTTTTTATTCAATTCTACTGTAGATTGGAATGCAAAGTGTGTTTCCTGAATCAATTTACTCTTATCGTTATATTAAACTACTTAAAGAGCCACAATCAGTTAATTCTTACAGACTGGTCATGCTACTAAATCCATATATGAAGATTGTACTAATGTCAAATATGATCCTATACCTAATTAGCTAGGAGTAAACCCCATTGAATTCAGTGAGATCTGTTTTTTAATAGATGTTTGTAGGATTCCATGGTTAAATTTATTTTTGAATGTATAAATAAGGTTCAAATAAGATTTATGTCCATGCAACTGTTGGCAGATTCATTTGGGGTGGGGGCAGTAAAAGTGATTTATTACAGCACTAAAAGAAACACCCAGCATCTTTAATCTCAATAGATGCCTACAAGGATTTTGACTATTTTGAGTGGAGCATATTTTTAAATTAATAACTGATCAGAACTTTGGAGGCAAACTCTGGGGAAAGGGGATCCACCTATACTCCGTGCTACTAGTTACCAGTCAGTTTCTGGAGCTCCTTTCAGCCCCCTGCCTTTCCTTTCCTTTCCACCTTGCAGGAGTTTCTCCCCACCCAGACAAAACGACAGGAAGGGAGGAGAAAGGAGCCCCCCCACCTTTCCTATGTATTTTGCCTCAGCTGGGCCTTCGCTCCACCCAGGTAAAAGGACAGGAAGGGGGGTTAAAGGAGCATCATGTGAGCACTCCTTTTGCCTCCCTTGCTTTCTTATGCATTTAGGCGGGGCAGGAGTTACCAGTATTTGCTGGCGTGTAAGATGCACTCCATTTTCAGAAGACATTTTTTTTGGGGGGAAAGTGTGTCTTATATGCTGGCAAATGGTATATTTTATGTGCTATACCTAAAAGGGGATTATCCAGGAAAGAGAATAAGAGTTTTATGGAAGGTTATAGCTGCATTGCCCTAGAAAGGGCATGTAGTTGCACACATACAAATGCACATACACATTCCTGATGTAACTGGCAAGAAGTAGAAATGATCAAAGGAAAAGTAGTTTGGTGATACTTAAAAGTTCCAGTTTTTGAGGGGTGATGGGTAGTGATGCTGCGGTTTAGAGAGAGAGCATAAAGGATGATTTTTGCTGTGGGCAAGGCTGTAGATCTGATGTCTGAGCGAAGGGACTCATCCTGTTTCATGAGGGAGCTGGCCCTGTGACTCTCAGTTCTACTTACTTCTTTATTTGCTCATTGTTTTTGGTATATCCAATAGATATTCAGAGCTACTGCCTTCACACTCCTGCACAGGGCTCTGTCAAGTTCAAAAGCTTGTATAAATGTATGAACTTGAATGAGCATGTCAGCAGTTAATGATAGTGTTAAAATCTATTGAAAATTCAGATAAGCATAATAGTATAATTCCAAAAAATAATATAACCAACACCTGAAAATATTGTTTCAGACTTGGAAGATTGCTTCTTTAGTTACTTGCTAAGAACTTAATTATTGTCCCTCTCGAGGATTCAGGTTTGTGCCATGTTTTACCCTGAATAGAAAAGAGGTTTCCACTTGTGAAAAACTGCAGGATTCATGGCCTACCTAGGCTCCATGTGGCTCTAGATTAGATGACTGTAAACTGCAGTGCCAAGAAATTACATTTGCCCAGTGCATGGACAAGTGTGAAGAGCTTTGACTGAATAGACCAACCATAGCTGTGGCCCATTAACTGAGGCAAAGGTGGAAGGGAAGTAAAAGGGCAAGCAGGAGGCAAGAAAAGCAAAACAAATGGAGGGTGGAAGAGAAGAGAAAGGAAGAGACACCAACAAGGTAGAAAGAGAAAACAAAGGCTTCCCATGGAGGACAGTTGATATACAGAGCCCCAGGCAGAGGAGTCAGAAAAGAGAATTAGACAGCTGAAAAGCAGGGATAAGTGGTGGGCAGGAAAGAGAGACTACAGAAGAAAAGGCAGGCTTAGAAGAAATTGCCCCTAAATGATTAAAGGAGTTCATGGTAGCCGTGTGGCAGAAACTTTGTACTTGAAGGAGATAAGGAAAAAATGATGTTGAGCCCTACTGACAGCTGCTCATCTCTCACAACAACATTAACTTATCTGGCCCAAAGTGGAGATAGTGAGGGCTTTGAAGAAATGGGTTTAGTTTCCGGTTTGGCTTCAGCAAAGGAATGAAGGTGATGCTATCCAAAAAAGGGTGAACAACATCTACTGCCAACTGTGGGAAATCCCTAGCATATGTGTGGCTGAGTTGCCTATAGGTGGTGAAAAGCAAGGTTCATTGCCTCGGGGAAGTATTGGCTTTTGGCTATAGCACTGTTCAGTGACTTAACTGTTTTTGCAATAAACAGACAAGTTTTGCTCCATACAAACCCATGCCGAATGTTATGAACTGAAACGATGGAGGAAGTGTGAATGTTCTGTTTCCAGCATAAATGTGCCAAATGATGTCATTTTATGCATAGGAAATGCCTTAGGGATAAACTGGGCACAGTAAGAAAGTTGTTGCTTAGCAGCTATCCTGACAGTCTAAGCATTATTTCTCTTCAAATACCTCACATGCATAATTTTACCTGTCTGCCTAGTTGTTAAGCTAAAGGTTCAAGTGTAATAGTCGAACACTGAACAAGTGTGTTAAGACAGCAAACCAAACTAATTCCAGTTTTAACTTGTAGAGTATGCTGTTTCAATCTTCTGCAGGATTCCGAAGTTACGAATCAAGTAGAGTTTTAATTGGCTGTATATAATTAGTTTATGGACTAAGCCTAAACTGGAGATCTGTTAGCTGAAAGGGGCTATGATCAGCAATTTTGTTGGCTGTGGGTACATGTGGATCTGCTTCCTCAGCCCCGTTTACACATCTGGAAAGGTGCACTAGTGGGATTCTACTGTCTGAGTTCCTTCCAGTGATAGTGGTTGGCTCCAAAATGGAATAACTGGTGATGAAACTGAGCATTCTGAGGGCTACACAGAGGAAAGACAGAGGTGGCCTTGGATCCACTGGACTCAAAACACCTTCATTTGCAAAGGTGACATTGGCTCCGCTGGATTCAAAATCTTTGTTTGCAAGAGAAGATCAAAATCAGACCCTTACTCTAGTCCAGACCAGAGCTATGTTAACTATCTCCCCATCTCTGCCAAATCAGTTGTGATGATAAAACAACAATCATATGAGATAGGGAAACTTCCTCTCTTGCTGTACTTAGCATGAATTGGCAGAGCTTGGAAAGTAATGGACGACCTACTTCTTCACACACATCTAGGACCAACTTGAGGTAAAGAACAAGGGGAGTTCCTTTCCACTATTATATAGAAGCTGGCTGGGTTGGCAGCTAATTCTTACTTAGGCTTGGTCCTGGGGGTCACGTCAACCAATATGCCTAGGTTTTAAAACATACAACTTTAAGTAATGAAGACAGTTTTACTGAAATATGTGTAATTGATGAGATAAATGTCTTTGCAAATTCAGAGGGCCTTTGGCAGTGGGAATGGGGGAGGGGAAGACATGTGCACACTTTCCTTCTCCAGGCACAGTGCTCTCCCTTTCCATTCCCTTGCCTTTTGCCCAGATGCAGAGAAAGCACACTGGGACAAAAAGGAAGGGAATGGGGGAAATGTGTGTGCATGCCTCCCCCATTCCCTTGCTTTTGACAGGACACAGGGAACAAAGGCATGTGTGCCAGGGCAAAAGGCAAGGAAATAGGAGGGGGGCCCTGGAAGGGAGTGGGAGGGGGGAGTGCAGAGGGGAGTTATTCTCAATTTTTCCACTTTTATGAGGATCCTGTGCCCCAAACTTTCATGAAAGTGGAGAGGCCACTGTACTGGATTCCTAAAGCAGCATGTTAAGCAGATTTATGTTAAGCAGATTTCATATTTCTCCATATTAGTCTCTTGTTAACTTGACGTTGAACACTTACATTCTTTTTAATATTGTCTTATTACTAGTAAGGTGCTAATTATTGGAAATGACAATGCATTCCCACATGGCTAGCTAAACCTTACTTATGTTAAGATTGTTCTAATTGCATTGCTGGTTCTGCAGAAAATGTGAATAGTGGTGGATTAATTCTCCCTTGAGTATCGCTGATTAATTCTTTCAGACTCTTATTTGTAGCTCTGCATTTTGTTCAAAGAGTTGCCTTATTGCAAATTATTTTGGCTTCACTATTCACATTTTAAAGGTTCTTACAGTCTAATCTGTTCTTTCTTTTTCTTCTGTTAAATATTCAATTAAATTATGTAGTCAAATCAAATAGAATTTGAATAAATTACCACTTTGGAGCATGGCTATAGAGCTTTTGGCAACCTTGTGGTTAGAATTTTGAAATCCCTTGGGGTCACAAAAATTATACATCATGGGCAGATACTTCAGAAAAGGGCTTCTGAGCATAATAATAACTTATGAGTTACTCTAGCCACTGACTCTAAAGAGATTACAAATCATATAGAGCTTTGCCACTGCAAGGCTTTCTTTGGCCAGCTGTGACCCTAAAGGCAACAGATCCTGTTGATCTTGAAAGCTAAGCAGGGTCAGCCCTGGTTAGTACTTGGATGGGAGACTACCAAAAAATACCAGGTGCTGTAGGCTGCATTTCAGAGGAGGGAACTGGCAAAACCACCTCTGAATATTTCTTGCCTAAGAAAACCTTATGAAATGCATGGAGTCACCATAAGTTGACAGGTGACATGAAGATGTGCATGCACATGGGCACACACAAAAGTTTCTGATATTTCATTTCGTATTCCTCATATAATTTCAAACATGTTCTGGGTTGTAAGGGTTATATGCTTGGTTTGTTTGTTTCTTTGTTTTTCAAATGAAAGCTGGGATTTTTACAGAACTGCTCTCTGTGGCTAACACCCTATTCTGTAGTACTTTCTTGTTCTGACAGAATCATGGCGTACATGTTACCCTCCCTAAATTTTGCTGTGGAATAGCTAGTATTACTGATGTTAAGAAGTCTTTTAAGCCCATTGTGCTGTGCATGAAGCTGAAATTTTGAAATGTACATTTGTGGCTTAAAGGAAATACTTGTTAACCACTTGAGGGCAGCAGATTCCTTTATTATCATTTTCTGTAGCAATTTGGTTCCTCCCTGCTCCAGTTAGCTGTTCTGGATTTGGCATAACAATTCCTGCTTTGCTCCTGTAATATGATGTTGGCCTGTCAATGTGTTCCACAATTTTCTTAACATTCTGGTTTGCAAATTAAACTGAAGAAACACAGAAAAGATGAGAAAGCATATACCATTACTGTATACATATCACACTTTGCATTTTAAACTCACCTGTTTTCTCTACTGGAACAGCTATTTGTCTGTTGATTACTCTCTGTATTTCTTTTGAGCAGCCTTGACTACCACCTACTTATTTTTAAGGTCTCTTCTCACCAATCTCTAGGTAGCCAGCTTTTCACATCACAGCTCCTTGTTTAAGGACTTGATTTATCACTAGATTTCTCAGGATACAAACATAAGGGCTGATCTCTACCAGGATCATGGAATGTATATAAAGTCCCTTTGGAATATTGAAACTGCAGCCTTGTTCTGGATGAAAGAAATATCAGTATTGATATTCATAGTCATACTTTTCTGTAGATTAGTGATCTGTGTTTGATTGGAATCTGTCTGAGCATTCATATGAATGTTTTTTCATCTCTACATCTAAAAAAGATGGCTTTCCCCAACTGACTTGTCACAGAAGTCATCTTCCTACTCAACTTCACATGGAATTCTTGTGAGCTTATATTCTCAAAATAAATAAATAAATAAAAATCCAGTTTGAATTTTGCTGGCTGTAGAATCTTCAAAATGAATTTTTCAAGCATTCATTTTCAATATCTTTTTATATGGAACCAGTTCTAAACGCTTTATATGCTCTTCGTCTTTACTATAATTTATTTGGATTTCTGTATTTATAGCAATAGCATGTGTATTTCTATACCGCTTATCAGCTAAGTGCTCTCTAAGCAGTTTACAATGTGTTAGCTAATTGTCTCCAACGAGCTGGGTACTCATTTTACTGACCTGCAGAAGGATGGAAGGCTGAGTCAACCTGCAGGCCGGCAGGATTGAACTTACAACCTTGTGGCTGCAGTACCGGCATTTAACCCCTGTGCCGTCAGGGCAGTGCCAATTTTACATGTTGGTGCAACCAGGCATCATGATAATGTTTCAGAATGCTTAGAATGTTTCAGAATTCTGGCTTATCATCAATAACAAGCTGCCTGATTGATCCCATTGCAAGAAGCAGCAGCAAAACAAAACATTGACCTTTGTTAGGTAGTTTGTTTTTCATGATGTCAGAATCGAGCACTCTGACTTGCCTCTCCCAACACAAGCCAGAAGAACAACCACTGTTTGTTGCTGATTTATGGCTCTAGCTTGTACTCAAGGCTGAGTACTGTGTTCATACAACACAATAAGCAAACTGTTGATGGAAGGTTAATGTTTTGTCCTACTGCTTCTGCAGAACTCCTATGTATTGTGACTTGAGAACTTGGCCAGTATGTAGTAAAAGGTAATTTTACAGTGAATGACCAATGTCTGGAAGTTGTGTATGCAAGACTGAAGTAAGGAATGGAGGTTATCTGAACGGACAAATTCCATTTTGGCATCAACCTCAAATTTAGAAGTTCTAGAATTGGATAGAAGAGGGAAAAAGGAGGTTATTTGACCTTAGTCCACTCAATATCTCTCACCTAACTTATTCCTCATTTGGTTATGAATGAGAACCAGGAAACTGTTATTGCTATTGATGTCTGTCATTTGCTGCCAACTAGTTTGCTTCCATTCTTTTTTGGGCTATAGTAGTCCAGTCTTCTGTTTATTGCAGTACAGTTGCTGGATGTGATGACTCTGAACTGTATTTGTTAACACTTGGAGTCAAGATTGAACAGTATCTATGCTCAATACTTTCTGAAAATTTACAGAAAGGGTGACATGATGTGACAGCTTTGCTTTTTTTTTTTAAGCGTATTTTAAGGAATGACTGTTAAGATGTTTTATTATGGAAGAATTTGCAGAAGAGTGCTCAGAAAGAGCCATGATCACTTCAGGGCTGGGAATAAAGCAGTTCAATTGTTCATTAGTTGCTTCAATGGAAATTGTATAATCAAGGATTTCAGTTATATTTCCCATTTATTGTGGAATTGTAGTAAGTGAAGATATCTACTTATAGATGACTTCTTGAAGTTAGGATGATTCTAGTCTAGTGGTAGACCAAAACTTAATTGTTTAAATCTTGTTGCTTAGCCCCTGCTGCCTTTTTGGATGATCACCAGTGCATATTACAGCTACATGTTACTCATTGTGTCTTTCTCCATAATTGACTGATGTCATGATACCTAGTTCCCTGTATTATCCTGTGCACATTTAAGGAAAGTTTCTTTTGGGTGGACCCCATATTGTACTCACTCACATATTGTACAAGGAAATGGAAGCTGCGGGGGTGTTTGTGTTGTCTACTGGTTTAAATATCTTGTTTCCATAAATATAAAGTCGTGCAGGCTGGGTTTCTTAACTTTGTACTTTAGACTTATATGTTCTGAAAGTATTTATGCAAGAGAATTAAAAAAAGAGAGAGAGAGACAGACAGACAGACAGAGACAGAGAGAAGAGTCGACTTATTTCTGCCTTTCTGCATCTGGGTTGTTTTATTCTGAATCTCTCTCTCTCTCAATCGGTGTTGTAAGTATTTCACAAACTAACCATTTGGTTTCAGTTTTCTCCTCCTGAGTCATCTGCAAATGCAAGTTTTGCCTTATGCTAACTTAACAAATATTTGTCATATGGATTTGTTCAGTATTAAGCAATTATTGGCATGATTTTTGAACTGCTATCCCAAGTGAATCACCTCCATTTCTACATTTATTAAAAAGTTTAATTATTGCACCTTAGGCAGAAATAGCTTACTGCAAATGAAAATGAAGAGGAGAGGAATTGGCAACCAAACACTGGAAAATTTGCTTGAGCAGAAACAGTAATTTGTAGCCTTGTGTATACACAGCTGAAGTAAAACCTCCATTCTGCACAATGGGAGTTATTTCTGAGTATTTCTGGATATGATTACATTAGTAGAATATTACCTTTCATCCTGTGTGTTTTAATGTTTCCAAACATTTTAATAAATCATCCTCATGTCTCAACAGCCAAAGATGCCAAACAGGAATACATAAAATCAAACACTGTAATTATAGAGGAGGAGTTGTTCATTACTATATAATTGTAAATGTGGATATGTTTGTTTTTGTATGTTGGAAAATGTTAACAATCAGAAGACAGCTATCATATAGCACACAAACAATCCAAATTGGTTCAGTCTGAACTCTTGATCTCTTTGAGTGTTAGGCAAACATCAAAGCTTGCCTTTACACCTAAGGTATGGAGCGATCAGCTGTATTCCTGGGAAACCTGAATACTTGAATATTTTACCTTCTGATAGTAGCTTCTTGTGTGGTGTTTCTGCCAACTCTTAAGAGTGTCCCAGACTTTGCAGTATGTTATCGGCGTGGGGAAGAAATCCAGATTACCCATGTTTAAAAACAAATTTATCTATTTCATGGCCTGTGAGACTATTAATTGAAAGCATACACATATCTTTTCAGTTTCCTGTCATTAGTAGGAAACTGCAGAGGTCAGATTCCTGATTTTCTTTTTCCATTCAAATTATGCACAAATAAGGTGCAGGTGGGATTTGGAGAGTTACTATGATATTGAGAATGAGAAAGTTTCACTTCTCTAGGTGCTTTTAAGGATAGTTACTGATAAAAGGGACAGCATCAACTCTGAAAAACCCCTGTGTGTGTGTAAGGCACTTTCTACAGTGATAGTTTGTGTTGGGGAGGGGAAGCTCCCCTGTGAATGGTGCCCCCTACTCAGTTCATGAAGCATTGTAACTGGCTCTTCAGTCTTGTAGAGATGGTAGAGCTTACCTAAGCCAATGAATTATCTTTCCCAGCACCATTGATTCCAGCTTCCATCAACAAGCCTAATGGTCTTATTGCTCGACTAGTTCTCTTTCATGCTTATAGCAAATAAAGACATTTATCTAATGCCTGTCTAATATTTATCTAATACAGACAACATGGTGTAGTGGTTTGAGCGTTGAACTACAATTTTCGAGATCAGGGTTCAAATCCCAGCTTGACCATGGAAGGGCCCTGAGTGACCTTGGGCAAGTCGTACTGTCCCAGCCTCAGAGGAAGGCAAAGGCTAACTCCTTCTGAAAAAGTTTGCCAAGAAAATCCCATGAATTGTAAAAAACTTGAAGGCACACAACAACAACAATAGATTGTCTAATGGTAAGAATTATTGATTTAATCTTAATACAGCAATTATCACTGAGAGCTTGGAGATTCCCAAGTCAATTCCAGCGTGGAGGTAGTAGTAATGGCAACCTTTAAGAGCAGTGGTGTCTTTTTAAATGAAACTTCTGGTAGAAGTGATGCTTTAAAGTATTTGACACTTTAATTGACAAAATATTTCTGATAGGTGAAAAGGCCAGTTTACTGGACTCTAGACTTGTGCCTTCTCACTCCATTCCAAAGTGATCCTCAGAACCAAGCTTTTCAATCAGAATAAATTCTTAATATTCATTTATTACAGTGGTTCTCAACCTGTGGGTCCCCAGATGTTCGTGGACTTCAGCTCCCAAAAGCCCCAGCCATATGGTCAATGCTCAGGGCTTCTGGGAGCTGAAGTCCACAAACATCTGGGGACCCACAGGTTGAGAACCACTGATTTATTACATTTATACCATGCCTTTCTTCCAATGAATTTCATTAAAGGTTGTTAACTATGTTAACAAATAATATAGTTATTAAATATATTTATCGAAGACTGTTTTTGTATTAGTGTAGTAGTTCTACTATGAACTAATTTTGAAGAGATTATTCAGAATGTATGCCAGCTTTTATGCTTTTCATATATTTTATAGGGTCACTTTTAGAGAAGTCATTGGAGGATTTCACAGTTATTCCTTGTTGTAGTAGCAGTGCTTTTTATAATGTAGAAAAGTGTCCTTGAAAGGAAAGGGCAGGACTTCTTCCACAAAGATGCTTGGTGGAAACAAGCATTTCAGAAGTAGAGATCCTTTGGGGCTGAAGTATAAGCTCATTTTCTTTTTGTTAAATAATAGAATGTTAAATAATAGGGTGCATTTGTTAAGTATATTCTAAAACTGCCTATTGAGTTATGGAGAGAGGATTCAGTTTTCCTAGGAATTAGGAGTCTTTGGGGGATTAATTAAACACAAGACGTTGATTAAACACCATACTTAAGGAAAGCTCTCTTTGACTTTGAAGTGAATTTATTATAGGAAAGCAATGAAGTTTTGGATAACTAAATCTTAAACACTTCAAAACTGGCTTGTACAGTTAAATTTTGAAGGTGTACTCTGAAAATGCTTTACATGCATG
This sequence comes from Iguana delicatissima, assembly GCA_948472985.1. Taxonomy (NCBI): domain Eukaryota; kingdom Metazoa; phylum Chordata; class Lepidosauria; order Squamata; family Iguanidae; genus Iguana; species Iguana delicatissima. The sequence continues at coordinate 407,241 of CAOKZL010000828.1, read as the reverse complement.
TGCAAAAATGTAACACATAGAACAAATGCATGTTTGTCATATGTAGTATATAAGTCACTGTATCAGGGAACTACAGAATTACTTGACTTGTACATTGTCATATGATAATAAACCTACTTGCCACTGTATAGTGTATGATAGTAGGGAAGTTAGGTAGGAAAGTTTTTGGGGAGTGGAGAAAAAAAATAGATCAGTCCATAAAATCGTGAAGTCCTTTTTGTAAAAACAAAACACTGATTTAAACCTTTTATAGCATTCCTTTTCCACTGTTAAAGTGTATGCGTGCTCCCTATAGTGACGATTCACTGGAGGAAAATATAGTTGATTCTAAAGTTGGTTAGTTTTGGCAAAAGCAAGCAACTTCACACCTTTGATGCAGGACTAAATCCAAAATTGTACTAAATGAAGTGTAAAACTAGCTCTTTGTAGTCAGGCAGTCTTCACAGTTTGTTTCATTCTTTAAAGCTGCCTTCTACAACCTGGATCTTTCCACATATTGTTGTACCACAGCTCTCATTAGACCCAACCATCATGGTCAGGATGATGGGACCTATAGTCTAAAACATATGATGATATCCAGATTGGAGAGAAGAGTTTTAAAATTTTGTATTTACTTCTGTGCTCCAGTCTTGCAAGCCTGTCAATAAAGACTTCTAGATCTATACTTAAGTAAAATTGAGTGGAGGTCAGGAACAGATATTATATGGGAAAGGCCAGGTTGCAAAGAATTATAACATGTCTGCTACCTTAATTTAAGCTTTGGATCCAAAGAGTGCTAAGAATGAAAGTCCTAAGAGTGAAACTCTGCTCAGAAGATCTTTCTGCTGGCAGATGTTTTGATCGGGCACTGTGCTTTTTGCTGATCCTTTCCCTTTATACTTGGGCTGCCCTATACGAGGGCAATGATGCTCAAAGTGGTGGTCCATAAATCAGAACCAGTCCACAGAGTGGTGCTTATCCACAAGCCATCAGTTTCCTGTCCCTGGAGAGTTTCCTAAAAGAAAGAAACAATTGTGTCCCTGGTACATTGAGAAAAAAATGCTGTACTCCCATCAGATAGTTTAAGAAGCTGCTCTAGCATGCCATGGAAGGTTGTGTGTGTGTGTGTGGGGGGGGTCAATAAAGGAAAGAGGCTTTATGAAAATTGCTTCCTGCTTCATCCTGCAGCAGAATTTCGTGGACTGGAGTCCCCTTTCTGTTTAGAAGAAACACATCTGTTTATGCAAGGATACGTCTGGATCTAGTCCTTCAATTTTAGTCAGTTTTCCAAGTGCAGATACTTGCACATAGCTAGATTAGGAATGGCATCTACATAGGCATCCCATAGTTTATATTTACTATGCTGATACCGGCTCACTTTGAAGAAATTAATGCCCACTGATGTTATCCCCAGGATATCTGTGTGGGAGGAAGTGCTCTGCTAGAAATTGATGTTTCGTAACTTCAGGAGAAAGAGAGCAAGCAAATATCTAGCTGTTCATTGCTTGTGCCAGTAGAGAGCACTGTTGCTACGATGAATTAATCACACATTTGAAATCAATGATGACAAGTTGAAACCTGTGAAAAATTGCACAGAGTGTTTGGGAGTGGGGCTTGAAGGAATTCAGAGTAGTGGACTGCTGTGGTTTCTGTTAAAGTTGCTAGAACCTTTCAGTTACTTTCCACTAGGTTGGAAATGGTTCTCATAAGGATCTTGCAAAAGGTGAGGGACAACTTTCTTGTTTTCTAAGGAAGGTATCCCTTTGAAGAGATATATTGATTTTTGGAAGGGTGGATAGACTTCTTATAGTTTAAAGGGGGCAGTGGAACCTGAGAGTGATTCAGTGTGTAGGAGTATTTCCTCCTCCTTCTTTCCAGCTTCTGCACTTACTCTGTTTTACATTTAGAATCTTATCTTGCCTGTATCTGCTTTACATACAGCTTAATTGTCTTCATTGTGGCGTGAACTTAATAACTTTCCCCTCCCTACTGGTTGCTTTAAGGCTCAGCTGTGCAGAAGTCATGCAACTGGTTTCTAGGTCTGGAAACCAGTTTCAGTCTCCTCAGCTAATTTCCAACTCTTCTATTTTTTCTTTTGAAATGTCAAAGGCTTGCTTGAAGTGAGTTTGTTTAGATAATGTAGATCCTTATTATAATGCAGAGAAACAAGAACTATGATTAAATATTATTTGCCACAGAGTATAATCCTCACATTTTAGAATGTTGAGGGTAGAGTGAAGTTTTTGCCCCAGTTCTCATTACTTTTTGTATATATAGTGTTGTTGTTGTCGGTGGTGGTTTTTGTGTGCCTTCAAGTCATTTCTGACGCATGGTAATTCTATCATGGTTTTTTTTTTGGCAGTTTTTTTTTTCAAGAGGTGGTTTGTCATTTCCTTCCTCTGAGATTGAGGCAGTTTGACTTGCCCAAGATTTCCATGGACAAGCAGCGATTTGAACCCTGGTCCTAAACCAACGCTCAAATATCACACTAAATAAGCAACATACATGTGACTTAAGCTCTGAAATGAATCTGTGGCACAGTCGTGTAGGGACGTGGGAGCATGTGGGCAATTTGCCCCGGGCGGCAATGTTTTGGGGGCATCCCAGCCCGTAACCATGCTGCCATGTGCCCTGGCCACGCCCCCACACACCGCAGCCATGCCCCCATACACAGAGGTCACGCCCCTCGTGCCCCCCTCCACACACTTTAAACTCTACCACTTCTGTGCACCTAAATATGTATGAAATTATTTTCACCACATGCAGCCCAATAATGTTGATGTATAAGTAGGTAGCTAGTTTTTTGTTTCTAGTGTTCTTGCCTGATACCCTAAAGACACCAGATCCCATCTGATTTTGGAAGCTAAGCAGGGTCAGCCCTGGTTCATACATGGGTGGGAGAAGACAGCTAATAAATACCAGGTGCTGAAGGCTATATGTCAGAGGAAGGAACTGGCAAAACCACCTCTGAGTATTCCTTGCTTCAGAGAACACTATGAACTTCATGAGGTTGCCATAAATTGAGAGGCAGATTGAAGGACCATGTACACACACTTGTGTTTTTAGATCTATTTTGTGACACATTTTAGAACTATGTTGTTGCATTTTATGCTGCCTTGCACAGGAATATATAATAACACAGAGGTTGTTCTCATCTCTCTGTATTGGTCAGCTACCAGTATAGACTGTGTCAGGACTCTTTTTATGTGGATGGATTGAGTTTAGAACAACAATGTGTTCTTAGTCACGTCCATGGCTTTGTGGTGGAAACATGGAACTGGGTATTTCTATATTGGAATTCAACAACCACACAAGCTCAACATTCATGTGATCTTTCTCCCTCTGACTATCATGTCACAAATTGCTCTTAGGCAACTCGTGTTAAAATCCTGGAAATCACTAGGAACAAAAGCGATTTCATTTGCTACTTTTCAGTTTCTATGTATGGATGTGAAAACTAGACAATGAAAAAACTTGACAGTAAGAGGATCAATTCATTTGAAATGTGGTGATGGGGAAGAGCTCTGTGGATACGACAGAATGCCAAAAAGACCAAAAAAATTGACCCAGGAGCAAATCAAGAGTGAACTTTCCTTAGAAGCCAAAATAATTCAACTTAGGCTATCCTACTTTGGACATACAATGAGATGACATGGCTAACTAGAAAAGAAGGTAATGCTCACTAAAGTTTAAGGAAGTAAGAAAATAGGAAGAGCACAGAGGTGGGTTGTCTCAAATATGGAATTCATGGTCCTGAGTTTGCTAGATCTGAACAATGCTTTTAATGACAGGGTCTCCTGGAAGCCACTCATTCATAGGGTTGCCACAAGTCAAAGCTGACATCATGGAACTTGATACAGCAACCACCACCACAACAAGTGACTTGCAGGCTCTTGGTAGGAGTTCCTACATGTATCTGTTTTCATGAGATCACAGAAGAGCTTTTCTAACAAGCTTGGAACTGATGCAAGAGGGAAGATGGGAGAGATGAGGTTCAAAGAATGTATCGAACAGAGAGATCCACAGTGCCAGGTCCCTGTATTTGGGGCAATCATGGAGTTAAACACAACCCTTCTGGTGACTTTTGAGAGATTAATATATAATTGTATACGTATTATGAAATACATGCTGTGGAGTTCACTTGGGTTTGCTTCTAATGAAGTGAATGTGGTGTAGCTAAATATGATGTGGTACTGAGGCTATATAAGTGTTGTTTGTTTCATAAATTTTAAAGTATTATGAACAACAAGAAGTAAGTGAAGTGATTCTTTTAGGTCAGGGTGAGAAATAATGCAGCCCTCCAGATGTTTCTGGAACTCTTACCTTTCCTTATCACTGACTATGTGGCTAGAAGTATGGGAAATTGCAGACCAGTCATATCTGGAGAGAGGGGAATTCATTATTCTCAGCCCCTGATTAATTTTTTGGAAATTGTTAACATACTCTTTTAGAATAATTTAAAACATTTATTTACATTTGGTGTTAATGACCAAGACATTTTGTATACCCCTCCAATGCCTACGGTGTTTGCCTGTTCTTATTTCTTTCTTTCCTTTCTTCCCTGTCTTTCTTTTGCTGCATTCTCTTACTAAACATCAGTGCGTTTATGTCCTATATTTACAGAAAATGATATTTTGTGTATATGTTGTGGGAGGTGGGATTCTTTTAACCTATAGCAGGACAAGACATCTCAGAATCTGTTCCAGGAGCACTTAATCAAGGGGGAAAAAGCTTCTTCACAATAACAAGATTAATAAAATAGCAATTGCCATTTATAAGGGAGGTTTGGTACTAGAAATATCCGAATAAACTGACATAGCTGCAGAGCCTGTCAATCCTGTGAGTATATGATGTGTATCTTGCTGGTTTGCTTGACATAGCAGGTGGGTGGAATTATTCCAAGAAACAATTGAGAGAAAAGAACTGAACTATTTGCTTAAGTCCATTTCTTCCAGTGTTGAGCCAAGAACTAGTGGGTGAACTATGTGTGCAATTCCTGCTTGTGAGCAGTTATTCATGAGAAATGTAATGGCAGGTTTGGCTAGAGGAGTGGAAGTTTTTGTACAGACTCACAAGAGCTTTTCTGTGAAGCTGTTTGGTCGAATAGGAAATACAGAACTTGCCGTTCTTCAGTGTTCAACATTGCCTGTGTCATCCTTGCCTTCAGGCATCTATATTTGTGATAAAAATAGAAAGCTGAGGAAGCTGCTTTTTGGATTACAATCTATAGAATCCCGCAGACATCATAGCTAGTGGGCTCTAGGAGTTGTAATGTCCCCCTCCCCCCAAAAAAAGCAAGAATTTTTTTGCAGGCTCTGAAGATATGGGTGAGCGCATGGCCTTCCATTGCAAAGTTTGCTGCATTTTTAAGAAATATATGGCAAAATACTCTCCTGGTGGGATTGCCTGATCCGTTTGTGCGCAGGTCTCATATTGCTACAGATCTCTCTGTAATAGAACATCCTGTTAGTATGACTGATAGTTGTCTAGTCAGTGGTTGCTAAGATCTGAAACTGGCACTTTCCTTGTATCCTGTTGGGTTATACAGTTGGCCCTTCACATTTGCTGGGGTTAGGGGCACAGGTCCCTTACAAAAGTGGAAAAATCGCAAATATCAAAATGGAGGTGTGTGTCTGTGGGAGGGGGACTGAGGCATGGGCCATTTCTGCACAAGCCTCTTATAGCACGATGATTCCAATTTCAACCTCCTATGGAATCCTGGGGTTTGCAGTTTGCAAACCCCAGAATTACATAGGAGGTTGAAAGTGGAATCATTGCACTATGACAGGCTGGTGAGGAAATGGCCATGGTGGGGAATGGACATCCAGCATTCAAACCAAGTCAGGGAAAGCAGAGGGAAGGGGGTGGGTCAACATGGTGGCCCTATACTTCCTCTCTGTCATCCATTTCCTTCCTTAGCTATATGGGACATTGGGAGAAGGTCTATGGTACTGAGAAATTTAGCTGTGAGCTATCCTTAGCTGGCCAGGCAGGAGCTGGTGGAGGGCGAGGAGGACCAGAGGTAGATTTTTAAAGGGCTGCAAGGTCTGACTGGAGCTGTGAAGAGGGAAGGTTCTCCCAGAAAAGAAGCACCTGAAGTGGTGGTCAGGGTGAGGTTGAAGAAACTCGCAAATAATAAAATCTGTGACCGCCAATGGAGAGGGCTGACTGTATATGTCAACCATACAAAGTTAATTTATAACAAATGGTAAACTTTCCATTTTGAATTAACCCTTCTGTTCTCCAACCAAATAAAATAATTCTCTGCATTTGTACTTCTGAATACTGTAGAATGTTTTTCTTACTAGGTATTACCTTTCTCAGTTGCTAATTTGAAAGGTCTTGCTGTGGTTTGATTTTAACATGGTGTGTGGTACAAGGTTTTCCATTTCAAAAATGTGCCAGTTCTATTTGTCTAGGGTTGGGATAATATGTTTCCTTGCCATTTGCCCTTGTTTTGATAATTTTCAAGGTCTTGCAGCTTTTTATGTATAGAGCTGGTTGGTAGTGTGTAGAGCTCTCATCTGTGGCATGTTTAAGATGTCAAAGCTTTTCCCATGAAGCCGATCCTTTTCTGCTCTGAGATCACGTTCCTGTTTGTGGGAATATTCTTTGATTTGAGTTTCTTGGCCCCTTGTCAAAGGTACTGGGGATTTCTCATTTTTTTTTCTGTTTGATGAGTCTCAGATTCAGAATCTTTGTCAAATGACCCCTGAGTGGAAAAGGCTGTTGGCCCTGAACTTCTACTTTATTCCTAAAATTCCAGTGGGTTTATTTGTGGCACTGCTTTACTTTGCTACAGTATTCTACAGGTCACTAGATACGCAGAAGTGTGAGCTGATATTAATTTTTTCTGTTTAGAAATGAAATATGCTGCTTTTGGTCTAGATACTTTATGTCATGTTTCTCTGTCTGCTTCTGACTCTGGTCGCTAATTGCATAGGGGAGCAAAGGGCCAGAAATGCCTTTGGACTTACAGTCCAAAATTGCAGCCATTGTGAATTTGTCAGCCAAGGCCTGCAGTTATTCAGTGCAGGACTGGAAAACCAGAAGCATTGACTATGTCTGTTCAGTGTCAGCTTTCATTGAATAAATGTCTTGTTCAAGCTCTTGTAACAAAGAGGGAAGTGAGGCACTGCCACTTCATAAGAAAAGCTGTCTGGAAGAGCTCTTAGTCACAAGATAGTTTAGTTTATCTCTGCTGTCTGTCTTCTTTCTTGAGCTTCAGTCCTGCCTGCTGCTTGTTCATATTGTCAGTAGATTGGGACAAGCAAGCCTTATCTGTGTAAAGCTGTCACTGTGAAATTGCTGACAACTCTCTTAAGCATCAGAACCAGAAGTTTATAATATGCTTCAAGTTTTGGGAGGTTTTTTGGCCACAGACTTCTTCTTTGAGAAACTGTTCAACATTTTGATCTTCATGAGAAGAATTTTTATTTCACATATAATGGTCTTTGACATTATTTAAGGAGAATCCTGACTGATTCGTATAATTAAAATAGAAATAAAAATTACCATTGTGTTTGTTTGGTCTGCTTTCTTACGTGGTCAATGAAATCCTCTCTTTTCTATGTGTAAAGCATTTTAGCAGAGATTTGCAGCATGTAAATTGATATGTTAATTTGATTTCCCTGTAACTGCATGCACACATACACTCCCTTCAGAAAAGGTAATTGTTCACAGAATTGTAGTTTTATACTCTGTAATTACTTACCTTTAAAAAACTAATCAGAAATTATTTGTGCTTCTGAAGCAACAATGCATAAACCTGAAGGGATTGGAAGATCTTCCTTTGAATTGCAGAGTACCATTGTCATATAATCCTTTGCTTTCTTCACAAAAATCTTAGAGGCACTCAGGCAAGCCCCACCTTCACAGGCTTTGTGCCTACATGACTCCCTGACCACCTTTCAAGAGTTCTGGGTGCACATCAAGCAAGAGTGAACCAAAAAAACCCAAAACAAAATAAAGCAAATCTTTTGTGGGATGGTAGCAGGTTTGTGTGGCAGTATCCCAGCAAATCTATCTATTTGTGTGTGTGTGTGTGTGTGTGTGTGTGTGTGTGTCTTGCATTTGCCTGTTTTGACTTTTGCTGACCCCATACATTTTATAGGAGATTTTTAGGCAAGGAATAATCTTAAATTGGTATTGTCTCCTTCAGGATGGAGGAGATGACTCAGATTCTAGAGAGAATTCAAAAACAGTGCAAGGATAGCGTGTGTGTGCGTGTGTGTGTGCGTGCATGCATGCATACATGTGTGTGTGTGAACACATGCATGTGTTCAGATTTTTTCCAGATGCTGGAGCAACCTGTGCATATCAATAGGTTGGGATGATCATTACATGGGGAGTTTAAAAGGTTGAAAGTCAGTCACAGTTGGTAGATGATAGATTTTGAGAAATCAAGTTTAAAATCTTGTATGTTGCACCATCTGCTCTTTGGCTACTCCTACCCCATGAAAAATCTTTCAGTAGCCTTCGGAATCTGCTTGGATGGCTTTCATCTTTTGTTGTTAAAGCAATATGCCGACTTGGGACTTGCCAAAACCAGCTCCTCTGACTCTAGAAAGGGGGCTTTCTGTTCCCTGGAAGGGGTATACCACCTTTGGTTTCAGCCTTCAGATTTTGCTTTTTGTGTGTTTTAGTGCATGTATCTTGTGGAGCACTTGGAGTCTGTACTGTTTTCTTATTTTCTTTCTCTTTCTCTCATGGAATTAAGACATTTTTAACATATATTTATGATTTAATGGTTTAATTAGGCAAGGCTTATCATTCACATAACTTACAACTCTGGATCTATCATTCTCCATGTGTTTTAAAAATGAAAGACTCACTTAGGGATTTATGAAGATCCATATGTTTCTTGGCTAGGTCTCACACATGCCCCTCCAGCTTTTGTGATCCAGGGAGGTAATTTTGCAATGTAGTGAAACACACACACAGTAAGACTGTAAAGAGCTCATTTTAAGGGAGTAGTTTATTAAAGCAGAAAATCCAGAATTTATTGGAAATGGTTTTTACAATCAGATGTTTCCTGTTGCTGGATCCTGTTTCTGCTTTTCTTCTGTAAAGAGAATGAAAATGAACCATGCGCCCCTTTCTCCTATCAACTAGACAAGGAGCCTCACTGAGGCCCCGTTCATATGCTCACGTGCCAGTAGCTTCCAGTGCCCCTGTTTGAATTCTGCCATTAGTACCTTATAGATGACATTACAAGATTTTCTGCAGTTCTCTCTCTCCCTCTCTCTCTTTCTCTATGCGTGCAAGAGGGAGTGAGTCAATGAATAGTGGGTAGATCCTATCTCATAAACTGTTCAAACAAATCCTGTATGTATATACTTTGACACTTGTATGATTTGTTAAGATGGTTTACTGGGCCCTGTTTGTGATGCCTGATAAGGGAATTCATCTTTGCACTTTCATTGGGAAAAGCTGCATTTCATGACAACTCCAACAATTGCAATAACGTGGCTGAGAAATTTACTGTTACTTTATTTTCTTCTGCCAATAGTTTTTCATTTCTTTGTAATATGTATCTTGAATTGGGATAATTGAAATTATTAGATTAACTTCGTACCTGGGCAAATGACAACATACCTACTTCTTTTTATGACTTCTTACTAAACAAATAAGAAAGAGTTTTATTTAATGCCATATGAATTAAAAATGACATTGATGTATTTCAGTGCAGTTGGCAATGTTCAGTTCTCCGCAAAAGTCCAAAAATATACCACATTAATAGTATAGTACCCTATAGAGTTGTACATTATTTTTCTTCAGATATGACTCAAAGCAAGGTTTCTGGAATTAATGGAAGTCATCTACCAAATTCCTGCACTGTGTGGGTAGGCAGGCACAGAGGTCAGTTGGTGTTGGCTGGGTCACCCAACAGCTTGTCTCTAGGAGGAATACTGGGGAGTCTAAATATTCCTTTTTTAGTTAGCAGTTAGATATGTTCTTCACATAGGTAGGGAAAGAAAAAAAAATAAGATATGTATATGAATTATGGCAGCAGGTAGGTATCGTTTCCTGAGATTGTCACTGGAAATAATTATATAAGGTTGTAGAGACCAGTGGAGGGAACCAAGCTATATCTGGGTAGATTTCTGCATATTTTTCTTGACCATTCACTAACATGTCTAGTAGATAGCTGCTGGCTCTTAAAAGGACTAATTTGTGTCCTTTGATTGGTGCAGTATTACTGAATAGATAAAAACATGTTTTGGACCAACAGCTATCTGACCACCATAACGTGAATTGAGACCTTTTTTTTTTTTGAAGGAACCACATTTCAGATTGGAAAGCAGATGTTAATGAATTTAACAGCAGTATCAGAATTCTGTTTCTCTCAGTAAATGTATTTAGTAACTGTGAAATAAGTTTGTTATTTTCCATGTAGGATATGGAAATGGAAGATATTTTCATTTCAATGTGGTCTTGAACCAGTGACATAGGCTGAACCAATTCTGTATGGACGAGGGTGGTTTTTTGATCAATACGTTTACGTGCTAAAGCTTTCAAGCAAAGTTAAGCAGCTGGCAATTGCTAGAGACATTGTGGTTACTCTATCTGATTGACGCAATGGCTGGTGACAGCCCTGGGCATGTCCCCTGATATGGTACATTGTGGCCTCAAGAGAGAAGTGTCAGCCAACTCCTTGCCCATGAAGATACTGCTAGTCACTAGGGGAGAGCAGGCAACTCTGTAATGGGTCTACTCTCTCCTCCCCTGGTTTCGAATTGTATTGACTGCAAACCTGGGCAGTGGTTAGGGAAGTCTTGTGGTGGTGCTGGAGTCTTCAAACACAGAGACATACTAAACTGATATTAATGCATTTTAATTTGCAGTGGTATCAGTTACAAATTTGGCAGACAATATTTCAGCAAGTCAGGGAGCTGATTGTAAGCATAGTAGAAGGGCTGCCTCTTCTCTCTTTTGACTTCAGTAATGGCAATTGCTAGTTCGAGGAGGAGCTTTCAACTTGAACTGTGGTTTAGTGCAAAGGAAGGTATTTGACATGCAGTATTCACAATAGTGAATTAAAGCCTTGTTTTGTGCTTCTGCTAATGATGCCTGATTAGGTATAGTGCAATTTAAAAGGTTCATGTGCACTTGTATTTACTATATTTGCTTGAATCTTAGTATTTCTGTGAGCAGAATCCAACTTGGAGTGAAGATCCAAGAGGATCTGGCAGTAGACTCAGCACTGGCTGCATGAATTAGTGGGGCACTGCTCCAAGAAGCATCACATCATGTGTTAGCCATGCCTTTTAAAGGACTTATTCACAGATTATGGTGTGTATACTTTTACAAATTGCCAAGGTCTAATTCTATTTTTGTATCAAGTAGGGTTTGTGTCTAGAACAGATATTGATGCTGCAAATATTTGGGTTTGTGTATGCTTGTGTATGCCTTTTTATAAGCTTGTGAGTTTGGTAATTGCTTTCTTTAGGCTACATTATTAGCTGAAATTTTGCTTCTGCTTTTGATTTTTACCAGAAATTGCAGCTTATTTTTTGAGATGAGTTCTTGAGAGCTGAAATAGTTTACATGGAATTGTTGCACACATTTCTGCCTTTATTCCTTGAAGTTTTTAAATATTCAATGTCCACATTTTCCTTTCTTAGAATATCTTCTTTTTCTAAACTTTGAAGCTGGAAGCACGTCTGCACATAGTTCCCACACTCCAGATCAACACTTCAGCTATAAATCAGTATGTGTAACCTTGTCTGCCAAATTTGTAACTGAGACCACTGCAACTTAAAATGCGTTAATATCAGTTTAATATGTCTCTGTGTTTGAAGACTCCAGCACCACCAAAGGGCACATGTTGGTATTTAGAATTTACATACAGTCACCACCTTTATTTTGTATATTTTCATGGCAGTTGCTATCATGCACTGAAAGATGTTAGGAAGAACTTGGAAAGATTATTGACCAGGCTAATTATGGAATGGGAAAATGGCCTAGGCAATTAACATAGTTATTCCTAAGTACCCTTTCCTGCTTACAAAAGTACATTTGACTCCTTAGTTTTCTGGAGAACTTGAGTAATGAAACAGCAAGCACACTAGCTAGGACGGGTATGAACAGAAGCTAGATGGGTCTTTAGACTTGCCAAAATTTCTGGCTCTGACCTTTTTGAAACAAGGGCAGTTATAAAACACCTTCTCCTCCTACACTGCTGAAATGATGAGTATGACAGGACAGGGGCCACAAGCAGATTTTAGTGTGGAAGTCCTTTGGACTTAGTTCAGGTCTAGTATTCGAAGGCTAAAAGTTATTTATTCCAGGTCAGGGGTGCTGAGCTTGTAACCCTCAGATGTTGATAAACTACTTCTTCCACAGTACTTCGCCAAGCTCACTAGAGGTGATAAAAATGGAGTCCAACAACATCTGGAGGACTGCTTGATTTCCAAATGTGTTCTAAATGTTTATCTTTTGTACAGGCATGTCTCAGTTAACAAAGCATCTGACAGTGAAGCTTCTTTTTATAAAGTCTTTTAGTGCCTCCTTATCCTCTTATTTAGTTGGAAGTCTTTTTTTTTTTTAAATAGCATTGATATTGGGAGGATAGAGAAGGGGACTGGAGAAAAACATACTTTCATTGTCAAGTTACAGCAGAATGTCTTAGAAAGCATGTCTTTCGCATGAAACCATGCCAAAAAAAGCTTAAGATGGGAAAAAATGAGATTCTGTTATAGTCAATCTTACTTTAGTTGTGTGTGCCTGCCTACAACAGGCAATGTAAAGAACAGGTGCCTCCAGAATCCCTTACTGAGCATGCATAAATAGCAAAAAGAGAGAAAGAGGGAAAGCAGATAAGCCTTATCAGCTTAAACATCATAAGTATGGCTACCAAAATGGAACTCATAAGAAAAGTGGAGGCTGGCAAAAGAAAAATGTCATCCCTGGATGCAGTTTGGAAGAAACCTTCGGTGATCTCAAGAAGGTTTAAAATGGTTTGGCTTATTCATGCAGAGCTTACTTGATCATCATGTGTATATATCATAATATTGTAATAATATCATAATAATAACAACATGTTGTTGTTGTTATTTACCTTCTCGTCATTTCTGACTTACAGCAATGCTAAGATGAATCTATCTCAGGGGTTTCTGGGGCTGAGAGTATGTGACATGGCCAAGGTAAGCCAGTGAATTTCCATGGCTGAGTGGGCAATGAAACCCTGGTCTACAGGGTCATAGTCCAACACTCAAAACCACTGTACCATGTTCACTGAGATGTGCATATTATTAGTTTTGAATAAAAAATTTGAATAAAAACAGTTGTTGAAACTTGTTGAACTGCTCTTTTTTGTAGTGTAGATACCTTCTGCTATTCTTCCCATGTTGTTATTGCCTCTGGTACCAAATTTTCTGTAAAAGATATAATGCTCAGGAACACATTTGCTTAATTAATTGTGGTATACCCGTATCTGACTTTGGCTGGGAGATCTTCAGATTCTTGTCAAATAAAAGTAGATCCTGCAATACTAAAATCTAATGACTGTTGAGTTTGAAGAGTGATGGAGGAATGCCTGTGACAAATTGGAATGAACATAAGCCAGCACCCGTTTTAGGGCTTATTCCATTGCAGTAGAAAACTCATTCTTTTGTCACCATTACTGAGAAGTGGAGGGGCTTTTTACAATTTTGTATTTTGTGGCACTCTAGATTAGTTCAGGAAACAGTTTGTAGATAACTTTGCGCAAATCTATTCCAACTTAGATTCCACATTAATTCTAGGTTTGGCCTTGAACTGTACCTGTGGCCTGCCTTGCTGGTTACTTGTATTGTCTTCAGTCTGTTTAAAGCTGGACTTTTGCAAGACTTAGTAGGTTGGTATATAAAGCTATCAAATATGTTAACTGAGAGTCTTTCTGAACATGCCAGTGAGTGAATTGTAAGCATCGTTTTTTAACAGGACTTTTCAGAATTTGTAAATAATTGCTTAATGAAATGAATAATGTTCTAGTGTTTTATTTTCTCCCTGTTGGCTTAACTCACTAGGTTGGCTGGTCAACACAGAAGTGAATCCTGTACATTAACAAGTTAAGTAATTTTAGAACATGGGAAATTGTTAAGAGTTAATGGTTCTTCCTCTGACAGATTCAGTAAGACTGGGGGGCAGGGCTAAGGAGAAGGCATAGGAAAAACCTTTCTTTAAAAGAACAAAAGATGTTTAAATAAAAAGGAATTATTTTCAAAAAGCTATTCAGAGGCAAGTCCCATTGAATTAGCAAAACATGTGTTCGACCACTGATTGTTGCAGGGGAAGTGAGAATAAGTGGTGTTCCATTATGCAGAAAAATGTTCTGAGTATGTTCAGAAGCACTAAAAATGTTTCCAATTAAGAAACCCTTGATTCACTGACCCTTTTCACCCTTGATTCACTGACTGATCTTGGTAGCCAGCCACTTATTGTAACACTTACACTGGATCGCTGTCCTCTAGCTGAAATTGACTCATGGTTCCTTACTACTCTTTAACAGAGAAGTGGGTGAATTGTGGCCCTGCAGATGTGATTAACCTACAGTTCCAGCAGCCCTTGCTAGCATAACAATCGGTGAGGAAAGCTGGAAATTGCAGTTCAGCAGCATCTGGAATGCTGCATCATTCTCATTCTTCCTTCAACATCACTCCTAATTAACCTTTAATAAACAATGAATTGACAAAGGTGGAAGGGGATTAAAAAAAGATATATACATAATATACTTATCGGTGAAAGAACTTAGTTGAACAGTTTGTAAGATGAAATCTTTTCCTTCAGGACAGCTAGTCCCAACTAACAATCTCTGTATGTGTTGATGTTTTGTATTGTTTTGAAACAACAATTGTATCATGGATTCTGTAGCCCATATGGGGGCAAAATTCCAGGCTGAGAGAAGGCACCTTTAAAATTACAATAATACCTTTGAAGATGACAATAACAACATGTGTCCCTAGGGGTCAACAGTGACTCATCCATACCGTTCTTTGCAAATCTCATCTGTCCTGGAAACTAATGTTTCAATGAATCGTGAACAAATGATAATATAACAATGGAACTTCTCACAGCCAATTACTCTGAGTTTTTCTGAATATCTGAGCTGTGGTGATCAATGAGAAGTATCATAGTTACGCTGAGCTGTAATCTCTAAAAATTTTTAGGGGTGAGTGGTATACCATATTTGTACACATATGTATGGCAGAAGCCTATGAGTAATGTCCAGTCTTGGCCAAAAAGATTCTCAAAAACATTGAGTGATACATTTTGGTTCCAAGCCAGTGTTTGCAATAGTTTATATCAAAAGATTAAAAAGAAAAAAAATCCTTCCAGTTCATAGTGAATTTGTCTGTTCTGAAAAGACTGATCTCCACAGTGGTATCCAAGAGCTGAATTTATTTAAAGGAGCTGCCAGATTAGTGTTAGTGCCTCAGTATGTTTGGCTTGGATTCCAAAGAATGGCATTTCTGTGGTATGTAATGCAAAAACTGTATCAAACTTTTATTAAACTTATATTACCCCTGTGAGACTAGTGGTTTGTTTTGTGATTTTTTAGGACTCTATGTAATACACTATATAACCTGTACATACAGATGTAAACCTTGAGAATAAAGATAGTTTATTGCTAAACATGGTTCTATTAAAAGCTTTATTTCTTTGAAAATGCAAGAGGAAAGAAAATAGGAAATGAAAGCCAGTGGTTTCAAATCTAAGATAAATGAACTTAAAGTTCACTTATCTTGGTGAAAGAAGATAGGAAGGTTTCCTAGCCCCTCTTCTCACTCTTTTGTGCTTACCAGAAAGCTTCTCTGGAGGCTTAGCCACCAGCAGACATAGTGAGAAGGACTCCTGGGTGAGAAGGAAATGACCCTAAATGAATCAGACTTCTACCTCATTTTGGATTATTGTCCCTTCTCCAGTAACTCCCCACTCTGCTGTGGAGTCCTTCTCAGACCATCTGAAAACCTTTTTCCAGGGCCATAGGGTCCTGGTGGGGAAGGAGAGAGAAAGTTTTGGAACCTGAGCAAACTAATTTACTTTGGGACATGACATGTGGCTACTAAAATGGCAATGAACAGCATAGAAGTGAATGTGCTTGTAGAATTAAGCTGGATTTTGCTGTGGCAACTTCTTATAGCTGTTGTTGCTATGTGTGCAGGATTCTTTTTGCATCCATTACTGACTTTGCTGAAAGGAAGGAGAGATTGAACATACATGTGTTTATTATACTTTTTGTTTCTTGAGGAAGATACTGAAGACTAGGACACTCACTGTATGTCATCGAAAAAGCCAGCATGGTGTAGTGGTTCGAGCCTTGGACTATGACTCTGGAGAACAGGGTTTGAATCTCTGCTTGGCCATGGAAACACACTGGGTGGCCTTGAGCAAGTTACACTCTCTCAGATTTAGAGGAAGGCAAAGGCACACCCCTCCTGATCTGCTCTTAAGAAAATCTTGCAAATGGGTTTGCCTTCAGGTTGCCATAGGTCAGAAACAACTTGAAGAAACACAACAACAATGTCACATGAAAAGAACTGTTACCAGAGTCCTCTGTTGAAATCCTTCCAACCTCTGCATTTCAGAAACAGATACTGAAAATAATCAGCTGTTCAGAAAACAGCAAAGGGTGTCAGTTTGTTGTTTAGATTAACAGCTTTTACAGTGTAGGCTTAGGGACTAGTAAATAGTCTAGTTTAGCCAGTTATGATTGTATCACATTATACTAGCTACTTCAGGGACAGACAATGTCCTATGCGTCTTTGATTGCTGGAGGTGGGCTTAGTTTTTTTGCAGTGAACACAATGAATTGTAAATACAGTGGTCAAGGGAGCTGACAATTTATATGAAGTTAGGATGGATTTTTTGTCATTTGTGGACTTTTTATTCAAGGAAATTTGTTTTGAGAACCAGTGTAGTCTAGCGCTTATGGTTCTGGATGAGGACTTGAAGGCTGACTTTTCTTGTGCCCCCTCCTTGAGCAACTGTCACCCCCACCATGGTGTTCCGCCTCACAGTTTGAGAACTATTGCTTTAGGATGTTTAGGCTTTTAATAGGCTGGGTGTTATTGTTAAACAAAAACAGCAAAGACAGGAGTTTTTAGAAATATAAGAGGAATTTAAGAATTAAAACAAACCTTTTGTGTGGCTCATGAATTGTATGTAAGGGACGAGGTATTGTGGTGGTGTTGTGGAAGGAGGGTTATGTTTATAGGGTGTTCTAAATTATACTTGGACCACATCTAGGAGTGTGCCTGAAACTAATTTAAGGAAAACTACCTCATGGCCAGAATGACAAGGATGTATGTGAACAATTTATACCAGCATAAATAAAGATACATCAATGTACTAATTTCTTTCTACCCCCCCCCCACTTTTTGACTAGAACTGAGTTGAAAAATGAGGCAAAGCTCTTAGTTACTCTCCCTCATTTTTAAGTTAAAGGCTCTTGATGTATGTCTGCACATGTTTTCGTTACTGGGGAAACAAATGCCAAAGCCAAAGAGAACTTTTGGGAAGTTGAATCCTCCTTGAGATTGTAATGGACTGTTTCTCTTTTCAGGCTTCACTTGAGTTTTTTCAGCTTAGCAGTCTTATTTGAAGATTAAAAAGTTTGAAAACAGCAGCATTTTCTCACTTGAATTCTGTAGCTCTGAGCCTCTGGATTATCCTATATTTATGGCTTAGTGTGTTTACATGAAGAAAAAATGTATCTTGTCATGTCGGAAGGCCTTGCATGAGCTTTCTTTCCAGCTTTCTGTTACATTGGGAAGTTGTCTTATGGGCAGCATTGATGAAAGACTTTATGAGAACAACTACACTTGAAATAGAATCTGCTGTTAGGTAGATATACATCGAACATCATTTTTGCTTATATTTCATGTGTTTATCATCTTTGCACACTTGATATGAAAAGGCATTAATTTGTTTGGCTAGTGTAATGTGTCTTCTCTGTCATAATGGAGAAAAAATACCTACAGCACCTGTGAACTGTTCCTGAAATGTTTGTAGTTTTTCTAAGGAGATGCTAGTCTGTCTCCTCTGATTTTTTTTCGGTGTGTACTCAGCTTCAGGTAGGGCTATTTCTTCATGGAAGGGATTTAATTTTGGGCCAGAAATACTTAATGTTTTGCTCCAGTGTGGATTGATCAGCTGTATGTATAGCACACAAAGAAAGATATCATGGTTAGAATTTCTCTGCTGCATGTGTAGCCAGTATGCCAGTTTTATTGAGGAAGAGGAAATAGGAGCCTCTTGTAAACATATAATGGATTTATATGACAAGGGAAAAATGAACTTGTACTCTTGTGTTACAGATTCAGTGGTTCTTTCCTCTGACTCCGCTGGACATTCAATAGGCTCAGGTACAATATCTTCTCCCCCTCCCCTTTCACATAAAAAGACTGCCATTTAATTTATATGTGACAGCCATGTTGGGAGGCAGATTAAGAGGCTGTCTGTCAGCTCTTGTTCAGGATTACCCTTCAAGATAGCAGTTGAGAGGAATGTGATAGATTCTTATCTTAAACATGAAGTTATTAAAAATTACTTAATGTGATATGGTAATTCTAAGCCACTTTAGGTGGAACCACTAGTTCCACCATGTTGCAGTGTTATTGCTTCATTTGTGTGTTCAGCTAAACACTTACTCTAGGAGGTAGACACCAAGCACATTTACATGTAGTGAGAAGACTAACATTCTGGCTTCTTAAATTATGGTATAAATTAGCAGCATATTTGTGTATGCTGCCTATTTGCTCCTACCTCATACTTAACATCATGTAAGCAGTTATAAAACAGATTGAGAAAGCTGAATATAACTGCAGTTAATTGCACTTAAACAAGCCAGAACTCATAATTCGGCAAGAAACCCCAAACGCTTTTCTTGCCTGGTTTGTTCATCTACTGATAATGAAGGGAGAGGCAAACCAAGAGTGAATGAGCTGCATTGCACTAGCAGTGCTGGTTTTGTAAGCCCAGTTCCACGTCAGCCTGGCCATTAGAAACAGGGGTCTGTGTTCCACATGATAAAAAAAGTGGTTTTGCCACTTGCTCACTTTTTTTAAAAACAGATAGTACATTGATTTCCTCAATGATACTCCTCAGTCTCCAGCTGTTGTCTTGCTTTGGATACCATTTGTGGGTAGGCAGAATAACAACAGCAATAATAGCAGGATGGTGATGGTGATGATCACAATGACGATGACAACGACAACAACAATCAGTTAACTATCCTCTAGGGCCTGGATTTTACCTGGAAGTAATTAACAAATTTAAACATGTGTGCACCTCTCTGCTTCACTAACCACGGAGTGTGCTGTACAGTAACTGTGGAAAATGCTCTTCCAAGATGGGCTTTTTATTTAAATGGTCCATTTAATCCTTGTATTGGAGAAAGTACAGATAAGGAATCTGTTCAGGCAGGAAGATGGAGGTTTGTCAAGTGGCAGATGCGGAGTTATAGTATTTTGTGCAGATACAGATGGATTTAGTGAATTCAAGGAGAAACTTCCTTTTGCCTTTGGATTATGAATGAATCATATAATATTACGAATTAGAGCCTAAATACAAGTTCTCAGGATGCTTATGAAACAGGAACTATAGACTGTAGCTGCAATATGGAATCGATGGGATGGATCAATATTCCTAATAACCACACCCTAAGATAAACTCCTGATGATCTTGTGTTAAGGGCAAAGGAATGTGTAGTGTGGCTGTGATGCCCGTAATAAAAAATAGTCTAATTGCCACTTTAAAACTAGTTCTCCCACACTTGTAATAAACTTCTATCTGATTTAACTCTGGTAAGAATGTTTACTGCCTTCCAACATGGCCTCAGGCTTCTTCCAGCACAATAATCCAGCACAGCTTTCAGCTACCTAGCACTAACAGTAAAACCTTGTCCAAAGGGTGCTGCTGAGTTACTAATCACAGGCTTGGGTCTTGTGAAAAGCACAGGCTGCTTGCTGCTCTTCTTCCTGAATCCTTGAGAATATTTTCTTAAAGGCTGATTGGATAAGGGTGCATGATCTTGCTCACAGTTTGGCTAGCTTTGCTTGATGAAGAGAAATATCTGTTCTTGTAAAGAAAAAGTGTGGAGTACATCTACCTATTTTCTCTAAACCTCTTGAATGTAGACCTGTGCAGGATACCATTGTGACAGTAGCTGAGAAGGCAAACATGATGAGGTACTACTAGTGGACAGTTAATGAGAAAATATTCTGTTCTCTGCTTGCCTCAGCTTTCTAAAAGTGGTCAGCTTGGAAATAACCACAGTTTATCTAAAAAGCTGCATGTTAGATTAATTGAGATTTAAGAGCTTTTGCTTGATTGCGCTTGAAGTTCTACCTGCAAGTGAAAAATAAAGTTATAAGGCTGAGTTGTGTGGTCTGCTGCTAGACTGAGGGATAGTTTTCCTTGTTAAAACAGGAAGGAGAGAGAAAATCCACACCTCTTGTGCTTCTGCCATCTTTCCCGTCACACCTTGCTGCAGACCTGGGAGCAGGCAAAGTTAAGAGAGAACCTGCCGTTATTCCGCGCCCAATTATTCCTAGTAGGTATTGTTTCAGGTTGGGGAGAAACAGGAGACAAAATTGAACTGATACAGATTGGAGATACTATGGTTACAGATATGTTTCAAGGGTTGTAATAGGTGCTTTGGGAATGGATAGAGGGGCTGGCCTTTAATGACTTTGAAGTTCATATTCAGCTCTGCAGTGGATCAGTTGCGTGGACATGTAAGTAACTATACCCTTGCTTATTTTAACATTTACATCTATTTGTCAGCTGTGCCAGTTAAACCAATACCAACTGCATCAGATCAGAGACAATTTGGCTACAGTTACTCAGGCTCTGGTAACCTCCTGCTTAGATTGCTGTAGTATGTTCCAACACGCACTAGAGACAGGGCCTAGGAACGTCATTTAGTCCACTATCAAGCTGCAAGGTTATTAACTGGCACTGTGTGATTAGAACTTAATTCTACAAGTATTGTTTTGAACATGCTGCCTTTAAACCTCTAAATGGTCTGTGAATGAATATGGACTGCCTCATCCCAGACTTTGCGGTCACATCCAAAGGGGCTTCTTTGTGAGAGCACTCAGATTTTGCAATGTCCTCCCCAGAGAGGATTGCCTGCATTTGTTTTGTAGTCTTTTCAGTGCCAGGTGAAGACTCTACAAATTCTTCCAGACTTTTTAATAGCCTTTTTGGTGAACTTTAACAAATTGAGACATGTTCTGCTTCTTAATTAGAATGGCATTAGAATGTTTAAATGGAATATCACTATTGCCTTGAACAACTTCCCTCTTCTAAAAGAGAACTAAAATAATTGGTTTGATGATGAATACTCACCCTGGGAAAACAACCTGCTACCTGAAGACCCACCTGGATCGACTTGACTGAATCTATGTATTAGATAGGATTGCATCAGAGGTCCTTCTTTGTGTTGCCCTGCCATCAGAGATTAAACAGGTAGCAGTGAGGGTGTGGGCCTTTTCAGCAGTGGCCCCCAGTTCTGAAATGCTGTCCTCAGGGGCTGTTCATTTGATGCTTTATATGTTTTTATACACCCAGGAAGGTAATGGATTTTGGGCTGCTATTTTCATTCTCTTTTCCTTACTTAGATTGTAAGACTGAGGGCAGGAAACTGTCATACTTACAATTTGTAAGCCACTCTGGAAATCTTTTTGACCAAAGGGCAGTGTATAAAATACTCATATTTTTATTGCAGTGCTATCCTATAGTATTTTTTTTAATTGCTGGTGCTACTTTTTAAAATATAGTCAGACCTCCACATTTGCTGCTTTAGCATTTACAGATTTCATTATTTTTGGATTGTTTTCTATTATTGCTTTATGCCATTTTTAATAGGGGCTTAGAAGTCTCGCCCTGCATTTACAGGCTCTCTGCACACCTTGTGAGACTGTAAGAGGTTGCAAATGTGAGGCAAAGCCTGCAAGTTCCTATTAAAAATGATATAAGGGCAGCAGCAGAGGTGGCAGCAAACCTTGCCATCTGCCTGCATTTGCCTTGCAAAGAAACACCACCATCTTGAAGGCAGAACTGGGTGGCTGACATTCTCCCCACTGTGGATTCCAATCTAATTGTATCTGTACATTTGAACCCATCATGGGTTGAATCCGTGGATTGTACTTTTTTGTGTATGGTAAATATATTTTGAGGGGCCCACAGATATTCATGGTTTTTCCACCTTTGTGGGGATCCTGGTCCCTTAACCCCCACTAATGTCGAGGACTGAGTGTATAAGCTATTTTTGTGAATTTGATTTGACAGCAGGCAAATAATAATTTAAATTTTTTTTTTCAGCAGAGTTTAGAATGTTTTCATGTTTTTCCCCAGTCTGAACAATACCATGTACTTTTACTACAGTTGTGACAGGCTGTCTTATTTCTGATGTGCAATATACTGTCTGGTAATATACATTTATATATATTCTCTGCAAGAAGGAAAGGCTTTGTATATACTCAAAGGTACTTCTCTATTCTGTACAGTTGTTGCAGAATCTACAGGAAGTCCACCATCTTTCATGCCCCTTTCATTCTTTTGATGCTTCTAAATTAAGGATAAGTTCCATTAATTCAGTGGGGAGTCTCTTTCATCAGTTCTTCTTGCCTACAAAAGCTTGCTTCGAACTGTGAGTTCCATGTGCACACTGCTTACAAACCAAGCTGACAGAGGGAAAAAAGATGCTAAGCCAGCTGAAAGACTTTGCAAGCAGTGTGCATGTGGTTGGTCATCCTTCATGCTTGTTACAGTACAGTACATGGGTTCCACTTTTCAACCAATTCCATTCTTTAACAGTGCTCCAGTCCCTAACCTGTCAGATAAGCAGGAGATGCCTGTTCTTCTGAGTACATGAAGGAACAGATCTCAGGAAGTCCGGGGCCTCCCTTGTTGTGATGAGGAGATTGGAGCATGCCTCTCTTTCCAACTGTGCTTCTCTGTATGAAGCTGAGAGTTCAAAATTTTACCAACATTTTAATTTTGATCCTCGTTTTACTTCTCCAGTTGGGTTGGAAATGCTGTACCTGAGACTGTCAAGCTATTTGACTGCACGTGGTTATAAGCTACAGTTGCTTTTTACTTGTCCAGTCCAGTTTCTGTGACTAGCAGTGATTATCCCTATTCTTTCCTTCTGGTGAAATTTTATCTCTCCACTCCAGTATAGGTCAGGATCTTATTTGCAGGTAACTGTTCATAACCTCTGTGGATTCAGAGGTTTGTCTTTTCCTTCTGTTTCTAATTGAGGGATCAAGAGCATACTGTGTACCCAGAACTCTTGCCTTCTGAGACACTCCCACTGTGCAGGAGACTGTTGGATTTAGAGCTTATCCAGATATTTATAAAGTAGGGCTTTGGCTCTTTTTTTTTGCTACAATCATGCTAATCCCGATCTAGTGAGGGTAATAATCTGTCCACATATGATCGATGGGGCTAAAAAAAACCTTGCTGGAGAGGGATAGCATGTTTACTGTCTGACTTTCTTTTTTCAGAAAATGAAGAAGTAAATTTCAGCAGTGTAGATGAGTAATCCTTTAAAAGCACTTCATAAAGCAAAAACATAAGAGCTGTGCTGGATCATACCACATTATCTGTATTTGCCAGCGTATAAGATGCACCAGCGTATAAGACATGCCCCATTTATACATAGGCAAATACTGTTTGCCAGCATATAAGATGCACTGGCATATAAGATGCACCCCATTTTCAAACAGTACTTCTTTGGCAAAAAAGTGCATCTTATATGCCAGCAAATAGGGTAAATTAGGTAGTTAAAATCAACTAGGTTATCAATTTAGTTGAGAAATAATGTAATTAAATTTATTCTAAAACTTAATTGATTTCTTTGAGTCAGAATTTCACCATTTACTTAATTCCATAATTAAGTTATTAATTAGGTAGTTGTATACTGTATGTGCTCATGTGTAAGTCTAAAAATTTTAGTCAATGAATTGACCTCTCAAAACCTGGCTTGACTTATCCATGAGTAAAGTACTGTACCTTAATTCTTATCAAGCAAGGAACCATCCCCTTCTCAGAATAGAGTGGCAAAAGGCAGGAGCTTAGTTTGTCTCAGGGGAACCTAAAAGAAGCACTGGCCTTCACTAGTCTCTCTGCTGTGGTGCAACTTCTGGCCGTTTTAATGCCTGGATGGGAAAATGTCGCTTCGTCTCAAAGGAGCATCAAGAGAGTAGATGAGGTTGGTGCTTCTTTTGGGTTCCCCCAGAATGGACTGAGCTCTTGTATTTTGCCACTCTATTCAAAGAAGGAGATTTTTTTTAAAGAGTTAATGCTGGATCTTAACTTTTCTCAAAACAAGGCAAAGCAGAACAAAAGATATCACTTTCTCTGAATAGAATGGCAAAATATTTTGCTGCAAAATGCTTGGCAGCAGTGGCCGGTGACGGTAGCAACCAGGGGTGGCTGACCCCCTGCGACAGTGCTGGTGCTTTCCTCTCTCTACAGAATGACTCTTGCCTTACCCATAAGTTATAGCAAAATACAAAATTTTGGCCCCCAAACTTGCCCTTGATTTATATATAACATCAGTTTATACATAGGTATGTACAGTAACTAAATAAGAGACAGTGCTAAAGAGTCAACAAATTGTACATTTCCTAATGAGGTCTTCACCCAAAACTTTTTTTTTTTTGCAATGCTACTACTTTCTTTTTGTTAGTCCTTTAGGACTGTTCAAATATTTTGAACCAACAAGCGTAGGGCAACTTGGAAAGGAGTGATGATCTTTGCATCCAGATTATCCTCCTTAGTTCTTCAACTGACACTACACAAAGTCTCCTCATCTGTTCCAGGAAACTGAATTTTGAACCTCTTCACTTTGTGACTTTTGCTGGGAATAAGTAAAATATAGGTAGGATGGGAACAAGTAGATGAGATTAGAAGCCAGAGTAAGCAAAGTGTTGCTCCCAGGGCCATTTTTGTGGCCCCAAGGACCACCCCAAAAGTTTTTAAGAAGTTTTTTTTTCTTTCACAACTAGAGGATGTGGGGTGGGCATTTCCATTATGTTTAGATGCTCCCCCTGCCTCTCATGGTATCAAAACATTTTTTGCAAAATTTTACAAAATCTTTTTGTTCCAACTGTCCTCTAGGGGGTAGGGGGTATTTCCACTGTGTTTTTGGGAGGTCTAGGTCGATTTAGCTCCAGTAGAAGCCTATTTTTGTAGAAGAGATAAAGAGGAAGTAACCTCTACATTACCCAGGAAGGCAAAAAAATGTGGTAGAAATGCCCCTCATGTTTCCTAGAGGGAATTTTGGAGTATCAGGTTTTATTTATTTTTTATTTAATTTTTGCACGAATGAATGGGTTTGTAACTGCAGCCCTTTAGGGTCTCCTAGGGGACTAATATTTTATCATAGACATCCATCATCGGGCAGTGCTGTTGTTAGGAATGGAGAAAGAGATGCAAGAGTTCAGATTTTGATTGGTTAAATGAGAAGTAGGGTTTTCAAAATTTCATACAGTCATTTCCTTCTCTTTCAAGCTCAAAACAAGGACTAGTGGTGTGGTGCAAAACCATGGTGGCATTTTTAGCTTCATTCTGGTCCGGGCATTTAACTTAAATTTAAATGGGATTTTAACATAAACATAATAGATATGTTTTCCCACTTCATAAGTTGGAAACACAACACAACACAGAGACAAATGTATTAACCTTTTGCTATTAACTTTTAATTTTTAGAACTATCTTGACCAATATTCTGTTTATACTGTGGCTGAACAATAGCCTGTATGAAGTTCACCAGCAGGACAGGAGTGCAACTGCACTATAGTAAGTAACAGGATAGAGTTGCTGGTGTATGTGGGTTATAGAAGACTTAAAGAACACATAAGGTAGGGAGCTAGAGAATAAATTTTTTCTATCTCAAGCAACAGCAAAAAGTAACAAAGAAGCTTCTTCCCTCACCCAAATACAACCAAGTCCACTGTCAGTTAATGCTAAATTGCATAGTTGCTTTATATTCCCTGACTCTTATTTATTTTATTTAAATAATTTCTATCTCACTTACCATTATTTAAGAAGATATCTCAAAGTTGTGATTGGTGCTGGTGATAACATTTAAAGCCCTAAATAGTTTGGGACATTAATTCTTGAGGGAATGCCTCTCTCTATATGCCTGCCCAAGAATTGAGATTTTGGAGGAGCTCTCCAGTGTGCCCCACCAGTAGGGGAAATACATTGTGGGAGGACATGGTAGAGAGCCCTTTCTGCGGTGGCACCCCAGTCATGGAGTTTCCTCCTCCAGGATTCTCAAATGGTACCAAAACTGGGATCATTTTGATGCCAAGTCAAAATGTGGTTTTTTGTTAAGGGCTTCAGGTCTAACTGATTTTATCCAGGAGGTATATGACTTAGTGGGTTGTACTTCTTGATATGTTTTAACCAGTTTAAATCATTTGGTTTTAATTGATAAATTATTTAATATATTTTTAATATTTAAAATTATTTTTATT
Organism: Iguana delicatissima; assembly: GCA_948472985.1. Taxonomy (NCBI): domain Eukaryota; kingdom Metazoa; phylum Chordata; class Lepidosauria; order Squamata; family Iguanidae; genus Iguana; species Iguana delicatissima. Next base: position 380,779 of record CAOKZL010000828.1, on the reverse strand, counting down.
TATTTATCCATTGCTTTAAATTAATTTTATTGTAAGGTGCCCTGAAATCCTTGGCTATAGAGTGAGAGATATATCTGTATATATCTATAGATATCTATAGATATATATTCAAATAAATGAGTAATAACTCCAGTTGCACATGGTGAACATAGAATGTTGAATTAGATGAACTTTTGGTCTGATCCAGCATGGCTTTTTTAATATTCTTATTGTAATACAAAAACATGATTCATAGGTGACACAGCTGCTCATGGCACTATTACTGTCTAGTAAGGAATTTATTTTGGAGGGGATGCTGATACAGGGTGGCTATGAATGGACCATCTAGTATGTGTTGTCAGAGTGGAAAAGAAGGAAGCTTATAGAAATGAAGAAGCCTTGTGAAGTAAGATTGTCTTGTAGGAATTAGAGAAGCAACTGTGTCAATTAGGGAACATCCAGAGTTCTTTGAAAACTTGAGTTATCTTTATTTCTGATATGTACCCCCAGTGACCTCTGTCTGTCTTACATTCTGATTATTTCTGGGTCTCCTGCTAGGTAGAGGTGATACTAGACATCAATAACAGGTGTTTCTTAGGGGAAAAAAGCCTTCAACAAAGCTTAAATGCCATGTCTTTTCTTTCCATGGATATTTCCTGCTACTCATAGACCCTCTGATGTTTCATTGACCCTAAGAGGTTTCTGTGGGTGTGGTGTGGCTAGCATCTAGAGTTGCTTGCTCTAGAGTTAAATTGAGAATTCTTTGTTTTCACACTCGTATGTGTATATTGAAAAAAGTGAGAGAGATTTTCATATGCTCCATGAAGAAGGCAGTCCTGAACCTGTGCTGTAAACCATTTTATTTCTTAGGCCAAGATCTCCTTGTGTCAGACCACTCACACAGAGGACTGTGGCATGATCAGTTTGATTAATTTTTTCCATTCATTGTGCAAGTAGAAATCTCTTTATTTCTGTGATGATTGTTGTGAGCACAACAGCACACAGGGACAATCCAATCTTACTGTGACAGTAGGGCTTTTTGCTCTGCTGATGTACAGCTGGATCTTGTCCTCAAATAGACTTGAACTGTCATAGCTTCTTGAATTATTTTAGTATGTATGGCTGCTTTTCTTCTCTCGTAGACTGAGGACAGTCTTCATAATGAAGGAAATTCATTAGACAAAGTTTGGCTCAGTTTGAGGAAACAAACCAAAAAGAAAAGACAGAGAAAACAGCAGCATTTTCTTGAGTTGTCACTACCAGTTGGCTGTGTTTGGATATTATTCTAAAACACAGTTTAGCTGTGTGGAAAGGGACATAGGTGAGCCTTGGATTCTCATGCTCCCACTGTTCTATAGCTTGGCTGCAAGCAGGTTAGGAGAACTGTTTCTCATGTCAAATAATCACAGCTATTTGCCTTCTCTGAATTCAAGAAAACTGTGATCAGTATTACCCATGGTTGAGGTAAATAAGGAAAGATTGAAAGCCATGGCTTGAAATTGGCTTATTTCCTAAATCACCAGAGTTTATATGGGTTCTGATCCAATGAATAATTATTGCTGGTTTAATATGGAAGTGAAACTTTCCAGAAATTCAAAGACAAATTGCAGGATGGAGAGAGTATGTGAGTCCCTGAGGCTTATAAGTGTAATACTAAACCATAGTTTAGAGTCCATTGGAGTGGAGGCTGTATTGGTTAATTCCAAAGTTGATAATTGGTGACAACTAGTAGCTTGCCTGGTGATAGCACAAAGTAGTTATTTAAATCAAAATAGTTATGTTTTGATGACAGTTTTGAATAACACAGTCTTGTTTAAAGGGTTGGGTTATTGCTGTTCATTGATATGAATCATAGAATCATAGAGTTGGAAGAGACCACAAGGGCCATTGAGTCCAACTCCCTGCCATGAGAGAATACATCATCAAAACAACATTTTATTTCAGGTTCTATGACAGTGGCAGAGTTTGGCCTAACAATGTTAGCCCTAATTGCTACACCTAGTGGATGGTAAATCAATGGTTGTATAAATCCCAGTGATTCATCAAACCTGCTTTATAACTGAGATTGATGGTTGGTTTGGGGCCTTTGTCTCTCAAAAGTTCTAATTGCTCTATTTTAATGCTACTATGAGAACCTATCTGCTACGAGTAATGCAGCTTTTATTGCATAAGGTAAATAACTGTCATGATAGCTCATAAAGTTTTGTTAGACTTAGTGGGCAGAGGAGGCTCATCTGCTCTCCAGTACTTTCGCTTGTTTCCCTCTGCTTCATCTCTGGATAATAGTACTTAGTCCATGTTTTATATCTCTGACAGTTTAACTGAGACTTAGTTACTTTGCCAATGCCTGCTATACCTTGGTTGTCAAGTGCAACAGCCCTTTTGTATCATTGGTCTTTCTTTCCACCTTGTGTCTGCTCTATATGAATGCCACTGGGTGGGAATTTTTTTAGAAGTATTCTTTATCTGTTGTTGCAGTAAAATATTCCCATGTTCTTTTCTTTATTATTTGTCTTGTTTTACAGATCAAGTTGACTTTCCCCAGAGGTCACCAAGAACTTGTGCACATTACTTTTTTGTTAATATTATCTTTGACTTTTACTAGGGAATGCGATATAGCTTCTGAAGGAGAGCAAAAACCTCTTTTGTGAAACAGTCACTTAGGAATGTTTAACTACATTTACACAAGGATACACAGCACTGAATGAAATCACAGTTTATATTGCAGAGACTTGTGTGTGTACAAGAAGATAACTTTTTAGATATCTTTTCCTTAAAAAAAATCCTTCTCTGAATTCCAGTACAGTATAATCTTATCTAATGGACTTCCTAGAATTTCTTCTATTCTGGGGAAGACAGAACCTTCCAGACTTAGAATTTGTTGTATCCAAAAAGTTAGCAGTTCTACTGACTTACATAGGGATAATATTGACTACTATTACTTTTTTTGGATGAGTAATCATAGTTCCATTTGTGCCTAGTGTAATGCAGACCATCAGAAGAGATTCAGGCAGTCCTATCTACAAAGTTCTGTCATCTAACTCCTTTGTGGTTTGAGAGATGGCTGAGGAGAACTGGAACTGCCAGAAGGCTACTGAAAAGGTTTTCCAGAATTAAATCCAGAAAAGGGGTTTCTGAGGTATCTGGTGAGGCAAATTCTAGAAAAAGAGCAACATCTGAATTTCATAATTTCTTGAGATTTCAGCAAAGGAGGGCACACATAGCAGATGTTTCTTGATACCACAGTTCACTGAGAGATGAAAACGTAAAGCAATATGGTAGGAAGCTTCCTTGTATGTCATTTCTACATTTGACTTTACAACCATGGAATATAACTTAAATCCCAATTAACTACTTTCAGGATTTTCTTTATTTATCATGACATTTGTTCCCTGCCTTTCTAATTATGGTATCTTCCTCCTGAATAATCTGTTCCTTGTAAAAGAAAGCCATTGACTTTTTCCCTCCAGGAAAATATTTATTTTTATTTATTTGAACATCTTGCCCCCACCTTTCTTAAAACAGCTTCTTGCAAGCAATAATAATCATTCCTGTGCCATTAGAGCCTTTGTTTCATTCCTGTTAATGTTGTTCTTCTGCTCATAGAATATGGACTTGATGATGTCAGCACTGTGCTATTGGCACTTAAGATATCTTTGTTGGAAATCAATTCATAATGAGTTAAAACTGGCTGTTTCAAGGGCCTTTTCTGTGTGCTATACATTTCTGTAGCCTATCTGGTAACATTGAGATTCCATATTGCCCTTGCTGAGCTGCCAGCTATATTCATTACTCAGCTATATTCCAAAAACTCTTACTGCTTTTCAACCTGCATGTTTAACAAATCTGGTTTGCACACACAAAGGAAGCGGATTGCTCTTAAGAACATGGATGAAGTAGGCATATTTTTAACAATATTTCTTTTTCTCTGTTTAATGTGTATATGGCCCTTAAGCATCAAAGAAGACCTCAGCAACTCTTCCTTTACTGAGGGCACAAAAAATTGGCTGGGTTACAAGGAATGTTGTCAGGCAGGTGCTGAAGCTGCAGTGCCTGTCCTTAGTTTAACTTGTAGAGAGAGTTTTTCATACTTAGGCTGGAAGAGTACATTTACGAGGTGGTTCAGTCCTTGAGGGATGCATATGAGAAGAGTTCTCTCTGTGTAAACATAACAGATGTAGCTGGAAAATGTGAAGGTGGACAGATTGTACATGAATCTGCTCTTTCTGTTCTGTTGTCTGTTTGGGTGGTCTGTTAGGATTTTGGCGTTTAGACTAAGCATTTCTCACTTAACTGTCCAGAAGCTAGACTGATCCTGGGTGTGCAGAGGAAAGTACCATATTTATGCCAGTGTTTAGCTTGGCACAAAAACTGTATAGTTTATTGAGCTTGCTGTGCTTGGCTATAAGTCTGTTTGTGTTATTGCTGTTGTACTCTTATTATTAAATTGTTGGCAGTGACTAGGTTCTCATTTGAACCTAGAGTTTCCTACAACATGGAACAATACATTTTTATGTCTTTTGATCTGAGGCCCAGTGTGTTTTTTGGGCAAAGGGAAATTCTTTCTTTGTACTGGTAAAATGCTGGGGTTATCTGGGTTGTGTTGCCCTGTCCGGTAGAAAAGTCTGTGAAAATTGTACTTTCATGTTTCTGCTGTTTGGATAAGATGACACTGCTTATATAATTTCTGTTGGGTGAATTCTTTTTCATATCTCTTAACTTGGAAGAATTCATGAGGGTAAACATTTCTCCTAATTGGTCAGTGTTCTTTGTGCAGGTTTTAGACTCATCTGTTGCACTTTGTTTAGTGTATGACATGCTTTATGATGTCTAGAGTATCAGTGGTTCTCAATCTCGTTAAGTTTGATCCACTCATGAATTTATCTTGTTTTCTTTGTTTGAAATTAACTTTCTAAATCCTTACTTAGATTGAAAAAAAAGCTGGACATATGAAATCTCTCAATTTCAGATATATAGAATGACACCTGTGTACTCCATTCTTGGAACAGTTATTTTTTGAGAGATTTTAAACATTTACAATATCTATTTTGACTACCACTGCTAAATCTAGATATCCTTTTATGCTCCAAAGTTGATTATATAAATTGACCTTACAATAATATTATGCTAAGGCAAAACCGTTTCCTCTTAATCTGTGTGGTCTAACAACATTTGACTGTTCTAGATGCCAGTCAGGGACAGTTATTGTAGCTTTGAAAATAGAATTATTTCTTGTGCAGAAAAAATTTGAAGAAATTTCAGTTTATAACAGTGGATCCCTCTCTGTTTTTTAAATTTTACAAGCTTTATACAATGAGGAGTTTACCACATATTTCTGGACATGTTAGTTAGCTAGACATTAATGTAGAAGTAGCTATTTGAGAGCCTATTTTAAGTTAGCCAAAAAGAGCCTTTTAAGAAGTACCTTGTAGCTCAGAGAGACGTCCTGTTATCTGATTGACCTCAGATGGTCCATTGAGACTGCTGGTGAATTGTAAGTGCCGTACTTATAGAATTCAAAGGAGGAGGGGAATTGATTGTCAGTGTGAATTGACAGGATGCTATTTGGTTTTCTCAATTTAAAATTTGCAGCACATCCTATAGCCAAATTAAATTTCTAAACAGTATTTCTGGTGCAGTTCTCTTAAATAAAGGTAAATAAAATCTGCGAAGTTTCTTGGTTACACTATACCGAGAAAAAAATAAATAAAATGCCTGTAAGGAAAAAGGCTAGTTGTATTTCTCCTATGGAACAGGAGAGTAACTCCTGGGTTTTAGTTGTACATGAAAAAAGTTTTAAATTAAAGTTGTAGAACAGGGATGATTTGCAGCAGTTTTCTATTACTTAAAATTAATATTTTTCTGCAAGAAATCCCTAAGTTAGTTCTTCATCCATGTAGATCCCACTTTGGGAGACCTACTATTGCTTGTTGTGAATTCCATTCCCAAGAGGATGTAAGTATCAAATTCTAGAATACCCAATTTTCAACTGCAATTATTTGGAATTTAGAGTGATCAGAGCTTCCAAATTCAGTTGTACTCCTCTTTATCAAGCCCACCTCTCACCTGTTACAGACTTACAGACTGCAATCTTGTTGAGCATTGACAGGTATAATGTTCCATTGGTATTAAGGACCATGTGACAAGGACAGAGGGGGCTGTAGGATGAGAGCAGCATGGAACTATGTCTGTGTGTCAACCACAAAGGATTCTGGCAATTGTGCTGCTGGGGAAGTGCTTGTGTACTGAGGTAGTGCATAGGTAGGAACTGAGAAAAAAAAATATAAACCACTGCCACAACAAGGAGTTATACTGGTGTAATACTCTAAGATGATTCTGGCCCTGGTATTGCTGATCTGGGATCACTCCAGATATTTCCTGTTTCCTAATCTTTCTGAGCCGAGATGCATGGATAATGTAGCACAGACAGTTGGGAAGAGTCTTCAGTACTTGCTTTCAGTCATGTGCTTATCCAGCTTTGCTAATGATTTGCTTCTTTATTGGTTTTCAGAGAGAAATGTAATTTTAAAGAATGATATGTGTATTTCATTAAGTGTGTGTGTATGTATGTATTTGTATGTATGTATATATTGTTAATGTTTGCCCTCAAGTTGTTTCTGACTTACGGAGACCCTAAGTCCTGGGGTTTTCTTGGCAAGGTATGTTCTGAGTGGGTTTGCCTTTGCCTTGCTCTGCAGCTGGGAGAGTATGTCTTGCCCAAGGTCACCCCATGGGTTTCTATGGCTGAGCAGGAATTTGAACCCTGTTCTCCAGTCATAGTCCGACATTTAAACTGTTTGTGTGTGTGTGTGTGTGTGTGTGCGCGCGCACACACACACACACACACACATAAAATATGTAATTTAAAATCCTATATAGAATTCTGCTATTATTTTACAGTTTCTCAAAGCACAGTTTTGATTTCTCTTTGTTTATAAAAAATGTTTTTTTTCAGGGGCGGGGTAAGTTGAGGTGGTAGAATTTATTTGAAAATGTATTTGAAGACTTAATAGGAATGTGTAAATGCAATCTGTAAGTTATGGAGCGACCCTTGAAGCAACTGGAAACAAACAGCTAAGCAGCTACTATCCTTAATTTGCTGGCACAGAATTTAATTGAGATTGAATTCTTTGCATCAAGTGAGACTGCAGTTTGAACATGATGAGAAGTTGTCACCAGTAATGTCATATCCTTCTGCCATATCCTTTCTAAATGAAAAAGTAATCGTTCTATGGATTAAATACCTGTGGCTTCTAAATCTGTTCCATCCAATCTAAAGCAATTATTCTAGACTGTTTTATGTTGTTTTTCTGAAGAAACATATTCTGTATTTTTAAAAATTAAATGAAGGTTCTGCATTTAATTATGGTTAGAAATTTAAAATATAACAGGTTTCTGGTAATTTGCATGATGTTCTTCATTCAAGGTCGCATGAAGAGAAAAGGGCTTAATTCATTGAAAAAAGGAAGACACATCTTTGATAGTTTAAGGACTCTTTTTATGAATTGTTCAACTATTTCTGACTTTAGAAATGAAGGAACTGAAAAATTAGTTACATGGAAGTATATTTAGTAAGATGGTCTTGATTTATTAACCATGATGTCTCTTCAAACTTAACGAATGTTTATGCCCGTCACAAAGGAGCTTCTGATAAGAAAGAGTCCTGTTGCCTTAATTATGTGATGACTTCTGCTTTTGTCTTTCAGAATATGACAAACTGGGATTTCTCCTGAAGCTGGATTCCAAATTGTGAGTAAACTACAGAAGAGCTATTTTATGATCTGATGCTACTGGTTTCTTCTAGAGAAAAAAAAGATATTGTAACGAAGTGGGATAGTATTCATTTTCTGACTTATGGCAACCATAAGGCAAACCTGTCATGGGGTTTTCTGGGATTAAGAGTATGTGACACACCCAAGGTTGCCCAGTGGGTTTTCATGGCCAAGCAGGATATCCGACTCCGGTTTCCCAGGTCGTAGTTTGATGCTCAAACCACTACACTGTGCTGGCTAATTGCAACTCCCTCCAGATAGTAGGGAAGTTTCACAACAATGTATTGTTGCAAAGAAAATCCATCCCCCCACCACCTGCCTTGTGAGGGTTGAGGTAAAACTCAGAGAGGGGAGTCCATCCTGAAGAAAACAGCAAGGGATAGAACTATCCGTACTGATGAAAAGGTCCTGGTGCTCCAAACATTTGAGTTTTGTCTTCATTTTGCACCACTGATCACATGCAGATCTGCTCAAAAAGACCAGCTGAGTTCAGTAGGAACCCCAGTTCATTGTTTTGGGCTACATGGCCAGAAATACTTTTTTCCAAAATTCACCAAAAAACAGCCCTCCAGGGACTTCTGGGAGCCCATTGTCCTACTAACCCTCAACAGTTGCCCAACCCTTGTGTATAGAATAGTAGTTTAAGGCGTGTGGCTAATTGCTAGTTCTAACTAAAGTAGATCAGTTGAATCAGTTGCTAAATGGTAAGCCAAAACTTTCCAGTGTATATGTTGTTGATTTAGTGGATGTGTTCTACTTGGGACTGACAGTACTGTATGTGTATGTGCATGTGTGCACTTTCAAGTTGCCAATCTACTTATGGCGACCTCATGATTTTCATAGGGTTTTCTCAGACAAGGAACACTCAGGAGTAGCTTGCCATTGCCTTCCTCTGATGTATAGCACTTTGTATTTCTTGGCAGTCTCCCATCCAAGTACTAACCAGAGCTGACCCTGCTTAGCTTCTGAGATCTGATGCCTTCAGAGTATTTAGGAACTGTTTGTACCTACTTACACAGGAATAATTTTAAAAAGGAACTGCAGTGGAAATTTTCCAAAATAAATTTGGATGCATAAAATTGGAAATTAAAGAATTAAATTTTCATAAATGACAAATAGCAGCCCCTGAATGAGTTTGCTAGTAAGAAGTTTAAAATTCTTTTAGATTTAAATACTGATATAGTTGTATGGGCAGTAGTGTCAAGTTCTGTAGACCAGGATTGCAGTAAATTAGTAAATAGTGCTGGTTATTGTGTTGCAAGATAAATCCTTGGAAAAGATTTAGTTCACCTGGTTTAGTGATACTGTAACCAATAGAAACTCCATGTTACTTTTACATAGTAAGGGGCTTTTTTTAACCCCTATACAGAGGAAAAAAGCAGCTTGGTGTAGACTTACACCGTGAGTATACATATATATTATTGTGAATAAGTTTTGCAGTACAAGCAGAGTATTCTTAAAGGTACAGTCAATGGCTAATATTCAACAGTGTTACTCCACTAATCCAAATGCTGTTGCACGTATGCATACCTTCTTCCAGACTATGTGCAAGGAGAAAACCCATTGCAGTTTCCATTTGTACAACCAGTTGCAGAATGGGTTACATAAGCTGTTATATAAGTGGTAGTGTGCCTATTCACCACAACAGAAAATGTGCTATTGCTTGCATAACTGGAGAATCAATAAAACTCTACCAGTATACTGTTTTATTGCACTAAGATTAATGTTGGATTTTGGTATTCCTGAGAGGAATAAAAGTATAAAGTACATATTGAGTAATCTGAAAAATGCAGTGAAAGACAGAGGATAAGATATTTAAACCTGGCCAGGCAATTTCAGATGTTCAGGCTTCCTCGTTTGTGAGTACTTGCCTTATACATTAAGCAAGTGGCTATTCCCTAACTACTAGCAATTTGGTATAATATTCTTTTTTGTTGCCTCATTTCAGGTACTATAAATAGCCAGTGCAGAAATATAATAAAGAAAATAATTCCAAAGCAGGGAGACATTGAGAGTGAAAGACATCAGGGCATGATGTTAGGTGGGTATTATGTCCAGGCTGATGACCCTGTTGACAGAAATGGTTTAATTATATGGCTGCTTTAGAGATGCAATTGTCCCTGTGGAATTCTATTGCTGATATGTTACTCTGTAACAGTGCCTTAATTGGTGATGGTGTATCTGTCCTCATGTGACTTAGTGAAATCGCAGCAGCATTCAATTACTTCTTACTGAGCTCTGATCACAAATGATCATTTTACCAACAATGATAAAGAAACAAACCTTCTTGTTTAATCTGACCTTTGAATAATTGTCTTTATCAACAATGATATAACAAAGAAACAAACTTTCCTGTTCAAACTAGCCCTTGAATAATTGTTTATACCAATATTGATATTATAAAGAAACAAACCTTATTGTTTAAACTCGCTTTTGAATAATGCATATCCCTTGGCTTGTAGGCAAAATGGCACCTTGCCTGGGAAATTAGTTGACTAGTGTCAATATAAAGAGGCATTTCACGTTTGGCTATTTATGATTTCCCTTTTTTTGTGCCCTTTTCCCTATGTACGTGGTAATTAGACTCACTGTGACGTTAGTCCCACTTGCAATGCTCGCAACTAGATGAGGATTATTTGGAATTATTCTGTAGGATTCATGGGAATTGAAAGGAAATGAAAAAAGGAGGCCTTCATGTGTCAAAAGGAAAGAAAAATATTAAGTGTGAACCCTGTATGAAACTGCATAAGGCTGGTATTGTCAGGCTGACATGGTCAAATAGACCATGTTCCCACTCAGAATGAAAAGGTAGGATGTAGAAAATAGAGCAGCTCATTTTAAAAACATGCTTTGCACATAAAGCTTTAATCAAATACTTGCTGCTAAGTATGCTGACAGGCAGACTGTAAGCTGAATTTCTTTGGATGTTTTGGGCCCTATGTGTAAATTATGCCAAGCTGTAGATTGTGGGCCTGTGTCTTGACCCATATACAATGTGTTTGGCAGTCATTCCTTTATCTAGCTTGTCCCTGCAAAAGTAGCCCAACAGCAGTCTGTGATTAATCAACACCATAAATAATTGCAGATGGCAGCATTACTTCAGCACACATTCTGAAGCAGAGAAATTTGCTAACATACTAGTTAGGTAGAAATAGAAAAAAAGAAACCACAATATTGTTTGACTGCTATATAAGTAACTTAGTGTGCTGTATATAATATACATACATACACAAACATATAGCAGTTTTGGCTCCAGGGAAATACTTATTGAGTGAGCGCTGTGCTTCTTCACTAGATACTTCTCAGACATTCTGTAGACGCTGAGGATTTGGCTTTGTTTTATTACCTACTTAGGTTATAACTCCCATATCTCTACTAGAAAGAATGTATTACACTGTAATTGCAAACTTCCTTGTAAGAAATAAAATGTGTAGAAATTGAGATCTTTGTCAAAAATAAGAGGAGAGCCAAAAATAACAACTTTCACCCTTTTAAATCCAAGTGAAACATAGTAACACATACATCTTGAGTTACTACTGTTCATTTAAATGTGCTCATGCAGTGCATGAAAAGTGTTCAGATGTTTCAGTTGGCACAAAATAAAGCATCCCATGTGCTGGCAATTTAGGTGGGTTCTACTGGCTTCCTGTTTGTTTCTAAGTACCATCTGAGATGCTGGTTATTAGCTATCAAACACTTTTGTTTCTCTCTGAAACTCTCTGTTATTATATCTTAGCTGCTTAGGTTTTATTGTCTTTGTTAGTTGTTGGGTATTGTTAATTGAAACGAAATAGATAATTTGAGAGCATTTTGCCTGAGCTTGCTAATTTCAGTCAGTTCAGAATGTTAATGTATTGTCACAGACATTACTCATTTCATCATTGCATCCCACTATAAATATTTTTACCAGTGACTTGAAGGGGGTAGGGTTTTCTGAACCCTGAAATCTTGATATTCTGGATTCAAAATTAATTAGTTAGAATACCCAAGACTTATGAGATGGAGTAGATAGATTATCTCAAGCGTCTTGACACAAGTTGTCAGAAGTAGTAGAAATCATTGGTAGTAGAAGAAGCAGGATTGCTTCTTTTGTAATAGTAACATGAAGCATGGTAGAAGTGTACACTACAGTATTACAAACACCCTCAGATATGAAGCCAGCACCCATTACTGAGTAGTACTGGCCATTTTTCAGATGCCTTCTGGAAAAATAATGTGGTAGATCATCCGAAATCTGTCTGTCTGTCTGTCTGTCTGTCTATGTTTAATTCTCATTAAACTTCATGGTCAGAATTGACAAGGTAGTGCACACATGCATTCAAGACTAGCTCATTCAGTGTGTGTATGTATGTATAAATGTGTGTATGTCCATGCGTGCGTGCGCCTATATATATTGTGAGTATGAAAATCAGTGCTGGTGCTTTATGATATCTACCACATTTACAACAACTTTTATTTTATTGAAATACCTTCCAACTGCATTCAACTGCAATGCATTGTATTATAATGTTATATAAGACAGTGTGAAATTTCTATGTTAGAACTTTATTCTAAATACTGAATGAAGATTTCTAGGAGGATAGCCATGTTAGTCTGTTGCAGCAAAAACAATTAACTTATAGTACCTGAAAGACCAACAGATTTTACTTGACATAAGCTGTCCTGCTCTGCAAATTAGTGCAAGTTGTCTTTTTAGCTCTTCTCTTATAACTTGGATGAAGAATTACATGCAATAAATTTATGGAATGTAGAAAGTACTTTGACTTTTCAAGATCAAGAGTGTTAAGAGGCACAGCATAGGACTGTGTATTGTAAGTTAATTAACAAATCAAAAACTGCCTAAATCGCATCATTCAACCCAGTCTGCAGTACAGACATAGCCAAAACTGCATAATGAATATTAACAGAAATCTTCATTATCTACCTCTAACTCATTCTTTGTTGCGTCTGCCACATGCGCAGAAATCCATGTATCTGTCTCTACTTGAATGCATTGAGACAGCCATGAAAAATTATTCTTTGAGTGGCTACAGATTAATTTCTGAGTGTCTGCTTACCTTTTACTGTTTTTGACAAAAAATACAATGATTCTATTTTGTTTTCCTCAACATACAAGAATTTCTTCCAATTACTTGGATGTATCATCTGTGAGTGAGCCAGCATGGTGTTAGGTTTGGGTAGGACTATGATGACCAAATTTTGCATTCCTGTTCCGCCCCAGGAGTCCACTGGGTATCCTTGGGCATGTCACATTCTCTCAGCCTCAGAAGAAGGCAGTTGCAAACTCTCTCTGCACTAATTTTGTGATAGGTTCACCTTAGGGTTGCCATAAGTTGAAACTGACTTGAAGGTACACAATAACAGTGTTCTATCAGCCCCTTTACCTCTTTCAGTTTTCATCTTACTTTTAAACTGTCTTAGATGAATGCTACATAATACTAGTCCTACTAACATTCTTCAGATTGTTTTGCCTTTTTTTTTTTTACAATATAAACATAACCCATAAATAATATAACCCATAAGCCAGTGATAGTTTTGACTGTGGTGCAAAAGCCTTTGGAGAGTTTGTCTGCAATGTGAAATGTTTCTCTCATAGTTTTCTAACAAACTGAACTTCAGTACCCCTAAGGTCTCAGATTTAAATGAGAGGACCAAATAAGAAAATGGTGCTATGCTTTTGCCTTCACCTTCTATCACTTGTATAACTAAAAAGGTTCTGGCAGTTCTTTATAATACGTGCATTAAGAATATGCTTAAGCTGCATAGTATAGCTTCATGCGTACAGCTTCTGGCTCATTTTAGATGATATTTTCTTGTCCTATATGGGAACTACTCTTTGGCTGTTGTCTTCAAGCCATGTCTAATCCTGTTAAGTTTTGTGTGGAGGCCTCTAAATAAAACCACATATGTGTGTCACCATGGTCTAAGGCCATGTCCACTGAATATATTTTGTAGAGTGCTGGTACTTGTAAGGGATTGAGAAACTCAGTGTCTTACTAAGATTTGTGGTATTGCAGATCATAGAAGTCCTTTTACAATTGGTTGCCTTGCCATTGAAATTAGTGGATACTCGTTTAAGCCATTTCTTATCTTTCTGCATGGCAGTTTGTACTCAGTCAAGCATAATTATAAAATAAACATGTATCAGGACTTTGATAAACAATATGTATGTTCAGATAGCAGAAAATTTGTTTTCATTGCTTTTGACACCAGAATGACCCTAATATGCTGTGGAGATGAACATCTGCTTCAAATGAAGCCGAAGGAGGCCGCTTCAGAGCATTTTAGGTTTTGTCCAAGGAAAAACAGGACTTCTCTAAAGCAAATCAGACTGCTCTAAAGGTCTTGGTTGGGGATCTAGAGGGGCTTAGATGTCTCAGACAAGTGAATTCTAAATTGATCTGCTGAAGCTCTTCACAAAAGGAATATGCCAGAATGAGGAAGAAAGAGGTGTATTTTGTGACAGACAGTTCTTGCCCCCAACCAGAGAATAATGATTTCTTTTTTCACTTTTTTCACTTTTAGTCACAGTAGTTTTGGAAGGAATACAAAAAGAATGTGTAAGCATAAATTGAGTAGAAAATTAGCACACAAGAGCCTCAGACTGTTACATTCATCACAACTCTCTAGCATCGTCACCTTGCCTTCTGAAGGTTTGCAGTTTACTGAGTGGCACCAGTAGAAGCTCATGTTATTTTCATGTGTCTCACACACACTTTAAATGCTATATGCATGAAAATCCTGAACCTATCATCACCTCTGAAAGGGCAGATGTATCTGGAAATATCAATCCAGTTTTGCTGAGGTATATAGGTGTCCCCTAAAGCAACAGCAACTCCCACAAACAACTACAGATTCTCGAGTTACTCACTTCAGAAACTCCTGCATCGTTTTTCCAAAGCATAAAGAAGTGAAATGACTCATTTTCTGAAGTTCCAAAATGAGATCTAAATGAAATCAGTGCAGCTCCTTAATGCCTTATATTTGATAAGCTGTTTGTTTTCCTTACAGCAGAATTCAACTTGGCAATCATTTAAAAATGTATGGAAATAATTAGAACTCATTATAGCTCCTCATCTGATATTGGTAGAGATATTTTAAATTTAGATATGACAAACAATCTCAGATGTTTCTTTATCAGGAGAGAGATTATTCTTATACTGTGCGTCAGAGCTATTTGTTGTGCAAGTGCTTTTTTAAAGAGTACTATGTGGTGGCACAGAATGGAATCCTTTGGAAGAAACATTTTGAGAAAAATTGACCTCTGGGAACCACAAAAATGGCTCTGGGGATTGCATACTGTCTGTGGCCCATACTTTGCTCACCCTGGTGCATGACAGATAGGTACTTCATAGAAAAATAGTGGTGGAATGAAAAACCTGTTAGAGGTGTTTTTTCAGTGACAGCAGGTGTGCCCATCTTAGGATGGCGAGTTTGAAAGAACCATGATTGGTTGTGAACCAATCAGTGAATGAAACAAAAGTGCTTAATTATTCTTCTCTTACTGCCTTGCCAGTGAAATTTCTCTTGTACCTTTTCCTCATTCTTTTCCCTGCTCTGGCCAGTATTCCAGACGTATATAGAGTAGGATAAACAGAACTATGAGAAGTAGTTATAAGGAAGAGTTTATTCTTCTCTCTGTATTGTGCTCTTGTCTGCTGAAAATTACTCCATCCTAATTTTTCTGTGCAGAAAAGTAGATGCAGAATTATGTTGCCTGTGGGTATGGTTTAATATACAGTTTAGCCTGATGTAGAGCTTCTTTCATGGCTATTGCAGACTGTGGCTCTCTGCATGTGCATGTGGGAAGGGGGAGTAGGAAGTCACATATAAGGTAGATCTCAATCTAATTTTTACTAACTTGTGCGCTGTACCATGCTTTGTGTCAAAAAGTGTTCCTTTGAAATAGCTTTGTTCCATATGATTCCAGGCTCATCTTGCTCATTTGTAACTTCTTGTTGTATGCCTTCAAGTTGTCTCCAACTTATGGCAACCCTAAGGCAATTATTACAGCGTTTTCTTGGCAAGATTCATTGAGATGGGATTTGCCTTGCCTTCCTCTGAGGTCAAGAGAATATGACTTGCCCAAAGTCAGCCAGTGAGTTTCCACGATTGAGCAAGGATTCATACCTCGGTATCCAGAGTTGTAGTCCACACCCAAACCACTACTTTATGCTGGCTCTCAATTTATAACTGTTTGATTGTAATTAACAAAAAGGATGATGTAACAGGAAATTTTGTTAACGGGGAAGGCTTATGAAAAATTATTATTGGAATGAAAAGCCTGCTAGGGTTGTTTCTTCAATGACAGCAGATGTGCCCATCTTAGGATGGTGAGTTTGAAAGAATCAAACTGCAGGTAGAAAAATAAGTTTAGAATCCTCAGCAGGAGGAACGTTTATTAAGGGAACACATTCTTAGATAGCAATAGTCTGATCCTTTTTAAACTAACCTAAAAGAGAAGAAGGATAGTGAAGGAAACATATTGTGGCATGTTCTCCCTCATCAAAGAGCAGATGGGAAAAGAACAAAGGGGTTCATTCTGGGTCAATTCTTTTTTACAACAGAGGATAGTCATTCAATTAACCCTAACTGAACCAGATGAAGTTACCTGCTCATAATGCTTTTGGGATAGGTGGCTGACAGAGGAAGGAAAAGCAAGCATGAAAGGAAGAAAAAGATCCCAGTCTTTCTCAGACTAAGCCATCTCATCCCTAGTGAACAAGAGAGCAACAAGAACAAGTGCAGAAACTGCTGTTTCTTCCAACAAATTTGAGGGGATGTATTCCAATACTTTTAATCTGTTCTCTATAAAAATGTATTCAAAGCATGCAAAGAAAGAATATATTTTTGTGGTTTGCAAATGTTATTAGAAGAATACCTTTAGAATGTCGCTATTTACTGATAAATATAGAAATTTTTACTCTGCCTGTTTTAGAATCATTGAGCAATATTTGGGGAGGAAATTTGTTTACTTGAGTGTGTTGATAAACTAGATAGAATTAATTAAAAAAAGCCTGGGAGAAATTTATAAAGTGAAAACACATGTAATTAGGGTAAATGTCAATTAGAAGCCTAGTTAAGAGTTTGAAGGGCAAAGAGAAGATAGAATAGATATTAGTCAAGCTAATACAAGGAAGAAAGGGTTATAACGAGTGAGGCAGAGGCACAACATATTATTAGAGGTAAATGTCAATTATGTCAGGATGTATCCATGTCTAGAACAAGTCTCTTAGTAAAGTTGGAGATAGTCATCATTAGGATCATCTGAAATTAGATGCAACAAATCCTCAGTGAATGTATGTTCTCAGGTGGTCCTCAATTGACAAGGACTTACACTGAAAAACAAATGTCTTTTCATTTTTAATGGCTATGAATCTTCTTCCCCATAGGCAAATAAGCAATTGCTTTAACTGTTCACCCATGCACTGGTGAGCAATTTTGCCATACTCCATAATTTTGTTTATAACTTAGCTAAAATTTTCGTTCTTGTGTTACAGATTATGGAGCTCACAATCCTATTGACATGTGGGTTATTAAGCTATGAGCAAAAACATTTATAATATGGGAAGTTTTAATATTTTGGTCTTCCATGTTCCCTTTAGTTTCATTGTGGAGCTAGACTTTGTGTAAGCTCACCATATGCAGAGATAACAAAAAATAAAATGTTCTCAGCCTATTTGTCATAACAAGTTAAATTAATAATGCCTGCCTTCTTTCTAGGTTACTGGTGCGTATATGAACATGCCTGTATTATTTTACACAGTATTTTAAATTGAAGGCATGGTGTGACATGAAAATGAACAAAAGAGAAATAAAATTGTTCTCTGCAGTGATAACAGAACTCTTAAGTACCATTAAAATGGGTTTAAGCAAGTGCATCTTGGTCCAGTCATAAAGCTTGTAAATGAAAGCCAACTTGTTTGCCAGAGGACTAGGAAAGTGTCAGAAGGCTTGGTGCTGGTAGGTCACTGGTTTCGGTGTTAGTCTGAAAATAGGGTGTCATTGTCAGGGCAGTTCAGCTTTCTATTTATGCCAAAAGCCGCCTAGTCAAGGATAAGATGAACAATTTTATATATTATCTATATCGTGTATAGACACATATGATATATATTATTTTATTTATGTTATTCCCCCCCCCCGTTTCTTAGCCAAAAAGGCAGCTGGAACAATAACCTTAGATGACAGAGCACAAAAGGAAAAATGAGTGGAGAAGAAAGAAGAAAAAAGGTTATTTCAAGCAGTACTGCTAGAATAATTCCACTTTGAATCTTGTCACCTCTTTCTGTGGACTGCTGGAATGGCTACTGATGGTGACAGCCAAGGGAGAACTAGGCTTTTCATTAAGGATGGTGGAATGATCCTGAGTCATATCTCATTTCTGACTGCCCATAGTGAGGTCTCTTTCCTTGTTGAACCTTGTCTTATTCTTGAATTATGGTTGTGGTGGAATGTCAGTTTTGGCTTCTCCCACAACTCACAATTGTTTGGAAGAGTGTAATTGTGTTTTGAAAAGGGACCTTCCAAGTGAAGTAAAATTGAAGCAGGTGCTGGAACTATGAGATAGCTTTGCAGCTCATGCCCCAAATTTTGTTTGATTTCTAGGCTGGAAGAAACTGTTACTGTGTAGGCCCAGAATCAGGACCCCATGAAGCCTCACGTGGTGACCCTGCCCTGAAAGAAAAGGAATCTGGAGTACTTGAGGATAATCTGCCAGAATGATTGTGGGACAAGATTGTCTTGAGTCTCCTAGTCTACTCCAAACCAACACCATTCTATTTGACTGGGCAGCTGAATGGGAATGGCTTTAACCTTTAGCATCTGGGAATGTGTGACTGATGAAAACTAGTCAGTATGCTGTGTAACATTCCTAGCCTCTACAGCCTTTTTTAGGGAGCTAGAAAGTATCTAAGTTGAATCCTGTTCAAAAGGGAGCATGCATTGGGATGTTTAACTGGTTGAAAGGTAGCAGAACCAGAGCACACTTACAGCAGAAAATAATAGAAATCTAAGAACCATTAGATGGTGTTTAATTGTTATTGTATATCAAAGGTGGCCAACTGTAGTGGATGCAAGGGCCAATTTTTTAGCCTCATGGACCTGGGGTAGGTCACTCTGCCCCCAAAGCGTTGGCAGATCAGCCAAAAATCACAGCTGCTGATTGGGGTTGGAAAGTATTTGGGACTGTTCCTTGTTAACCACAGCAAGCTGCAATTGATCATTTGCAGGTCTTTTTTGCCCAAAAACAAATGTTGGGGGGCTGGAGGTTCTGAGAAAACTGATGGCTTTAGGTGTTGCTCCAGCTTGCAGACTACTCTTTAACCACTCCTGCTGTTGATTATCTTATTATGGTACCATTCATGGTGCTAAATACTGTGTTAAGACTGATTTAGTTAATGTTAGAAGATGCAAGAATGCCTTGTTTTTATTTCTTTTTTACGTGGATTTTTAAAAAGCATTCGGGAACCACAAGAGTTTATTTACCTTCATGGCATTTTAATACCTTCACTACTTTCTTTTTATCAGCGATGACTCAGTCTGTTTGGCAGGGTGTGTTTTAAACTGAGTTTCTCTTTATAGATGACACTCATTTGCATCATAGCTGTCCAGAAGCTATGAAACAATATTGTTATACTGAAATTTTGATACCCATCTGTATCCCTTCTCCACTGAGTAAAGTATCAATGTATTCTAATAGGCTAGAACAACAATAAAAGAAAAATACTCAGTTCTGATAACTAAAAGTAGCTGGACCAGTATTTTCCCCACAATGACAGACTGAACTGCAGTTACATTGATTTAAAGCAGCCTTCTCTAGCCTGATGACCTCCAGATGTTGAAGTTGATAGTCCAGTATAGCTGGAGAGTTGGACAAAGCTGATTTAAAGTTATAGGTACAAACAAAGGGTAAGCAACTGTAGGAGAGAAGCGCTGGCCAATTTTTGCACATCTGTAACCCCATTGGCTCTTGCCCAGCTCCAGAGATTTCATGGCATTGCAGAGACAAGGGAGGAATTGACTTTGGGGGTGTTTTGAGTGTATCTGCCATTCCAGAGGCAGTGACTAAAATTTTCTGGCCATTTGGGGAATTTTTTTTCACATAAAAAGAGAATTTGGACAAGTGGAGTGTTGGAGGGGTGCTTTGAAGGAGCTGGGGCCTTGGAGCCACCCCCCCCCAAAAGGAGGATCAGGCTTGCATGAAGTTCACAAGCCCATTCTGATAGAAACCATAATAGTGCTGTGTTTATGGTGGGGTATTGTTTCTTAAGCTAAACTCAGGTTCATTGCTCAAGCAGAGTAGATGCTGACAATCTCTCTTCAGTGTCATTCCTTGATGACTGCTCCTTTAACTGGTAGGTAGGTAGGTAGGTAGACAGACAGACAGACAGACAGACAGACAGACAGACAGACAGACAGACAGACAGACAGATAAAATGGAGTCATATCCTTCAGTTACTCCCATAACCAGTATTACCAAGAATCTAAACCAGTGGGCTCAGATGATAAAAAGGGGATTTTATCTAAACATTGAACTCACTGGGGAAAGGTGGGATACAAATGCAATAAACAAAAAAAACCTCCTGACAACATGACCTCTTCAACAATGGCACAGATTGCTTTAGAAAGTTGTGTGTCCCTCCTTCATTAAATGTTTAGGTACAGACTGAATAAACAACTATCAATAATTTTAGTGTCTGATTACAACATCCACAGGGGGCTGGACTAGATGACCATTACAATTTAATCTGCCACCTGTAGATAAGACGCTGAAAACAGTTATAGTTCAAAGTACTGGCTTTCCTAGTAATTCTTTGGAACCCCTTAGAACCTTCACCTCCCATCTGCAATTGATGCATTTTTACAGAAAGACACTTAAATAACCTACAGTCTCCAGAATCTGCAGTTTCCAATAATGAATGAAAAGCTGTACGTCCAAACCCATTATATTGTGGGTCACAGCTTCAGAATTGTGGACTTACTTTGTTCTAGTTTGTGACAGAGTACCCGTAAACAGCAACAGGAGGATATTCACATTATTTTAACCACCCTCAATGCTGTAAGTGTGCATTAAGCCCAGTTAGGTTTGCACTGACCTTCCAAAATAGGATTGTGAAACTTAGGTTTAAAGCTGATTTAATCCTGATTTGAAGTGCCAGCAGAAATAATTCTTTTTCTAGTTTGGGTGCATTTACGATAGATGTCATCATTAACTAGCTGAGTGAATCTGAAGAGGAAGGAAGGAGCCCTCTATACATTCTTGATCTTCTAAACCAGTGGCCTATAATTGTGCAAAATTTGTAGGCTGCCTTAAGTCATCAGGAGCTGAAGGACAGAGTTGTACGGGCCCTAACGCTTGCCCTGTGCCCCTTATCTAGTCTGATACACTTTAGTACAGTTGAGAATGTTCTCCAGTTGTCAGTGGTGAAGTCTGATTCAGCTGCTATGGTGTTGTCCAGTGTGTACAAAAGAGATGGCAGTGCCATCTTGTCCTTTAGGAATATATCTTGAGCTGGCTTGACAAGCCATTGTTTGTGGGGAATGGAAACAATACCCATGAATGACCCCAACTCTGTTGCTCATCAGCTCTCTGCCTGTTTAATTTTATCAGTTATTCCACTGCTGTCCTTAACTACAGATAATTATCAATATTGATGATACACAGAAGGCGTGGAGGAAAATGGCTGAAGAATTTTCTTTTATTCCTCTAAACTTCTCCATAGATGTTGGTCTTAACTGCATTATTGTTGTACATGGGTTGAAATTCATGGCCAGATTGTCAATTTGAAAGGATCTGTCTGAAACACACTATATTTAATATACTCTTTGGCACCCAAAATATATTACCATATTGGTTGCATAATACCTTTAACCTACTTAGGGAGAGCAATCTTTTCTTCTCTAAGGTATTTGCTTTGATGTGGTTCAAGTTATTAGCTGTAGGCTTGTATTCAAGCTGGCTGGAAATGTCTTTGTGACAGTTTAATAAAGACTGAGATCCATAGTGATTAAAAGGCCCAGACAAATAAATATCCCTAGATTGTTAAAGGGTAAAATGGCTTGAGAAACCATAAAATGCCTGTCCAAGTGTACAGCTAGAATGGGGATGATAAAGCTGTACTGAGCAACTGAAGCTGGCATCTGTGGTTGTGTTGCAAGCATCTGCCTCTGGCATTTTGGAATATTCACTTTTATCCCATTTGGAAAAGTTTAACAAGCTTGTTGGTGACTCCAGTGACTTTGGATATAATTGTGCCTTTTATGATAAAGGGCTCTTACATTCCTGTAAGAACTGTTTATCATAAAAGGCACAATTATGGTACTGGTGTGGTACCAGTTAAAGGAGCCATATATAGGAATATAATTCCTATAGGAATATAATTCAGGAATATGATTCCTTCTAGGCTTGGTATAGAGGACCTTTTAGCATTCTGAATTTGAAAATATAAAGCAACTTTGAAAGCAACCTAGGGAAAGATTTCTTTGTTTGTAGAAGTAGATATTTTATATATGTGTAGGCATTCTGAATGAACAACAAGACACATTTTTGTGGATTTTTACCGTTGGGGGGTTAGTTCCTAAAATGAAAAAAAATATTCCTAGTATTTGTTTTTTGCCAGTGCCTTAACATTGCTTCAGCAGTGATGCTTTCCTAGCATGTCTTGGTTCTCTTTCAAGAGTATCTATGGAATGCAAAGGTCACAGACTTTGTGGTTATATATGTGTTTGTCCCTGTGTGGGAAATATTGGGGGTGCAGTTGCTTTTTTCTGTGTAGCTCCTCATACTGGAGTGACCCCACCCACTTCCTTGCAGCTCAGCTGGGCTGCAGTGAGAACTTTCCCTTAGCCCCTCCCCAATTGCTACTGATTAGTATTGGCAGGAAAACAATAATCTCAGTGGAGATCACACCCACCCACCAATCATTCTTTGTCTTGAGCAGCCTAAGGGTGAAATTTAAATCTCTCCATTTCAGTCCGTCGAGATACGTGCTGCAGATCTGCCTGGAATCCTGTTGGCGTACTACACTAGTATCACTATGCCAGTATAGGTTGTGGTGGGAAAAGGAAGAAGGCCATAGGTACAGTGGCTGCAAAGTAGGGCACTGAAAAAATAGCTGCTTGGAGCTGGCAAATTCTGTTTGCCTTCTTTAACCAGCACTGTGTAACTCTGAAAAAGTGGAGTTCCTAGCATAATGCACTGCCAGAATTCTAGTCTACGTGGTGTAGTACAGTGCACTCACCTAAACCGAAACTGGATGTGTCTTTAAAGCTGAAAAATTTGTTTACCCCTGATAAAATGGATGGAATAGTGTCCTGGGCCATGATCAAGGGCCAAATTACATTTTTAAAAAATATAAAATCTCGATTTCAATCATTTTCATTATCTAGGCATGCCAATTTGTATTGTCTAAAACAGTGGGATCTTATGCCATGCATGAATTCTTTAATGACTGAGAGGTTTGGAGGGATTTCCTTCAGTTGACCCTCTGTTCTGAATAGTTTAGCTTCCTATATCTAGTCATAGGCATTGTAGTTCATTTCAGAGAAGTTACTCAATGATTGCTCAGCTGGCCATCAGCTGTATTAAAGCTGTATTTAAAATGGTGATTCAAATATTTATACAGTTAGAATGGGAACCCACAAAACAGATGTGCAGTTGCCATAGTAACTATACACTTGAGAGATTACCCTGCTACTTTACTACTTTGAAGCTGGGATAAAAAAACCCTTCCTTCATGGTTTGTTAATGTCACAGAGTTGTGATGTGGATTACATAGGATCAGTTTATTGACTTTGGGACTATCTTTAAATGCATAGAGCGTTTCCTACTGTTTTGCCAAAAGAATAGCCACTTTATAAAGGATAAATGCATAAAATTTTGATAAATAATATGCTGCCTTGTCCTCCAATAACTACAAATCGTTTATGCAAAGTTATAAGGCCCGTCCCCATGATAGTTGTTAAATGTAGGAAGTCAGGGCTCTTAGTGATAGAGTGAGGCACAAACGGCCCATGCAGTCTGATTGAGACATGCAGCAGTTGGCTGCTTAAAAGTACTTCATTTTCCTCAGGCCCAGCAGAAACACTAACTATCCAACCACAGTGCCTTTCCTTAGAGTGGAAGGTCTTGTATATTCGTTCTTTCACATAGTATTATAAAAGAGGCCGAGTTTTATAAAGCAAATGAAGGAAACAATGTTGGCCCTGTGATACAGAAATGTCAGCTGCCTCCATTCCCACACTGGCTGGTAGAAGGTTGTGGTAATTTGGTTAATTTTGCTCTGCAAATGCTAACTTCAGAAGGCATGTAGCCCTGTCACGCAATGGAATAATAGCTGGACAAGCAACTCCTTGTTGCTGCTTACTTCCATTCCTATTGGAAAATTAAAGCCCAAAATAGTATCTGAGATTTGTTTTCTTTTCCCCATTCTAAATTCATACAATAGTAAAGGAGTATATTGGAGGCCAGATGTCCCTCCAGACAATTGGGTGTTCTTCCATTCTGATTTAAGCAGTCTTTTTGTTCTTACTGCTGTTCTTATTCATTTGAAAAAACGAAATGATAAGTGGATTAAGTTGACATGGCTTAGAACTATCTTGATGGTTATTTTTTCTTCACAGGCCTCCAGAGCTAGCATCAAAGTACGCTAACATCTCAGAGGGGGTTTGCAAGCCTGGGTATGCATCTGCACTCATGACTTCCATTTTCCCAAAGTAAGTGATTTGTTCCTTCAGATTTCTGCTTTATAAACTTGCTCTTTCATCCCAAAATTTACCCAGATTGTACTATATCGCTGATGATGAGTGACTTATACTGTCATAGTTTAAATGCATTCCAGGGCTATGCAATGCTTTTTTAGTGAACAGGAAAGGATGTGTGTGTGACAAACACAGTTCAGTGGAACAATAAACTCGTTAGACTGAGAAATGAACAGTCTCTCTTAAAAAGTATAGTGCTATCTTCCTTTTTGTAGATGGAAAAAAGCTACTTTCTATGAAACCACAATCCAGCTAGCATATTTGAGAGATTTCAAGAGTCCTTAGCTAATTTGTAAGGGAAATTAGCATATTTAATATCTAAACCTGTGTCTTAGAACAGGGGTGAATAGCATCAATATCTGTAAATTGAATGCAAACTAGGCTGGTTCCTGTATTCATGTACCTTGATTTAAAAAGAAAAAATGATTACCATGCTCTGCAATCTTTAATAAAAGCATCTGTGCCTGAATATTCATGTAGTGTTTCTCCTCTTTCCCAGTTTCCTTTTCTTATATTCCTCATCCTTTTAGATTACAAGTTGTAATTGCAGAATTATACCACCTAGTCCATTTTAAGTGCTTAAAAGTACATCTTGACTTGATTACTTTAGCAGTTTATGACTTGCACTTCAATGTGTGAAGAAATTTAGTTGAAAAGTATTGTGTTTGAAGTGACAGAAAAGTTCTGTCTGTGGCATTTTATGTTATTTCTTATCCATAAATCATTTTTTGATGTAGGCATCATTGAGATTTGTGTGTCTAATGCAGAGTGGGAGAGGGAGAGAGAGAGAGAACCAAACATTTAACTGCTTATAAAGAAATCCAAGTTCAAGTTGAACCCCTCCCGCTATGTTTTAATATGGTTGTCCTGAAGTGTTCTTTGAATATATGCATATATCTGGCAGTGTGTGAGGGAATTCAAAACAAAATGGAAATAAACATTTAACAGATTGTGTCTGAAATGAGATAGATACTTGCTATGTTCTTGTTGTTCACTGAAATCTTTCAGACCTGGGAGACTTCAATTTTCTATGAGTTTTGGTGCTGAATAGCTTTTGGCCCTTCTGTGAGAAGATGGTCTGGTTTTCTGTGTTTAGTGGTTCTCAACCTGTGGGTCCCCAGATGTTTGTGGACTTCAGCTCCCAGAAGCCCTGAGCATTGACCATAGTGGCTGGGGCTTCTGGGAGCTGAAGTCCACAAACATCTGGGGACCCACAAGTTGAGAACCACTGGAAGACAAGGTCTTCAGACCTGTACAAGTAATCTGTAATGTGAAGCAATGCTTCTCAGGTTATCTGATGTAGGGGACCAATGTACCAGAGACACATTTGTGTCCATGTCTATAATTATTTGTTTCTTTCGAGGAAACTTGCCAGGGACCAGCAGCCAATGGCTCAGGAACTAGCACTGGTCTAAGGACCATCACTTTTGAGTAGCACCAGTCTAAAGGATATAGTAAGCCTTCCCTCTGGTCCCTTCCTTCTCAGCTTGAAGGATTTTCTATTTAAAACAGGCTGTGGTTATGTTCCAGTGCAACAGCTCTGGCTGCCTGAAGTTTTCCAACCCAAGGTAAAAGGGTTGCAAAAGATTTGAAGGTGAAATTTCGTAATGAGACTTCAGGACTGTACTGTGTGAAAAGTTCCAGTGCACTGTAAATGATCAATGACTAATGCTCACATCTGAGACTCAGAAGTGTTTGCTTTCTTGTTTTGAATACAATTAAAGCAAATTGAATAATATGATTGGGATAGATTGAACATCCTTTTTCCCTTTCTCTCCCTCCTGCTCTCCTTGACTGTTAGGTCAGTAACTTTGCCTCATAAAATAGTTGCTCCCCCTTTAAGAGGACCTGACCTATGCAATTTTTAATACATAATTTGAGAACTACCTGCCCACTCCTGCCGTGAAATAAAAAGACTTTGAACCCACGAACCCCATCATCTTCATTATGATGCTCTTGGCTTGCACACAAATTTGGACACTTCTGAGGTAGTTGAAGACTTTAAGGTCCAGGGCTACTCCCACTGCTTTTCATCTGGTAAGTGTATAACTGGTAGGTATCTTAGACCAGCACCAAGAAAGGGGTTGCCCTCCATTAACTACTTTTCTCCCTGGTGTGTATGCTCTTATATTTTGAACCAATGTTCATTACCTCTTCTTAAGTGCCAATCCTGCTAAAACCCAGACTTGTTCCATTGCTGCTTTTTTGGTGTCCATCTCCTGGTCTATTTATAGGAAATGAAAGGATGAGACCATTTACTTATCCACCTCAGACAACAGCCATCTTACACCAGTATTACCAGCTTTTTTGTGTGTTTCAAATTCTTTTCAGATTTATAATCTGAATAACAATGCTTGAAGAATGCTTTTTCTTTATTCCTTGTTTTATTGATAAGCTAGAACATGTCCAGAGCAGAGCGACCAAAATGGTAAAAGGCCTGGAAACCATGCTCTGTGAGGAGTGGCTTAGGGAGCTGGGTATGTTTAGCCTGGAGAAGAGAAGGTTAAGAGGTGACATGATAGCTATTTTTAAATATTTGAAGGGATGTCATATGGAAGGTGAAGCGAGCTGGTTGTCTGCTGTTCTAGAGACTAGTACTTGGAGCAGTGGCTTCAAATGTCAGGAGAAGAGATTTCATCTAAACATTAGGAAGAACTTCCTGACAGTAAGAACAGTTCAACAGTGGAATACGCTGCCTGGGAGTGTGGTGGAGTCTCCTTCTTTGGAGGTTTTTAAACAGAGGCTGGATGGCCATCTGTCAAGAATGCTTTGATTGCATTTTCCTGCTTGACAGGGGATTGGACTTGATGGCCTTTGTGGTCTCTTCCAGCTCTGTGATTCTATGACTCCATATGTATCAAGATCAATCTTGTGGAGCTTCTTGCTTCTAACATTTATTTCAAAGAGTAAATTATGCTACAGAGACATTTTAAATTGCTTATTTCAGTAGCAGTTCCACTTGCCTCTATTTTTGCTGTGTTGGGAGCTGCTCCTGTTAAAAGACATTCATCTGTTACTAGCATTACACACCATCTACTTTTCTTCTCTGACCATGGTTAGTCTTTACTGCCTCCACAAGACTTTCCTATTGTATACCACTCATTGTGAGATGGATTCCCCCCCCCCAATGTTGCTTTAGAATAGAAGTGGCCAATTTCCTTAGGGCTAAGGGCCATTTTCAGGTTGGGCAAGTGTTTGAGAGTAGCACTGGCCTAAGGGGAATAAATAAAGGTAATGGAATTCATGAAATAGATTTCATATTTCAATTTATTTCATTTTTATATTATTATTATAAAAATATAATCTCCATTGTTATTAACTCGTTAACAATTAAAATTCCTCAATCATTCTTGCTTATTATAAAATGTATATTTATATATAAATGAACATTAAATATACTAAAACTGACTTTAATATGACACATACTAGAAAAAATGGAGAATGAACTATTCCAATACACACATGCATGCACAAACAGGCATTGTGTATAATGCAGGCTATATCATATCACATTTAGTAATTTCCCACCAAACTAATTGGTCTTTTTTCCCCAAAATGAGTAGCTCTGGGGGCCACAAACAGGGCTTGGGGGCCACATGTGGCTGACAGACCATACCTTGTACACCCTGCCTTAGAACTTGCTATTGTGGTTGAACAAAAATGATAGAAACTGTGAATAAGTTTTCAGTGCTGAGGCAAATTGCTCCTTTGCTGTTAGATGGAAGATTGCTGCCCAAGGTCCTGAACCTCTCTCACATCACCTCTGACCAACACTCTGACCATCAGCCTGATTTCTGTACAGGGCTCTGACCTTAATGCAACATGAAGACAGCATGGGTAGTCCTGGACCTGCATTCCACTCTCTCTTTGGGATATTACATCCTCTTTGCTAGGGCGGAGTACACATATTGTTGAACTACAGTCTACAGCAGCCCTAGTCCATATAGCTACTAATGCTATGAGAGTTACTAAGTTGCCCGTTCCTTTTCAGTGTCAGTGGGAAGCTCAGCTCTCTCTGCATAATCAAGCATACTCTAAGATGTTCAAGTGATGATGGGGTCATTCTGTTGTCAGATGCCAGCCACAAAAAGTTGCCATTGTTTCCCATCTGTCTGGCATCCTCTTCCCTTTTGTAATGAGCTGTATACATAGAGAGGAATCAATGGTGGCCCACTGCAGTCAGTGAGTGATTACAGAAAACAAGGGCTCCATTGTCAGTTGTTTTTCCCTCATGAAGAGCAGGAATAATTACCAGTGCTTTATCTGGCATATGAATCAAACAGAGAAGGATAGTAAAAGAAGGAGAGCGTCATCAGTGCAAACCAAGTGGCTATAGTAGGGGTCCTGGTTCTGATTCACATTTCTTCTGATGTACCGTCTGAGACAAAAGTTTCAAGCTATTTGAAACAAACACAGAAGTTTTGAGCTGCTGAACCTACCTTAAGGGAGCTGCAGTTTCAGCAGGCATGTTGAGGATCTAGGTGAAGACACCAGAAAAGTATCCACTTGGATGTCATTTCATATGTTCATACATTTATGAGTAACTATAAGATTGACCTTTAATCATTTGCCACTTATTTAGAGGGTCAGGAATATGCAGGATGATTTAGTTTTTGAGGGCTTGTCTAATGTAAGATTAAATTTTTCTTGTACCTTCCACTAAGCAGGCTGTCCCTGTGGAAACTTAGGAGAGAAATGGAAAATTTGCTTTATCTGGAAATATCTTGGTGGATATAGCACCATCTGGCTCACTCTTTGTAGGAATCTCTCTCTTGTTTTGGATGGAAACATGCATGCATGCACGTGCACACGCACACAGAGATTTTCCTGTGTTCTCCTTTTCGTCCGTTTTTAAGCTATGTGTTCATTTAGTAGGTTAGGTTACTTTTAGGTTAGATAACGCCTGGACCACTATCTTACCCTTGCATGATTTGGATATATTAGGAGTATATTTTGTCAGAAGACTTAAACAGAGGAATATATTCTATAAGGAAAGTCAGACCCCATCAGCAAGTGGCTGTGTGTTCAGACAAGGCAAAATTTTAATTT
Organism: Iguana delicatissima; assembly: GCA_948472985.1. Taxonomy (NCBI): domain Eukaryota; kingdom Metazoa; phylum Chordata; class Lepidosauria; order Squamata; family Iguanidae; genus Iguana; species Iguana delicatissima. Next base: position 351,221 of record CAOKZL010000828.1, on the reverse strand, counting down.
CATGCAAGTTGTTTCTGTTTCTATCTTACATACTGTAAGGGCGCTCCCGTTTGGGTGTGACATCTGATCCTGATGATAGGCTGATATGTGATGGACAAGATAGGCAGTACATGAAATCATAGTAGTGCCTCAGTGTATATGGAGGTATTGTGCAATGTGAGAGAATTTTAATTGTTTATTTTTGAAATCTGTTGTGTTTTAGGTGTGTGTGATCACCTTAAAGTTAAAAATCAAAGCATTACAAAATTATTTTTTCCCCTTATATTTGTATTTGTCAGCATGTGTCTGGCAACTGCCACAAAATATTAACCCCACCCCCATGCTAGCTCATCTTAACAAGTATTCTTTTACAGCGTTAGATGACAGGTCTCTTGCTGTAAAGCGCTTAAATTCAAAGGCTCCAGTTGTCTGTGCAGATTAATTCAACACCTCTCCACTGAGCCAGCACTATCTGTTTTAGCTATTAATTCTTTAAGCTAAAAGGTAAGGTTCAGCTTAATATTTTTGCCTCCTTTGCCAAAGCCTTAGGAATCTTAAAAGGGAGGGTGGGTGCACCCCTTCAGGAGCTGCTCTGTTCTAGTAATTATCCAATTAGTATGTTGCATAGATACCTTCCTTGCGTGATCATTGTTCATTCTCCCCTCTCTTGTGATAGTTCTGTATCTTATGCCTTTCTGGCTTTTGCAGAGTAGCTTGGTAAGGACTGAATTGACAATAATGTTGCCCCTGTTCTTACTGAACCATGCTCTGATTTGAGTGCCAGCTGGACAGTCAGAGTGTGAAATCATATATCTTCCCCTGGCTGGATGCATTTCTGGAGATTTATAGTTTTAGAAGCACTTTTGGTTCACGGGACTGGAAAAATAGAACATTTATGTAGGCCAACTAATTATTAAAATTCTAGATACAGACTTTTAAGTCATGTACAGCTCTGCATTTAGAATGATTAAAGCTAAACAAATTGATGTTGCTGTCTGTTATTCTATTATTTATCTACTTTTTCCAAGATGGTGTTTATTAAGCTGAGTGTGTGTGATGTGCCCAAGGGGCTGAGAGTATACAGTGTTCCCAAGGTTACTCAGTAGGTTTGCATGGCTGAGTGGGGAATCAAACCATGATCTACTGGGTTGTCCCTCAAACCACGATATCACACTGGCTCTCAGCTCTTCAATACCAAGGTGGAAGTCCACTGAAGTGCAAAGTTAAACACAACACCTTAAAGAGCCCTCACTGTTAAGGTCACATTGTGTAAAAATTCATCATGAAAAAGGTAGTAAATGAAGGGGAAAACTAGTTTTCTTTGGAAATGTGGAAGTCAAATGTGTCTTTATTTCAAGCAGCATTCAAACCTCACGAAAACTTTTGGAAGCAGAGGCTGTGATGATCCAAACATAGAAATTGTTATTGTAAAGTTGGATGTTAATTTTGAAAGACCACTAGAGTGGTCTGAAGTCACCTTTGATAGTACTATCCAGTAGCTGGCACATTGGATAATGTGTTCCATCACTCATGGTTGTGGAAAACTTTGATGTGCACACCTCTAGGCATTTTTCTTGAAATTATATTTTCATGCATGGTCTGTCCTTCCCCACTGTACTTCTGCTGCTTTCCAGTGTTGATTTATATGATGTAATTTCCTCTGCAAAGTATGTGCCTTTTTAAAAATGCTCTGCTCTAGCTTTACTTGGAGATTCCTGAGACATGTTCCTGAAACCAGATTCAGAACCACTATATAGAGTTTTCTACTTCTGCCTTCCGTAGAAGGCTTTCCTGGCTATGTTCAGTTCTTTTCATGATACTACTGACATTAGTGAGTAGATTTAGCTTTTGTTTTCAGTAATTGTTCTTTCCCACATGATAGGTTCCATTGCTGGAACTGTATTTAAGTAGCAATGCTTGCCTCATCCAATGTCATTCTTTTGTGATCAGTTGTAGAAATATCTAGTGTGACACATGGAATGCAATAAATAATCAGTGCAGTCTACTTTGTTTCACAATATTGATTTTTTGTTCATGCCCAAAATTTGTTATCACTATTTTATTGGCTAAGTGGCTCCTTCTTCTGACTCATCTGTAAATTACTAAAGTAGGTCCAAGCTTTGTTTTTTGGATTGCCCTGCCCCCCTTTTTTTTGGTGCATAGTTAGAATTTCTGACTCCTTGGTTGGGGTTATCAGTAAAATAACAATCATATGAACCCATAATAATTTTGGTTTTTAAAAAAATACTTATGTAGCTTCAGCCAAAGCCAGAGAATACTCGAGGTCCTGTGGCATCCACTTTGAACTATTTAAAAGTAAAGTTGGCACTTGAGATCTTATATTGACCCCCCCCCATTAGATTAACATATTCCAGTGGTTTAATTTATGGCCTTTATGTGCAAGAAAGGTTCTATAAATTAACCTTCCAACAATCACCCCATATTATTTATGTTTAAAAAGTTTTCTGCCAGTTTTCTGAGTGTATTCTGTGGGAAGAATACTGTGGTTTCAAGACTCACCACTCAACTTTTGCTTGTTACTTGTTATTGTCTCACCTAATGGATAGTCTTTTATAAAGTGTAGTCTTTTATAAAATAGTGCTTACTGATTTTAAATCTGCTTTTTACTTAATTCCAAGGCCAAACTGTGACAAACCAAATTAAGATCAGTAGTTTGTTAGTGAGAAAGTTTTTTTAAAAAAATTAAAATAATACCACTCAATACCACTCAATACCACTCAAGTGCACTAGAACAATAAAGGCTGTCTTTCTAAGGAAATGCAGTCCTCTTGAGGAGTCAAGCAAGGCTGTATTCTAGCACCTTACATTTCAATCTGTTTTACTACACTTTTGGTAGTTTGACTGAATACCCCAAAGGCACCAAATCCTGGCTGATCTTTGAAGCTATTCAGGATCAGCCTTGGTTAGTACTTGGATGGGAGACCACTAGTGATTATCAGGTGCTATAGACTATATTTCAGAGGAAGGAACTGACACAACCATCTCTGAGTATTCCTTGCCTATGAAAGGGGTTGTCATAAGTTCAAAAGTGATTTGAAGTCATGTGGGTGTGTGCCTATAGACAGACATACACTCTTTTGATATGGGATCATTATATTACCATTCTCCTAAGAAGTTCTTCCAAGATTTTCATAAGTTTTTCTGCAGGCGATGCAGACACTCCTTGACTTTAAACAGCTACTAGTGGAGTTTGTAAAGTATTTTTTTAAAATCATAATTTATGTGAAAACCAAGATTGTGGTATTCTTTAAGAAAAAGACTAGTTTTATACAGTCTATGGATGATCAGCAAATGGAACAAGTTGATTCGTATAAATACTAGGGAATTGGTTCTGTGAGTTCAACAGATAGACATCCCACATTCAAAGAACAGAGCAGATCAAATGCTAGTCCAGTTCTTCTCTTGAATGGTGAAAACTTTGTCCCTGCAGTTGTCAAAAACTTTAAAACAAAATCTGCACCATTTTTATATGGCATTCCAACATAATGCCCTAATTTAAACACTTCTTTAGAAAGTTGCAGTCCTCTTTTTTTGCTTAGATAAGTTTGGAACCTACCTTGGCATGTTGCTGGAATCACCTCTAAGTTGAAGTAACCTTAAGCAGCTTAGCCTGGACAACTGTTTTATTTTTGCTTCATTGCCACTCATTGCCTAATAATATGTCTTTTATCTCCCTGGCAACAAGGGACATGAGTTTATTTAGAGGAAGAATTTACAGGGAAAAATACGTACTATAGTCTTTCATCTGTTTGATTACTGTTCTAGAAGCTGGAAAAGCAAAATTTAATAGTGAGCCAGAGATATGAGGAATCTAGATTTGCAAAATTTATTCAAGCAGCATAGCAGCATTCCTGTCTGATCTTTGACAATGAAATGTCGTACTTGAATTTTCTTTGAGCTTTTCCTGGGATGCATCACAGTCATATCTAGTCGGATTCTTGATGTGCAGCAGCTTTGAGGTTAGTGGGAGGAAAATTTCTTGCACCAGTTCTGGGACTGGTGCAACGTTGGACTATCCGTAGGGGTGAGGCTGTGGTTTGAGAAGGTATAGGTCATGGTCTTAAAGTGCTTGTTTCTGTGCCACACATATCCTGCCTATTCCTCTGCCGTGTTTTTGCCTTTTCTGCCAGCATATCTTCATAGGAGGAACACCTTCACTAGCAGAGTGCTGCTCTGACATCTTTGAGGTCTTCTGCTGCCCTGTCTTTCATAACATTAAAGTACCTTATGTTTTGTATTCACTCCCCCATTATGTCATTACTCCCACAGCCATTAGAGCTGGGATTCTAAGTAGATGTATTTTTTAAAAAAGTAAATTAATGCTATGTAAATTAATGAAATTTGCCACCCCCCCTCCCCAAGTATTTGAATGTAAATGAACATTTTGAGTACAAAGGATGCAGATAAACTCCATGAATGGATGCAAGGCATCTAATTTATGTGAGGAATAAGTTGCAGGTTGCATTTCGGAAATTGCTTACACCAGACTCTGGAAATATGTAATGTGTATCATCTCTGCAAATGTTGCTGCATTCAAAGAAGGATGTTTGCAGAAGAACCCTCCATGGCTTTTGTTTAGTCTGGGGAGCATATGCTGAAGCAGAAACTATAAAGATGGTCTGCAGTTTTATTGGTTGTTTCAGTTACTGCTGTGAGGATAACCAAGAAATGTGCAAATGACAGTGACAGGAGGCTGATGGCTACCTTGAGTTATAACTTGGAGTGGATTTTTTCTGCTCCTGGGTCATTGTCTTCCTTGACTGACATCTGATATGGGTGCACATCCTCCTTTTCAGTTCTTAATGCTAGTAGCTTCCATTGTTAATCTCTATGTTCAGTCAAATTGGTCACATTTATAGCTGGACACATTTAAAAATATGCCTTTTTCTATTATGGCAAAGGGAAGTTCAGATCTTCACAAAACTCCTGGTGCTATACTAAGATGTTGTGAACTGCCTAAAATAATTTTATCTCATACAGTGTACATCTTGTTCCTAGCCTTTTTATGAGTGTGTGTGACCTCAGACTGTTCCACAAAAGACTGGGCTTTTTAAACTGCTTGAGTGATTTGATAGTAATTTGTGATCTGGGCCAGGAGGCCTGTAGTGCCCTGTTCTCAGAGTGTATATATTCTCTTTGGTATGTATCTATATCAGTGACCCCCTTTACATCTACATGTGGATGTTGCACACCTGGTGGATATCATGCCCCCCTGTGTCTTATGCTGTGCCACTCTCTCTTTCTGTCACACAGATCCCTTGTGCTGCATGTGCCTTCCACCTTAACACTGAGCTGTTGCACTCTCTGTCTCCTCTCTTCACTTCCTTCCCTCTCACCCAAGAAACTGTCTCATGGCTGCTAAGGGATATGGGCCTGCTGTGCCGACAACAGAATGTTTGGAGAAGCTGGGTGGGAAAAACATAAAAAAGGGAAGCCAGTTTTTGCTATGTCTGAGTTTGGAGGAAGGCATAATGGGGAAGATCTTTGCATCAGTCTTTTGCAGAGACCAGACAATTCTCAACAGTATGTGCATGTGCCTGCTCACACACACACACACACACACAAGCTTGCCCATTTACTGTATTTGCAAGGTTGACTTTTCTTATGCCACCCTCAAGCAACTATCACACTCCCTCTTAGGGTCCTGCTCCACCATTTGGTAACCACTACTCTGCATGGTTCTCAGTCACTTTTGAGGTTTTCTTCCCCTCTGTGATAATGGGGCTTCCCATTATCTAGGCTTATCAAAGGGAGATACTTCCCTCTTCAGGTAAACCAAGGGTTAATGAGGTGTTGGGATTACATCAAGGGTCACAGGTAAGAGTTGACCAACCAAAAGGAAAAGAGGTGGGCATCTTGGAGATGCTTCCAGATCCTTCCAAGGAGGAAAATATAAAACTTCTGAGAGGCCATGTGTCCAGAGAGACAGAGAGAGAGAGGAGAGCTGGGCCAGTCGAGCTGGTAGACATACCGTGTCTCCTGGACCCCCCCTCTCTTCTCCTTTAGACCATCTCAGCCTATAACCTAATTGTGAGTAACTAGAAATAAGTAGTTAGTCGCGTTAGGGATGTTGTTATTTTGGGAATTGACTGATCTTAAGAATGTATCTGTGCTGTTATATCTGTTTTGTAAATTCTTGTAACTAAGTGTACCTGGGAGGGGGGAGCCTCTCAAGTGTGAAATGGTTTTGTTTATTTGCATGCCTTGATTAAACACTTCTACAAACCTCCGTTTCTCTCCATTCCACGCCAGGGTTGGCACACGCTATATAGGACCTCTCACTCGGGCGATAGAGAGGGAGGTGAAAGAGATGTTGGACATGGGGATCATTCGCCCATCACGCAGTCCATGGGCATCTCCAGTTGTCCTAGTGCCCAAAAAAGGGGGGCGGACATTCGTTTTTGTGTGGATTATAGGAAACTGAACTCAGTGACACACCCTGAACATTATCCAATGCCCAGAGTAGATGAACTGTTGGAGAAATTGGGGCATGCTAAGTACCTATCCAGCCTCGATTTGACTAAGGGCTATTGGCAAATTGCCCTAGCAGAAGAGTCTAAGCATCGAACAGCATTCATCACTCACATGGGCCTGTTTGAGTTCAATGTCCTTCCCTTTGGGCTACGGAACGCACCTGCAACTTTCTAGAGGCTGGTGGACTGTTTGCTAAGAGGGTGCGAGGACTTTGCTGTTGGTTATTTAGATGACATTGCAATCTTCTCAGACTCCTGGGAAGACCACTTGAAACACTTGGAGATTGTCTTCCAATGCATTAGTGATGCTGGACTGACAGTCAAAGCAAAGAAGTGCCAGTTTGCACTGGACAGAGTGACCTACCTATCACTCCACTGCAAGTCAAAGTGGAAGCTATTAATAGCTGGCCAATTCCTCGTTCCAGGAGGCAGGTGCAGTCCTTCCTTGGCCTGGCTGGGTACTACCGGAGATTCGTGCCCAACTATAGCCAAATAGCAGCACCTCTAACAGACCTGACAGGTTCCAAGAAGCCTAAAGTAGTGAAATGGACAGCAGAGTGTCAAGAAGCCTTTGCAGCCTTGAAGCAGGCCTTGATGGCAGATCCTGTGCTCCGGGCACCAGACTTTGACAAGCCATTCGTAGTGGCTACAGATGCTTCTGACAGAGGCATTGGAGCAGTATTACTACAGGAGGGTCCGGATGGCACCTTGCATCCCATCTTGTTCCTCAGCAAGAAGCTTTCTGCAAAGGAGTCCAATTGGTCCATACCAGAGAAGGAATGCTATACCATTGTATATGCGTTAAAGAAGCTGAGACCATATGTCTGGGGACGTCGCTTCACCCTCCAGACTGATCATGCTGCCCTCCGATGGCTACATACAGTCCGGGGAACTAACAAGAAGTTACTACGATGGAGCCTGTCCCTACAAGACTTTGACTTCAACATTCAGCACGTGGCTGGAAGTTCTAATGGGCTTGCGGACTCCTTGTTATGCAAAGGACTGGAGGGAGGTTAAGAGGGCTGAGTTTTACACGTCCGCATTGATAATATGGCTAACCTGTACTGTTGTGTGTGTTTGCATGTATTCTTTGACTTTTCCTTTCTTAGGTCCCAGGATGAAATCCCAGCCAGTGTGGTTCCAGCCTTCAGCTGTTCCCAGACCGTCTTGAGATTTGGGGGGCATGTGATAATGGGGCTTCCCATTATGTAGGCTTATCAAAGGGAGATACTTCCTTCTTCAGGTAAACCAAGGGTTAATGAGGTGTTAGGATTACATCAAGGGTCACAGGATGAGAGTTGACCAACCAAAAGGAAAGGGTCAGCATCTCAGGTCACAAGGTGAGAATTGACCAACCAAAAGGAAAAGAGGTGGGCATCTTGAAGATGCTTCCAGATCCTTCCAAGGAGGAAAATATAAAACTTCTGAGAGGCCATGTGTCCAGAGAGACAGAGAGAGAGAGGAGAGCTGGGCCAGTTGAGCTGGCAGACATGCCGTGTCTCCTGGACCCCCCCCCTTCTCCTTTAGACCATCTCAGCCTATAACCTAATTGTGAGTAGTCGGATTAGGGATGTTGTTATTTTGGGAATTGGCTGATCTTAAGAATGTATCTGTGCTGTTATATCTGTTTTGTAAATTCTTGTAACTAAGTGTACCTGGGAGGGGGGAGCCTCTCAAGTGTGAAATGGTTTTGTTTATTTGTATGCCTTGATTAAACACTTCTATAAACCTCCATTTCTCTCCATTCCACGCCAGGGTTGGCACACGCTACATAGGACCTCTCACTCGGGGGAGGGGGAGGTGGAAGATCCTTATGCTTAGAGATTGGGCAGAGTTCCTCCTGTTCTGTCCAACTGATCCATAATTCGGGGGGGGGGGTGGCAGCATACCTGATCGAGCTGGGGAGATTGCCAGTCTTTCCAAGTGTGGGAGTCAGCTTTGGGAGGCTGGCAAGAACCCCAGTAAAACACTGGGAGGAATTTCCAGGCTTGCAAGGGTGGGAGTCAACTTGAGAGACTGGAAATAAATCTGCAGTGTCACGCCCTCTCATAAAAAGAGCAACTTCTAGATATCACAAGTATCAAAACAAAAAACTTGGATATATGGTAGAAAATGTGCACAAAAATTCTGGGTAAAAAGCAAGATTACCTTCAGATTGATGATGATGTTGTTGTGTGCTTTCAAGTCATTTCTTGATGTAACTGATTTCTGATGGAACTCTAAGGCAACTGTAGCTGCGGGTTTTCTTGGCAAGATGTGTTCAGAGTTCAATTGCCTTTGCCTTTCTCTGAGGCTGAGAGAATGTGACTTGCCTAAGGTCACTCGGTGGGTGGGTGGTTGAGTGTTCAACTCTGGTCTCTGGGGCCATAGTCCAATATTCAAACCATTACACCACTGGCTAATGCCAATTTGATCTGCAGATCACTTATTGCATAGCATGACCAATTTTGCTCCTGAAAATAAAACGCTATCAAGTAAAAAATGAATGGCTGTGTAACAATACAGAAGTAGGATGCGTATATCAATCATATTCTTTCTCATCTTCATTGTGCACATACAGTGTTCATAATAAAGCCATGATGGTTTTGATATGTTTGGAAGGAAATCCTTAGTATTAATCAGCTCACATCTGCTTTGGAGCATCCTTAAATTCCCTGAGATATGGACCAGAATTCTATTGGTGCATTAGGGGGTGACTGCATTTTTGCATGCTTACATAAGGAGGTATCTGGTACTCCTTATGCAAGAAGTTCTGTTTTCCCTCCATGCATCAAGTGAGCTTTTAATAGTTCGGTGCCTTTCTTAGCCAGAGGAACTAGCTGCCTTGACATATTGATGAAATATATACAGTCTGTGTACACACATGCTCTCTACAAACTAAGTGCTTACAGCTCTTCAGGAGTATTCTTTACTCCACTTCTGAGGCTTGGGATAGACATTTGCTTAGGGACTCCAACAAATCACAGCCAGGTGAAATTTGAAGCTGGAATTTCCTGGCTGCTGTGTTAAACAATTTTAATCCAAGGCAAGGTTATAGTCACCTGATGAGTAGAGGTTCCTTTGGAGTTTGTTTCAGTTGTAATATACACAGCAGAGAATGGAGGAGTGATGACATAACTGGAGATAGGACTAGGATCAACAGAGTTGATAAAAGCAGTACAAAATGTGTGCAGAGTAGAGTCTGCCTGTTTATTTCTGTAGTTTGGATATTTGCCCAGAGGTGAAAGTATCTAAACACATAAAATAGCTATACTTATTTGCCCTGCATCTCTGTTTCCATTTGGGTGCCAGAAAATGTGGAAAAAATGAGCTAATGTGTTCAACTGTGTTTTGTGAGTAAAGAGAGCTTTTGGATTCCTGGTGTCTTTGAACAATTTTATATTATATTTGGAATGGCAAAAGATGGATGTTATCTATATGAAGAAGACTATAGATATGTATGTTTATAACAGAAAATGTTGCCCTGTGTATAGCTGGAAGTGTAAATAACTTATCTGAAAAAGAGGATCCTAGCCTTTGAGTGATTTCTACTAGATTTTAGATTTACAGAATCTTCCTGAACCTTACCGGAACAATATCTATAATTTGGTTTCCCAGTTAAGAGACTTTAAAAATTGTTTATTTTATTTATGCTTTGTCTTGTCAATAAAAACAAAACATCCTGTATTTGAAGATTAAGAAAATGGTCTTAGCACAGCATATAAATTTCAGAAGAATAGACCCCACACATATGACTATAGGAAGAGTATTCAGCAATTAGGATACCACTACTATCACCAAAAAAAAAAGGAAGGGAGGCTTTTCTCTGCATACGATCTAACCTTTGAAGGCAGAAAGACCCAAGGTAGAAACCTTTAAGGCAGTTTTGAAATCATAAGCTGGCATGCAATCTGTTATCATTTTCACGGTGATGTGCATTCGTTTCATACAGTAGACTATCCTAAACTTTATCATTCTGATCATTCTGATAATTTTATATTTGCTGTAATAATTTCATCTGATTATGCAACCCAGTTTTATACTATCTATAGTATAAGAATTTATCCTGAGATCTACATAACTTGTTTACACAGAAGCAGAATTTTAAGTAACTGAAGCTTTTTCTGATATGGAAGTCTATTAGTTGAGAAGAAAAGCGTCTAGAGAATGCAAGAATTGGGAAAATACATGAGTTCCTGTTTTCATTACTGATTATGCTACAGGAAACATTTTTTTTCCAGATATGAAGATCAAGTTATACAATATTGCAGTAGACAGCAAAGAAAAAAGTTCTGAGGTTTGAGTAATTTTTGTGTTTGTAATTATTGAAAAAAAAAGAATATCAGGTAAGACATTTATTAGCAGTATATTAATGAATCACTTTATGATATTGAAATAATTATTTTAGGTACTGTTTTGCACAGTCTGGCACACGTACATTTTGAAAGTATTCACTAGAGAATTAGTCAGGGCTGTTTTGTACTTAAGTGGAACCTAGAACCATGGAACCTAGGGTACGGCAAGATGATGCCATGGACCTAGTGTATGAGTCAGTTTATTGTGGTGCTCTTTTACTGCTGTTGTTCTCAAACATTGTTTTGGCTGTATCTGGAGAAAGAACCAAGCATATTCTGAAGAGAAAATGTGCTGAAGAGCTTGGCAGTCGGTTGAATATTCATTTTTTAAAAAATGGTTGTATGATACAAACCTAATGGAAGATTTTGTTACATAGTGCCAAGCATAAGCCACTTCACAGCCACTTGGCAAGCTCAGACTGTACTGTCTTGGAACCATATCTAAAAAGAAGATTCCATTTACTCTGGATGTATTCTCAGAAATATAACTGATTTCTGATGAAAGGGATTTGAGTCATCATAAGAATGAATTTGTCTTTTGAATGTTGGGACAAGAAGAGTAAAATTTGGATTTCCGTTTTTCTATGGCCCTCAATAATTCAAAACCTATTAGCTACCCTTTAAAAATTACCTGGGTTAAAGTGAGTTCAGGATAGATATGAGAAATCTACAAATGGTATTTGAGTTTGACAGTTAGACATTGTTTCCTAGTATCTAGCTGTGTAACACAATCTCAGCACAAATCTTGCCAAAGAAGATTTAAGAAAGAGGAGCTTGAACTGGAGTCAGGTGTGTAGATTGCCTGTTTTAGTCACGCAGTGAAGATAGTGAATTCTCTTAATTTGAGAAGAGAGAAAATTGATCGAGAACCTCGGGAGATGTGTTGTCCCCAACACTTTATGTCTAGCAAAGACTATCAGCAATTTTTAGCTCTCTTACCAACAAGATGCCTCTACCAATTCTGTTTTCCCAAGAAAATTTCCCTAACCCTCCACAGAATTTTTTTTATGTTCTTCTCAGATATACCGTATTTTCCGGCGTATAAGACGACTTTTTAACCCAAGAAAATCTTCTCAAAAGTCAAGGGTCGTCTTATACACCGGGTGTCATCTTTGCGGTCGCCGCATATGGTGGGGGGAGCTCAAAAATGGCCGCAGCCACATCCTCGCCGTATGCGGTGACCGTATGAAAGCACCAAGGGTGGTGCTGTGCACTTACCTGAAGACGCGGGGGGGGAGCAACGGCGTTTTGGGAGAGGCTTGTTGTGTAGCCGCTCTTCCCCCTCGCAGGAGCGCCGGTCGCGCTGCCTCCCTGCTTCTACCCCCACCTCCACCTACAGCTCCCAGGCCAGGGAGCATTGCGGAAGCTGGGGGTGCGATACGGATACACCAGCACCGCTGCCACTGTGCGCGCGCGAGGAAGGGAGGGCAGAAGCGGGGAAGAGTCCGGCCAAGTTGGCAGAGAGGGGGAAAGGAGGGCTTCCTCTGGGCCGGCGGGACGCGTGGGGGGCGAGGGCCGGTGCCGGCCTCCCCTGGCCTCCTCCCCTCCGGGCACCCGCCCCCCAGCCTCCCCAGCCCCAAAGAGCCGGGCACGGGGCACTGCCTCCTTCCCTCTCCTCCTCCTCCGCTTACCTTGGTGGAAGCAGCTGCGGCGGCTTGGGCAGGCATTTTGTTTCCTTCCCAGCCCCAGCAGAGGCGGAGGAGGCCAACGAGGGAAAAGCGGGCGAGAGCTGAGGAGGGCGAGGGGTCAGGGGGGTGCCGCTCCCTTCATCCCTCCCTCGCCGGTGGAGGAGGATGGGGGGCCCGGGGAAGGGAGGGAAAGGGGGCACCGCGCTGCGCCCGCCTCTCTGAAACTTCGCTCGCTCACTCGCTCGGCTAGTGTGCTGCAGCTGCCGCTGCCTCCCAGCGCTGCCCAGAGGACATCCTCCCAGGAAAGGAGGAGGAGGAGGGATATTAAAAGAGGGGGAGGGAGGGAGGGAGCGAGCTTGGCTGCTGGCTCCTCTGGAGCGATGGCAAGGGAGGAGGAGAGGAGAGGCTCTCAGCGGCACACCCCCCCGAGAATGGGAGCCGGGCAGCCTTTCTGGTTCCTCCGCCGCTTCCTCTTTCGCCAGGCTCTTGTAAGATAAACATGTAGAGTTTCAGCTGGAACACGGCTGGATTGGAAAGTCTGACCTTTCTAGCCATTTGCATTTACTTAATACCTCTCTCTGTAGCCGTGTAGCCGAAGGGTAATGATTGTTGGTTAACATTGCCTAAAGCAGATGGAGAGACGTCAGGCTTTGTAAGATCTGCTTGTTTTTCCCCAGACCCTTGGGGGTCTACCACCCAGAGACAGGCATAGAGTAGTGGCTTGTGCTGCCATGTGCTCATTTTAGGAATTCCTAATGAAAGATGCGCAATAATAATATATATATATATATATATATATATATATATATATATGCATATATTTTAAATCCCACCAAGAGGCGTTCCAGGGCGCCGGCTCCACTTTCCCTACCTCTGGACAACAGGGTGCTGGCGAGGCTCACACATCATTTGCAGTGACTGGAGCATCTGAGTTTCCTGGATCGGGCGAGCCTATCAGCGGCTGCGGAGGGAGGGAGGCTGGCCAGAGTTGTTCCTGTTGCTAGGCAGAGGACCGCCGGGAAGGAGGAGGAGGAGGAGGAGAGGACGACGGGGGGTGGAGCCAGCGCTGCGAAAAGGGCCATAGAGCAGCGCTGTGCCCAGAAAAACACGCCTCTTTTGCCCATCTGGCCCGCCCTTGTATCCTATTACCGTTCCTCTTTCTCTGCCTCTCAGATTCACTGCAGTCCTCAGGAGGGAGATCTATCACTTTGATAGTCTTGGAGACAGAGAGGGCTGGGCAGGCAGGGAGAGCTGACCAGTCCAAGCAGGCTTTGAATACAACAACCAGCCAATTACCAGTAAGGTACATCGGGCTGGTTGTTGTATACTGGGTACCACATACAGTACAGCACCAGTATCAGTACCTGTTCATACAGTATAGCACCAGTACATACAGTGCAGTATACAAATGTCCAACAATCAAAACCCCATCATGGCTCCACCAGCAAGAAGAAAGAAATATGAAGCCAGTTTCAAGCTTAAAGTTGTAAACTTTGCCATGGAACATAATAACTGCGTTGCTGCAAGACAATATGGAGTAACAGAAAAGATGGTTCGGGACTGGAAAGCAAAAAGCATTAAAGAAAAAGCATTAAAGAGTATACCAAGGAGTAAGTGTGCATTAAGAAGAGGCACCCCACATTGGCCAGAACTCGAAAAACACGTAGCAGACATGGTGAATGAGCATCGCCAAAATGGTTATGTAGTGACACGAAATCAAATACGTTTGTTTGCACTTCAGTGGGCCAAATCTAACCCAGATCACAGCAACAAATTTAAGGCCACTGTATCCTGGTGTACTAGATTCATGGCAAGGCATAATATGGTACTGAGGCAAAAGACAAAAATTGCCCAAAAATTACCTGCAGATCTTGATAACAAACTAAATAGTTTCCATCGATACGTAATAAAGCAGCGCACTAAACATGGCTATGCGTTAAGTGGTATTGGAAATATGGATGAAACTCCAGTGAATTTTGACATGGTTGGAAATAAAACTGTCCATCAAAAAGGTGAAAAAACAATTTTACTTAAAACAACAGGACATGAGAAGTCCAGTTTTACAGTGGTACTAGGATGCACAGCTGATGGTGCCAAACTGAGACCAATGATTATTTTTAAAAGAAAAACAATGCCAAAACTCAAGTTCCCTGTTGGTTGTTTTGTACATGTGAATGAAAAAGGCTGGATGGATGAAGAAGGGGTAAAGCTATGGCTTGATAATGTATGGAGCAGGCGACCAGGGGGACTTATTCAAAAACGTAGTCTACTGGTGTGGGATATGTTCAGGGCTCATTTAACTCCCAGCACCAAGCAAAGGCTTGCAAGACTAAACACAGATGCGGCAGTTATTCCTGCAGGATTGACATCGTTGGTACAACCACTGGATGTGTGCCTAAACAAGCCATTTAAGGATCGCATTCGAGAACAGTGGAATGAATGGATGGTTAGCGGTGAAAAGTCATTCACAAAAGGAGGAAACATCCGTGCTCCACAGTTGGATGTTTTGTGCAAGTTTATCATAAAAGCCTGGAATGATATTGATGCAGAAACAGTAATCAAGTCTTTCAAGAAGTGTGGCATATCAAATTCATTAGATGGTATGGAGGACGACTACTTGTGGCAAAATGAAGAGGAAGCCGAAGCTGAGACCACACCATCTGATACAGAATTTGATCCATACGATGACTGCCTTACAAATGTATCACAAGATGTCATTGATGTACTTATGACATCAGATGACGAACAGGAGGATTTTGAAGGCTTTTAAAGGGAAGCTGTCGTGCCAGCAAAACCTGTAAAAATACTGTAGCTTGCTAACTGGCCAGGGACTTGCCCGGTACTTGCTCTCTCTCTCTGTTGTTTGTTATCTTCCTCCTATCATCATCAGTTCCAGTTTGGTTGACAGCTTAGAAAACAAGCAGCATGGCAGCTCCCATGGGTTTATTGTCTTATCCTTCCTTTCAGCTTTAGAGTGAATTAGGAAAAGTTTAATTCACTTGCACTGTTTTATGTTTACATGTTTGATGACAAACAGCCTTATGTTTATAAGTGACAGTTTTCCTGCTAAGTACCTGCATGTCATAAGCATTTGAATTAAAATTACCATATTGAAATCAAATCTGATGTTTTTTTATTTTTTATTTGGTGTGCGTTGGAAGAGGGGTAGTCTTATACGGTGAGTATATCCCAAACTCTATATTTTAACTGGAAAAGTTGGGGGTCATCTTATACGCCCAGTCGTCTTATACGCCGGAAAATACGGGTATGTGAAAAAGCCATTTCCCAACAGCCTTTCTGACATGTTCTGTCTGGAGGAGGCCTCCTCAGACAGAGGAAAAGAGAAGAGCCGGGATGCCAGGCCTCAGTTGGAGCTGGAGGAGGCTGACAGTCTTGTCATGGCACCGGTAGAGGGAGAGGCCAGTCTGTCCCAGACAGCAGCTGCAGATCAGGAGGAGGCAGAGGCATTTCACCCTCACAAGTGGTTTAAATTAAAGCTCAGGGAACAAAAGGTCAGGCAGTGCCCTGCTTCATTTTAATACAAGATGGTGAACTAATGCAATTGGATGGGCTGATTAACTGCTGGTTTTAAATTAGCTCAGCCCAGTCAATTCTGTGGCTGCAGAACAACAGCTCCCAAACCTCTGTGAAACCTTGTCTGACATTTCTGGCTTCCTGACTATAGGCATGTAGAATGTGATAATAATGTGGTTAATTGATAGAGAAAACTATTCACACAACATGAACTTTTAGTTGGCTGTAGTGCAATTCCCATTGCAAGCATCCAAAACTGGCAAATAGATGCCTCTTCACATCTCAGCTGTTAAGTGGCAACTCCACCTCCTCTCATTATAGTTGGTCATTTCTGAGAAAGAAGAGCCTCACCAGCTCCCCACCTAGCTGAACCAACACAAGCCAGCCCTTCCTTAAGGTTATTTCTTAGGCTTTGCACATGCTTGTCTCCTCTCTGTGCACTCTGCCTCCTCTCTTTCTATTCTGCCCTTGTTAACTCCTGTCAAAGTCCTGTTTCTCTTCACCATCCCTCTGGTCACCAACCACCACTATCATCACATACTTTTTGTTTATTCCAATCCTCACCACTGCTATCACTGCTGTACAGACGCACAACACTTGGCTAGACTTAGGCTGTCAGGAGAAGCAGTAGCAGTAACAAAACTATATTGCTCCACATTGCAGGAGTCGGTGTTTGGCTGGAGTGGATTGCTGGGAGAAGAGGAAAGGAAGGAAAGGAAAAGAAGAAAGGGTAGAGCGAGGGAGTTTCCACACCAGCCAGACTCTAACTCCTGCAGTGTGAGGAAGTGTAGCTTCACTGCTGCTGCTGCTGCTGCTGAGACCATAAACCTAACCAAGTGTTGTGTGTCTGTACAGGGGTGGCAGCAGCAATGGAGTAGGAGGTGGCAGCAGCAAACAAAGATGCATGTAGGCAGGCAAACTCCTGAGACACAGCCAATTTTATTTTATTTTCAGAAGAATAAAATTTGGGTAAATGAAATAGCTTAGATATGAGTGTTTTTTGATATCTGTGCCTAACCCTGTTTTTCTCATAAGTCTTGTTAGTTTTAGAGTGCAAATTACTATAATACAAACTTTTTGAGGAATGCACTTATTGCGTTATAGCAGAACTTACTGTACATTTGGACTAATCTTTCAGGCAGTTTCCCTTTTGGCTTTGTACTCTATGCAGGACTGCTTTTCTCTTTGAACCTTGGACTGCTTGGACCATGCTTCTGTGAGTCACCTTAGATAAACTTTGGGACTAGATTGGCTTTTCTCTGCTGGTCCTTGTGGACTATTTGTGTACTTGCCTAGATGCTTGCTGCCATTAAAAAAGACAAAGACATTGTTGTCCAAACTGCACTGAAGGCCCTCCAGGCCTCTCTTGTAAAGTTTTAAAGCTTTATCAGCAAGAAGTAGAAATCTTGATCATTATGGTGATTATTTAATAGTCTGATAGTCTCTCCCACAATAATTCTGTGGAGGAGACAACCTTTTGGCTTTGGAAGTCCCCTGGGTTTACCCTGTTTCCCTGGGGCTTCTGAGAGGGGTAGGATTGACTGGGGAACCACCATGGGCCAGAGTGAAGTCTCCAGTGCTTTGGCTGCAGCACTAGGATGTGCAGTTATACCATCTAATGCCTTCCAGTTTGTAGACAGTCAGTTTTGCAAGAACTTAGGCCACTACTCTGAATTGATTCCCCACCCATCTTTAAGTGATCCAAACCATCATAGCTGAGCTTTCTGTAACATAATAAGTTTCTGAACTTTCATGCTCACAATTTATTTCTTTATCCATCAGGTTCTTTATAGCTAGAGGTTGCTCTGATCTTGTGCTTCTTAGCCTTAGACAAGATGGCCTATAAGGTGACAATTACTTCCTGACCCGTCTTTGTTCTCTGATGCTTTGTTCTTTTTTGCATATCCTCCATGCAGGAATACATAAGTCAGGTTTTTGGGTGTTTCTTCTCCAGAAGTGTTCAGTGGAGGATCTCCAGATCAGTATCCTCAAATGTCAGCCCAACATGGTCTTTCTGATGTAGTCTTTCTGACTATGAGTGAGGAACCTATGCCCTTCCAGATAACAGACTCCAACTCTCATCAAATCCAGACATCATGGCTAGTGATAGAACATCTGGAGGGCCACATGTTCCTTATCCCTGATATATGAAGAGAGCCCGGAGTTAAATCATTAGTTTTCTGCCAGGAGTTTTTTGCCAGAAGTTAAGTCACTGGTTATTTGAAGAAGTTTTTACTTTCCTTGTGAGATTTGCTGTTCAGATTGCTATAGATTTGTTGAGGAAGTAACTGCTGTGTTCCTGTTGGCAAAATGGAACCTTCTTAATTGATTCTGGATGTTCTGTTCTTGAAATCTCTACTTTCATTCCAAAGAGAAGTGGACAGATAGGACAGCTTTGCCCATCCTTCTCCAAATGTAACATATTTACATAATTTGGCATGAAGTTGATTCTACTAAGATGTAGTCTTAGTCAAGATTTTAGATAGCTGTACAAAATAATTAGACTTTATTCCTTTCTGAAAGCCTTCTAAGTTACTGACATAGCTTAGGGCTCTTACAGACAGAGCAAATTGGTAGGGAGGTATTTATTGCTGTTCACCCCACTTTGTTTTAAAGATTCAAATATCATTTCCTCATTTCTCATGATGCATGATGTTTGAGGTTGTTTCAACATATTTTTTCAGAATATTCCGAAGTATTTTGTTACTGCCTGAAAGACAAGGTTTGTTTGTTTTTTGGTTTATACATTTGATTGTCATATGAATTATGACAATCAAAGTAGGTTTATCCAGTCCTTTACTTCTTCTATTTTTTTCTGTATGTTTCCAAACAATTTCCTTTTCTTAATCCTTTTTGATTCCTCCTTCTCGTGTTCTTTACGTTTAAAAAATTCTGTCTACAGCCTTAGCAATAAAGCAGTAGGTCCTTGTACTCAGAAAGATCAACCCTGACATATGAGTCAATTTCAAATTGAATTCAAGTTGCAAGACTGGGAAGGGTGTGTGAGTGTGTGCGTGTGTGTGTGTCACTGGAAGTTTTCCTGCACTTAAGTTCTCAGACTGACTAATGTGTATGTAGAGGGATTGATCTTTCCAGACTCATGGGCCTATTGTTCTTGTGCTGAAGTGGTAGAGTTTTACAGAAATATTCTCTAGATCAGACCTGTACAACTTGGCAGTAGGTAAGGGCCAAAAGTAAATAGGCTAAACTTCTTTGAGCTGCAGATAAGTTTTTAGCACCTCGCTTTCCAAGTAAAGTTATGATAATGTATACCATAATGATTTTTATTTGCAAAATAAATTATAGTATAATTAATGATTAAACTATTTTGCAAATAAAACCAAATAAAATAAAAAAAAGGAAATTAGGGAAGTTTTTCCTAATGTTTCGGTGGAACTTCTTTTCCTGTAGTCCTAGGGCCTTTCCACACTACACTGTTATAGTACTGCTATTCTCCTTTCAACATCCCATGGAATTCTGGGGTTTGTAGTTTCCTGAGGCCAAAGAGCTCTTTGGCTGAAAGTTCTAAGCACCTCTCCCTAAACTGAAAATCCCAGGATTCCACAAGATGATGAAAGTGTAATAATAACATTATAACAGCGTAGTCTGGAAAGGCCCCTAATCTCTTAAGCAGCAGAAAACAAGCTTACTCCATTTTCTACATGACATCCTTTCAAATAAGAGCTTCACAAAAGTTCCTTTTGGTGAACCACAACCTCCCAAAACCCCAGGTAGCATGATTACTGACTGGGGAATTCTGGGAGTTAAGGTCTTAAAAAACAATATTTTCAAACTCTGGGTAAGCTTTTATCTCACCAAAGTAGACTTGGTGAATTATTACTGTTGTGTACCTTTGAGTCGTTTCCAACTTATGGGGACCCTAAGGCAAACCTATCACTGGATTTTCTGGGGCTGAGAGCATATGATCCGCCCAAGGTCACCCAATGGCTTTCCATGACTGAAAAGTTCAAATCTGCTACAAACTCACCCTGAAATCTTAGGGAAACTTCCTTCCTTAAATTTCACCCACCACCACCAGTATACAACATGGGGAATGATGACATTGGCCATTTCAGCTCTACACTGTTATAGTGTTTTTATTCCACTTTCACAGCATCCTGTGGAATTCTGGGGCTTGTAGTTTCCTGAGGCCAAAGAGCTCTCTGGCTGAGAATTGTAATGGCTCCTCCCTAAACTGCAAACCCCAGGATTCCATAGCATGTTGAAAGTGGAATAAGAGCACTATAACAGTATAGGACAGAAATGGCCAGCGTTGTCATTCCCCATGTTGTATACTGGTGGTGGTGGGTGAAATTTAAGGAAGGAGGTTTCCCTCTTGACCTGTTGTTAGGACGACTGAGGTAATGCAGATGCGGCAAGTTGTGATTACACAAAACTAGTAAACAGGATTATTGAAAAGACAAGAGAGCTATGCCTTAAGAAATGTAGTAGTGTGTAATTTGCAAAAGATCAAAGGGGAGGAGAACAATTTCGGATGGCAGAAAAAAAGCATTATTTATGAGGAAGGGGGAAGAAAATAGATTTGGAAGACAAATAAGGGGAATTCCAGATGGTGTAGGGGAGTGGAATTTATGAGGGTGCATGCCAGAATAGACCTAAATTGCATTTTAAAATGCAATCTTTAAATGCAATTTAATTTTTTCCAGTACAATTTAGGAGGGATGGGGGTGAATGAGGACACTGACCCGTAATAAGCTGCTTCCCCTAGAGGGTCCCAGTTCGCTGTGTAACAGTCCATGTTGGCTTGCTCAGGAAGGAGGAGACAACCTCCTTTCTTGCCCCCTCCAGCCCCAGCTGGTCTTCATCTTCTCCCAGGCCCTTCTGGCCTCACCGCCCATCCAAGGGAAACAGAAGGAGAAGAAGCAATTGCCGCAATCTTGCACAAGAGCAAAAGGTAGCATCAGCTTGGCTCTCTGTTGCCGCCTGAAGGGGAGGAGGAGGAACAGCCCAGCTGGGTTCATTCAAAACCATCAGCAACCTAACTGCTGCAACCTTTTTGAGCTCTCACGCTCACGAAAGTTGCACAGCCTCATTGGAGCTGCCAAGAGGGAAGATTCCCCTGGAAAAGAAGTGCTTGAAGTGGGAGGAGAGGAGTTGGAGAAATCATGCTACCTGGGGTTTTGGGAGGTTGTGGTTCACTAAAAGGAACTTTTGTGAAGCTCTTATTTGAAAGGATGTCATGTAGAAGATGGAGCAAGCTTGTTTTCTGCTGCTTAAGAGATTAGGGGCCTTTCCAGACTACGCTGTTATAATGTTATTATTACACTTTCATCATCTTGTGGAATCCTGGGATTTTCAGTTTAGGGAGAGGTGCTTAGAACTTTCAGCCAAAGAGCTCTTTGGCCTCAGGAAACTACAAACCCCAGAATTCCATGGGATGTTCGTAAATAATTAAATCTGTGAAAGTTAAACTTGCAAATGTGGAGGACTGACTGTACTTTCCTTTTTGAAGAAGCTGCATTCCTTTCTTGGGTTCTATAGCTCTAAAAAGCCTTGATTGTGAAGATTTTTAATCTAGGAGAACTAAATGAGGTTCTGGCTGGTGTTAGTATTGTAGCATTCCAAGTTAAATGACTGCATGTGTCTAGCTTTGATTCTCCTCCTAAATCATTAGGGCACCACTCTTGTGAATGTCTGCTTGATGCAGTTGAAATTTGATGCCTGGCTTGTCAACAGAAATGTAGTCAGTTAATAGGGTGGAATTTATTTGTTTTAATTAAATGACTATTAAATCATGGAGGCCTTGAGTTAGGAAGGAAAGTGTTCCACATACTGCAAACACATGACAGATCCTTTGCAACTGAATTGGTAAAAAGCAGATCTGTGTGCAAATACATAAGGGATTTTAGAGCTGCTTTCTTCATATACATGTGAACTTTGTCCTACTGCTTGCTGCACAAAACAGTGTCCTGGACGGGTCTACTCTGGGCTTTCATTGTAGCTTGAGTACTTTGGACAGCGACCTTTATGTGTCACAAAACTTTTGCTGAGGAAACATGAAATGCATCCCTTGGATTGGGACTGGTTTTTGTAGATCCTCTCTAACAAAGATCTTGGAAAGAATACTGAAATGTTTTACAACTGTATTCTCTTGAAGTAAAGTGTAGTAGAATCTCCTTGCCATACAGTGTAGCTTGTGTATACTGTAAATGCATATTTTTGGTTTCTTGTTCAAAGGTACTTTAAACTATTCTTTTTGGCTCCTTAAAGTGAACTGCTATACTGGCATTTCTTCAGAGCAGATGCTAGTAGATAATCTGCTCTTGATTTATGTTCAGCTTTCTGGATAGGGGTTAGGTGGATGTTTCAAAGCACTTTTTCAACGTTTTACTTTAATAGATTCCTGAACAGTTTAGCGACTGCTGAGCCTATCTTGCTGTCAAGCACATTCTCTTACTCCTTGGAAATGTGTAGGTACTGGGGTATGAGAAGGAGACTTTAGCTAGGAGCAGACTATATGTTGTCACCTAATAGATTAGTCATATGTTGTCTATACAGAGCAGATAATTTAACTGAAGATTTTCATACATTTCCAGAAACAAATGTATAATCAGATGATTAAGCACAAGATTAATACTGCAGTATTGAGTGAATTAAAACACATGTACTGGACCTTAAATTATTCATTTGCATCTGTGGAGTTCTTAGTAATTTCCTTGAAAATGCAGTGTTATGATGGGATAGATTTTGGCCTTCTTAGACCTGTGAGCGCATTGATCTAAGTATGCATTATTTATGTTCTGAGTAAGGCTGTAATTATAACTTAATCTCTGTAGTCTGTTTCATGTATGTATTCACAGATATATGAAAAGACCAGGAGAAAAAAAAGTACTGATGTAACCATATTCTTCATTCAGCAATATGGTTCATTTCCAAGTAAGACATTAAGCTGTTGTTAAGCCATTGCCATTATGGAGCAAAGGCATTCTCTGTCTTGTTAACCCACTTGCCCTACTGAATTGAATATAGCTAGTTTTTCCCAGCAAAATTAATTGCTCCTGGTTTATTATGGAGATTGTTTGCCCTCTTCCAAGAACTGTTTGTTCCCAGCTGTATGTTTTAGTATATGTTTGTATGTACTAGCAGTTTTTCAGCGTTTTTTAAAAGGTCACCTTGGGTTCAGAAGTGTTTAGAGAGCAGCTAAAATAGACCCAAGTAATTCAAAAAGGTCCAGAAGGTGGGCAAGTTGAAAAATTCTCTCCCCTTCCCTGGAGATTTCATTGGCAGAATATTCTTGAATTTATGGATGACATAGCCGGTCTCTGTAGATGCTTTACTGATGTTTTTACTCATTATGGTTCTCCTCTGATTTTTGCTGCTGTATGAACAGTTTTAAAAAGCTCAGTGGCTAACATCAAAAGCTTCACTGTCACAGCACTCTAAATTTTTGATTCTCCCCTAGTGAATTATGTATTTATAGAGTTGATCTTTAGATAATAATCCATTTTATTCATCTCTTATGAATTATCTCTTATGAATAAAATGGATTGTCTAAAGATCAACTCTATAAATACACAATTCACTAGAGGAAAATCAAACATTTAGATTTAGATAAATTTACTTGGTTGTCAGTCTAAAAGGATGACCCTCAACTTGCTGGGGACTGCTGGTTGTGGATTGCAACAGTTGGTGGAACAGTGAAGGTACCATCTCCTCAAGCACTTCTTGCATTCTTCTTCCTGGTTGCTGTGACTCACACAAATGGGATGAAAGTCTACAGTACAATATCCTCCACTGAGCCCATATTCCGGGGAAGCATTCATACACCCGCTCATGCACCTTGTCATCCCCTTTCAGTGAAAGTTTCCGTGACTGTGTCATTGGCCAAGGAATCCTGAAAAACACTGTCCTGTGTACCACCAACATCTTGCTATATTGAGAACTTGTGTAAGGTTTAGGAAGACCAGTACACTCTCTTTTTTCAAGTATCCACAATCAAATTCAATTTTTATGGAGGCGGCACGATTGAAACCTTTTGTGATGGTTTAAAGAAATTTTATGGATTTTTACTGTTCAAATGTAAAGAATGCCCCAGCCCCAGCCCACAACTGCCCATTGCTTGGCTCCTGTTCCCCCAACACCTCCCTGGTAATACCCAAATAAGTGGCTGCTGCAGGCTAATCACAGCGGATTTGACCCCGTGCATGCAGAAACACATGCACATAGTTCTCCTTGTGCTAGCTAGCTACTGAGAAAACGCACTCTTTTGTGCTTTGGTTGGTGCATACCAAGTGATTTCAAGAAGGGGGGGATAAGAAAATAAACAAGGGAAGTACGTGTATATTTTGTGTGTCTTATACACACATAATGCCAGAAAATCTTCCAAATGCAGTCCTCCCTCTAGTTCCTCTATCTGCTCCCTCCCTGCCGGATCGATGGCACAAAGTAGATCCCAGGAAACTCATGGACAACAGTTGTCTCTTTCAGGAAAAGTGGTTCATTCTGCTGACTTCTCTTGTTGCCATGTATTTGTAGGCCCACAAGGCAAATGAGTAAATATGTAGTAAATGGAGGAATGGGGATGAGTGAGGGCTGAAGAGCCACTTAACTTTGAATGGTTCTAAGGCTCTTGCAGGAGCCCTCAGCAGTCACTTCCAGTGCATCCTTTGACAACTTCTGTTTGTGGCGTGTGCTCACTCCCCCCCAATGGAGGAAGAAAACAGAAAAAAATATCGAGGCTTATTTGCTGTGAAGCTTCATCTAGGGCTCTGGAAGCAACAAAGTAGAACGGTCACATGCTTTCAAGTCTTAAGTATATTTGCTTACTAGTAAGTGTCACCATGTTCACTCCAAGGAATGGTACAGAGGATTGCAGCTTTGATAGATGAATGCTAAGTCATTGTTTCACCTGAATCCATGCAAAATTATTTGGCTGATTCCTGCTACATCTCCAGGTAAAACACTCTGAAGACAAGGCAACAAAAGGCAAGACTTCACTGTCTTGAAACTGTAGAGTGCTGCTGTCAGTTTGAATAAGGATGCTGATCTGATTTAGCAAATACATAAAAATCACTCTAGTTTAATCTTATTTTTTAGGTGGTGTTGTTTTCTATGGAATCTTTCCAATAAAAATATTGTAATAGGAGTGAGTGCATTTACTTATTTCTCCCTTCTCTCCAAATTTGAAGACCCTTGACGAGCAATTTTAAATAAATATTTAATGCAGTTTAGGATTTTAAATCTTGAGTTAAGTCTTGGTGGTCCACAGGAAGAAAACATATTTAAAGGGAGTCCATGGTAAAGAAAAAGTTGAGAACTGCTGGTCTAAAATGTCTGAAAGCACTTCACTCCATTCATCTGATGAAGTACACTTAAGTTTCTGAAAGCTTATGCTACCAACTTCTTTTTCTTAGTCTCAAAGGTGCTACAATATCTCTTTGGATACTGAAGGACACCAGATTGGAAGAGGCTGAGATAGATTTTCACTATAATAACCAGATATAGGAAATTTAATAGAAAAGAGATAGTGCATTCAACTAGTCATTAAGAAGCTTTAAAAAAATCTTAATTTGTTAATTTATTTCTTAATTTAGTTTATATCCTACCTTTCTCTCAATATGAGATCCAAGTTGCTTTATAGTGTAGGCTGAAACAGAATACTGTGCAAATAGCGCATAGTATGAAAGTTGAAAAAATGTTAATTATCCTATTAAAAATTAAAATTAAAAATTAATTTAAAAACAATTTAAAACATGATTAAAACAAAAAGATTAAAGCACACCCATTATAAAACCTTCTACAACTAATTAACAAACAAGGGTCTATATAAATAAAACAAGTTTGCTTGCCAAACTTTTGAAGCTCATAAGCTTCACCCTCAGGCATGGATGTTAAAAGTTATTTTAGGGGAAGAACTGTGATTATAGGAGGTCATAGAGCTGCATCTTATAGATGAGTTTAAGATGGTGATGGGAAGTTTGATGCAGGTAAAGGCCACACCCCTTGCTGGCCATGAGATATTTGGGACACAAAAACAAGACAAGACAGTAAACTTTTTCTTCATTTTTAGAAACAAAAGCAGTTCTTTTATTTTTTTTTTAAATTATTGGAGTTTATATTAAACATAAAACAAACCCTTCCCCTTCCCCACTTCCGTCTTTGTCCCAATTGACTCTGCTTATTTATCTTCATACATTCATATTTTCATCATTACAAAATTCCAAAAGCAGTTCTTTTAGATTTGGCCTGTAAGCTTGTGTAATATATTTTGGGCCTTTTGTTTGACCTGGAAAAAGGTATCACATCAATATGTTTTTTTGGATTTTGCTGAATGACCATCATAGCAATCTTGGATATATGTCATTTACTGTTCTATGAATGAATAAATGGCAAAAATAGGTACAAATCTAAAGTGATGTTTTACAAATAACTCCAGTACTGAAACTGGATATCATAATGATAATTTGCATTTCTAAAAGCCTCACTAATGTTACATGTACCACAGATTTAACTATGATTTTATGTGGGAGAGCACCTGCTCCTGAAGATTCAAGCTGTAGTGTGATTAAAAGCCAACATTTTACTGATTCTTGGTTACATTCTAGTATGATATGATGCAGTCAAATAGATCCCACTGAAAAATGTGTATTATACTATAATTATCAGTACTGCAAAATAATAAATACGTAGGAATTCTACAGGTCCTACACATCAATTGCTGATTGCAAAACAGAATTATTTATCCCAAGGTGACTTGAAAAGTTATGCTGATGCAGTCTGCTTTGCTCAATGTCTTTTCAAAACAGCAGATCTGAAAAGTGAAGGACATAATGCCTTTATCTGAATATAAATTAGCGTTTTAGTATTTTATGTCCAGTTAACATTGTTTATGATTCTTTCTTTTGGAAGTTTTGTATAAATTCTATACCTGTCCCTGCCTCTTCTTTTCTTTCCCTAGATTATGTAGCAGTGTCTACAAATTTTCAGGGACACCTTTACTGTTTAGTGTTGTTTAAACAATATATAGCAGTTGAGTTGATAATGAACTGAGACCAATAGTTTGATGCCCTTTTCCTCTTAAATTATACTGGAATGTACCTTGGAAATGCCAGAAATAAGTCTTGGCTTCACTAAGTCTGCATAATGCAATCAATCAGGCAGTAAATAGCAAGTATTTGGCAAAGAAATCTAACCCTTATCCATTTTGAACTGTCTTGCAAGGTTTGCAAGAGAGTTCAGTAAAGAAAAGAGCCTGATTGGTCAGATTTGCTTTGCAGGGGATATTTTGGCACTGTTTTAAATGGCACAGGTATTTTAGTACTGATTCTGATTTTGTTTTTCATTCATGGAGAAATACATGTGAAGATTATTAAGCTGGAATGCAAAGTACTCAAACATTTTGCATTCAGACTTAATATTTTTCACATGTGCTCCTTTAGGGAGAAGAATGTTGCATGTATGCACCTTTGTAGTTAACATATGTCTGCAGAAGGGGAAAAAATCAAATTCTCAAGAAATGTAAGCACATCAAAATTAATAAATGATCACAGGAAGCTTTGTTTGTTGAAAATGAAATGTAATCAAGAGTTAAAACTGAATCAAGACTGCCTAAACTTTGAATCTTAATACAAGGAAGGAATCAGCTGGTTAAGTGAGCAAAGGCAGTGGTTAAAGGAGGCGGTGAGTGATGGCAAGGCAGAAAGCAGTTAGCATAGTGGGATGGATTTAGGGCGTGATTTCTACATCAGTATACATCACTGCATCAGACTCTGCCTGGTAGAAAGACAAAGATAAGAATTCCCTATGATGTAGAAATGTGGAATGAATATTGGCCTCCGACTTATATTGCTCTTGCAGTGCTCTAGAGAAAAGTTCGACCTAAAGTAGAGAGTAGCAAGGAGCAGAGGAACTTAGTCAGAATGTTTTGGTCTGATAAGCAGAAGTATGCTGATTCATTTACCTCTTGATTTCCTGGATCATCTCTTTGAGCTAGAAAGTCATTCAAGCATACCATGTACCCCAATACAAGCAGACATCATAGAATATTACGAGGTAGTAGAACTTTCTGGAACCTATACCATTGTGAAAATTATATCCACGTGAAGACAGCAGCTCACACAAGTGGTACTTCCATTAGCTCAGAGGTAGAATCAAGTAGCCTGTGTTATACATGTGGTCCAAGACCCCCAATTATGGCCCTCCTGTTTTCCCCATATCCAGCTAAAATAAAATAAAATAAAATAAAATATTCACATGTGAAAACTACAGCAGCCTGAATAAGCTGTTCTCACAGCAGCACCCAAAACAAGTGGATTTCCTTGCAAAAACATTTTTCTGTCCTTTTCCTCCATTGCAACCACTGCCTTCCTCTAGTTCCCTTCCTCTACCACTGTCTTCCTTTCCTGGTGTTATTGCCTGCCTTTCCTTCTTCCTTTTTTTCCCTAGAAAATAAATGAAGAAAGGAAGATGGAAAAAAAATGCTTTTGTTGCTCCTAGAGGTTAGCTCTTTACACAGCTGGCTGCATCTTACCTATAGGTCTTCCCAGTCCACTGTCCATGTAAAAAATACTGAGGATGAAGGTGGCTGGTTCTGTAGAAAGTGAGTTGCTGATAGTGGCACTGAGAATTTTTTTCCTTATCTCCCCTCCCCTGTATCCCTTCCTTGTTGGCCTTTCCTGTAGGAGAACAATGGCAACAGGGAGGGTGGCAGATGGAGAAGGGGATGGAGGGTGGCTGCAATGGCTGCAGTTAGACAGGATCCCAAAAATGGCATTCTGACCCTCCAGCACCTGCCCACTTCTGCACTAGCATGTAGAACTCCATTAAGCCCAGTGGTGATCTTCTGTGTGCTGAAGACTGTCATATCAGGGCTGCCAATTTGTTGCAGTAGGAAGATATTTTTTCTTTCCAATACTGCTTAAAGGTTTTAATACTACCAATGAATTAATCTACAATTTCTGAATTCTGTGATGTCATTTTTCTTTTCTTATTTTTTCTTCAGAATAAGTTAAACAATCTGTCACCATTACCTTACTTGGCATTATAGAGATGAGGAAAAGAAAGAAGCTTTACTCAATCTTTTTTGTGAATTCTTTGCATTACACAGTGCTCAAAGGTACATGTGAAACACCATTAAGCTGGGATTTTAATGGGTATTGGAACTAAGTAAAAATACTTGTAAAATACTAAAATTGGTAACAATTTAGTATCTCGTCTCCATTGCTATCTCAGTGATGAAAAAAATTATCTCTCCCTGAAGGAACACAGTATTCAGCTGATACTGTATCGTTGTGTGTGCTGAGAAGGAATGAGAGTGGATAACTACTATATTTGTAAAGTCAGAACTGTGCCTTCTGGATAATCTTGGATTCCACATCAAAAGAAAGGACATCACTTTCATGTTTCTCTCTAAATTAAAAATGAATGTTGCAGAGAAAGACTCCATGTTAAGGGACAGTTGCTATATCTGTAGCACAGTAATCTCCATTTTGGAGTGACTAGTAGTAAGAATTTTGAGCAGAACCACATAGTAACTTGACCGCTTGAGTATATTTTAAGTCATACAGCGTAATAAAATACACATGTGAGTGTTATTTATTAAAAAGTGTTAAGAGATGGGAAGAACTTCTAGGTTCTCTCCTGTTCCTGGGTCTTTAGTGCAAATGTTTCAGCAAGATGCCCCCACCTCCACTTCAGTATGAGTGGGCTGCAAGGATTCATGCAATCTGTGGAGTAGAGAGCAGGATGGTGTATGTTTGCAACACCCAACATGTCCTACAAGAGATTTGAATTCTTATCATGCTATGATCAGTGTTCTAAAAGAAGCAGATTTTAATAAACCAGTCTCATGCCAGGTAAATGCCAGATTTGTTATCCCAAGATCTAGAAACTGGATGCTTGTGATTTAAAATTTTGTTTTTTTTCTAGACCTATCTCTTGTTTGTCATCATACTTTTAGAGAAGCAGACACCTTGGATTTCCTGTGTTCTATTTGATATCAGATATGCCAGCATGGTGTAGTGGTATGAACATTGGATTACAATTTCCTCCTTAGCCATGGAAACCCACTGAGTGACCTTGGGCTCCTCACACACTCTTGGTCCTAAAAATCCCGTGATGCATTCACCTCAGGGTCTTCATAAGTTGGAATTGACTTCAAGGCACACAACAACAACAATCTCATATTCTTAAATAAAAAGGAAAATTAGTTTTCAGTGAAAGAACTGCTAGTGTATTCATGCTGATATGTATCCTTTGGATGATATAAAAATATTATTATTCAAAAAATTTCTTGAGAAATCTTTTGCTTATTTCTAACTTTGCAATTACTTAAAAATATTTAACTCCCTATCCAGTCACTTGCAAGACAGATAACTGAATTCATGTGTCTTTTTCTGTAGAGCATCTTTGCCTATTGTACAAGCCTTCTCAGTAATTACAACCTAGATATTTTAGTTTCAAGTCTTCCCTCACCAGAGAATACCAGTTTTGCCTGTGTTTTATGCTGTTTTGTTGGCCCAGTTAAGGCATCACTGTTTTGTGGATTTTGGATTTTGTTGTGTTTTGCTGCATGGCCAGTATTGCTGCCCCTGAGTATGTTTCCCAGTTTTGCTCAGTTAACTTATCCAAGTGTGCAGTGCAATTTTGTCCACCATAATGAAAGTGGTTTTATGCAGACAGTGATCTGTATGATGATAATAGGAAAGTTGGGGGGGGCAAAGGGTTCAGAACTTCCAAACTTTTATAAGTGCCTGGGCATGAAGCTCGGTAATCTGCTAATGGAGTGTCCCAGGTCGTAGCCTAATACCCAAACATAGTAACTGACAGTTGCACTGTGCGTTCATCAAAGTGATCTGTGCTATTTTGATTGTTCACCTGCTCCTCATCAAAACTTGGATCTTGTTCTCAGGCAGTAATTTAATAAGTACTTTACTGCCTGTCAAATATTTTGGCTTTGTGCTCCATTCTCACAGATTTCCTGGTGCCTCTCTGTCCCAAATGCCCACCTCCTGCTTCTTCCGACACGAACCTTCCTAGTGCTGTTGTGCCACATGCCAGGGTGCCTGTAGCACCCTGGACTATTTTAGTCTGATCTTTCTGCAGCAGAAACCATTATGAGATTAAATTGTGGTGTAATCTTGTCAGAGTGCCTCAAAAGTAGTTTTTGTTAGAATTAGAAGATACCAAGTAGACCCAGCGTGAAGTAGTGGTTTGAGTGTTGGACTACAGAGCAGGGTTTAATTCTTCACTTGGCCGTGGAAGCCCCACTGAGTGACCTTGTGTACATCACACGTTCTCAGTCCCAGAAAACCTTGTGATAGGTTCACCTAAGGTTCGCCATAAGTCAGAAATTACTTGAAGGCACACAACAATAACAATGAAGGTAAATCTGGTGTATTCTGCAACAGTTGTTAACCACAAAATATGAAACCAGAAAGCAAATCTTAAAACTATTGCCGACCAACCCACGAAATGAAAAGACTACACACTGAGCTTGGGTTGAACAAGGGCAATTTATTATATGCCTATTTAGCATGAACATGATCTTGAACTTGAACTTGAACTTGGGCATTGAACTTTGTGACATGAGAGAAGGGGGGTCAAAGCAGCGGGAATTGTTGAGGCCAAGGGGTCACCACCTGACCTCTCCCCCAACCTCCCTTGAGCGAGATACCGAGTCCCAAAGCGAACTTCAGCCAACCCCTTTTTCTGGAAGGCGAGCCCCCTGCCACACTCTCCTTGCCTCAGAGCCCTGAAGTAAAGGCCAACCGTGGGCCCGCCCCAAGGACAACTCGATCATCATCCTCCCCTCTTGTCTAGTGACAAGATGGGAGGGCTCCTGAGGCTTGTCCTACACCATAGGGTGCCATAGGTACTCACCAAAGCCTTTAGACCCCCCCTTTCCCGCCAGTGTGCCTATTTGAGTGACCTATTTAAGACACCACCTCGAAAAGCCAATTATCTGTTTCCCTTGGTGCAGTGTAGGGTAGGCGAAAAAACCTCTTGGTGGGGGAAAAAATTCCTACCTGGCCCCGAAGCGACCAGCAAGCTTACACTGAAACCAAAGGGAGGGAGGGTGGGTTACCATGAATCCAAAGAGGCCGAGGAAGGGGCAGTGTGGCCTTAAAAGGAGGCCTGCTGGCTCAACCCTCTCTCTACCTACTGTGCGACCCTTGTTGCACAGTAACTGTGTGGTCCCTTCTCGTGGGAGGCCGGCAAAGGCGTCTCCCCCCACCAGATGCGGCGTGGTGCATTCGGAGAGGGGAAACGAATTAGCTGCTATTCCCATCCCAAACAGTTGGACCTGAATAAGTGGCTCAAAATCTGCTGTCAAGAATTATTATGAGTCAGATAACTGGATGTGTGAAATAGTTTAGTGCTTTCTGTACAGAGAAAAGGCCCTTGTGGTCAAATTGAAGCCACTAATCCATTTTTTTTTAAATGATGGATGCTATGTTTGCCTGTAGGGTGTGTGTCTGCACGCACAGCTCCTGCATTAGGGTAAACAATATGAATGCCACAGGCCAAATCAGTCTGTTAAGACTTCCCTCTCATTCTCTGTAGATGTACATTTCTATGTACTGACTCACCCTTGAGTAAGTTATTCCAGGGAAGAAGGAAGTGGAGGAAGTTTTTCTGGAAGAGAAGCCTCAGTGGGCCAGATGCAGGTCACGGATCTTAGCACTGTCCACTCGAGCCTTCGTCCCTTCATTCAAAAGCTCTTGCTCTTAATATAACCTTGTCAGATGAGCTTTGAATTCATCTGGAAGATTCTGGGTACATTATAATCATGAGGTTTTACTAGAAAATGAAGGTTAAGCTTCTTGTTTACTGCCCAGATTTTCTGTGTATCATATTTTGTGTGCTGGAGAATATGAGCAAGAGACAAGTGGAGTGACTGTGCAAGGCCCTTCAAGATACTTCCTTGAACTCGGTGCTCTCTTTGTTTCTGGATGTGGCTTTGGCACTGTGAACTCTTACTTCCAGACTGGCACCCTGAACTCTTACTGCCAGA
This sequence comes from Iguana delicatissima, assembly GCA_948472985.1. Lineage (NCBI taxonomy): Eukaryota > Metazoa > Chordata > Lepidosauria > Squamata > Iguanidae > Iguana > Iguana delicatissima. The sequence continues at coordinate 318,277 of CAOKZL010000828.1, read as the reverse complement.
CTGGCTTTTCAAAGGCCACTTTTTTTGTCTTCTTTCTTTGAGATTTGTTTGCCTGCCAGCCAGTTGACAGCTGCTGGACATTATCTGCTGCTTTCTCCTTACTTACACCCGTTCCCACGGCAGCTGCAGATGGACAGGATGCACCCATATGATTAGCTGTCATTTGTAACTGCCCAAATTCCTAATTTCCACGTGAAATAGACACTCCTAAAAAAAGCTACCAATTAAAAGTACATTTATTTTGCTTTCGGAAAAACCTTGGACTGTTCTTAAGGATTTAGAGTGGTGGGACAAACCTTCCCAGACTTGACTCAAGAAGGAGATTGTACAGTTCTGCCTGGTATAATGTTCTGAGGTCTGGCAGTTCCTATGTGAAAAACTCAAGGTAGCAAAGCACTTACTTGAATTTCCACTCCAGAGTACATTGGTTCATTCCTTTGTTAGGAGACACTCAGTTCTTCTTCTATTTTTTTTTTTTTAGGTCTTCTCACCCTGGTGTGAAATAGTCTGCACTTACATTCTGGCTGGTGTGGAATAAATTTGTTAACTAGTGGAATCATATTTTCTTCTTGGTGTTTCTAAACACTCTATCAGGGGTTTATTGCAGTTGTTGATTTGGGCCCAATAAATCCAAGAATTGTGACTGTAAGACACAACATTCACCACTGTTAGCATGAGTGACTTTTCTAGTAGTTTCAGTACTGTGAAGCGCTGCTCAAGCATGGTGGATGTCCTGTTACCAGAGGTGATAAAGTCTACATCTAAGCTGGCTAGTCTGCACAGAAGTGAAGAATAATTTCAGAGGTCTTGCTATTTATTATTACTTTTCAAGTGAGTCACAGTTAGGCATATGTGGGGAGCTTTCAAAAGTGCATTACAGTAAGGACTTAGGGGGCTGCTCTGCACCTCCAGGGAGAGCTTGGAAGGCCATAGCTTTCTGCTGTTTGTTGTTGTGTGCCTTCAGGTTGTTTCTGACTTATGGTGTGACCCTAAGGTGAACCTATCACAGAGATTTCTTGACAAGATGCTCAAATCATGACACCAGTGCTCGAATCACTGCACCATGCTGGCGTAGATTGGTTGAAAAAAAAACTTATTACCAGTTTGACCCCTTTCCCAATGGACCCTAACATAGAATTGGGGTTTTTTTTTCACAGCTCCTGTGTACTGTTTTAGTATTTTTATTGAAATAGCCATTTCTCTCCCAGCTGAGATCCCAACAATGTATATGTAAAGGTGGGATTCTTTTTCTCCCAGTGTGCCTCTTTTTACATATACTTAATTGTCTAGAGTTCTTTTCTGGGCTGAATTAACTTGCTCGTTATGAGCTATGAAACACTGTACAGTTTGGAACTAGACTGTTGGAAAGACTGTATCTCCCTATATGAATTTTAAGATCAATAGGTGAGGCCTTTCTCTGTGTCCTTCCACTATCACAGGCACATCTGGTGAGAACGCTTGAGATGGTCTTCTCATTGGCTGCCCCCAAACTGTGGCGCTCTTTCCCATCGGAGATCAGGCTAGCACCTTCTCTGCTCTTATTTTGCCGCAGGCAAAGGCCTTTTATTTAGGCTGGCTTTTGGAGATTAATTGGTTGTTTCAGAAGGGTCTTCCGTGGTGTGCATGCTCTGCTCTTTTATTCTCATAGTTACGTTTTAAATACTTCTAAATTATTTTAAATTAGTGCTGCTTTAATTGGACAGCTTATTTCATTGTTTTTAAAAACTTTATTATGATCTTTGTGTTTTATCTGTACTTTATTTTAATATATGATGTCAGCAGCCTTGGATTCCATGTTGAGGCGAAGGAGAGTTAGATGTAAATAATAAATTTAGACTAGTTAGCTGTTCAAATGCTTGAACAACTTTTGCTATTTTATTGCCAGTCCACCTCTTTGAAAGATTCTTTTGGAGCTCTTTTCTTGTGTTTTTACCATTCTGAATAATTGGGTGTGATCTACACAGTTGGCAACCTGTGCCTTTCAGTCTAGATAGTATTGTTTGGTAGCACTTTATATGAGAGCCAGCGTGGTATAGTGGTTTGAGTTTTGGACTACGACTCTGAAAACAAGACTTTTGAATCTCTGGCTGGCCATGGAAACACACTGTGTGACTTTGGACAAATCACACACTCTCAGCTTCAGAGAAAGGGAAAGACAAACTCCCTGTAAACAAATCTTGCCGAGAAAACCTTGTGATAGGTTTGCTTTAGGGTCACCATAAATTGGAAGGGACTTGAAGACACAAAACAACAACAGAACACTTCATATTGGGCATGACACTTTGTAGTGTGAATATCATTGTCCTCATGGGTCTTAAACAGTAATAAAGACTTAGCACTACCATTTCTGTTTCTAATGACTAATTATCAGGCATACCCTTGTTGAAAACCAATGTCTGTCTTTAACCATATCCACAAGAAGGAATTCAAATGCTTCTTAATTAAAATACATGTTATTTTATTGTCAAGATCACATTGAACAGCAGGTATAGCAGTACTTTGGGGGCACATGCATCTGATTTGAATAATAAAGGAAGAGATGAAGGTGGAATTCCCTGCTTTGGATTATATCCGTGAGATTCTCCCCTGTCCTGCCAGCCCCAGTAAATTTAGAGGTAGGGTAAAGTATTATTAATGCTTGGGCAACTGTCCTCCCCACAGTGTGCCAGTGTGCAATTCTAATGTTGGAGTGGGCTCATACCAGCCCGACTCAGAATCATGGGGTGATATGAGACAGAGGATCCCAGCATAGGAAGGGCTGTATTAGTTTTGAAAGAGAAGAATGAAGCATGTGGGGCCAGCATTAGATGGCAAAGAAAAGGGCTGCTGGACCTAGAAAGTGGGAAGGTTCAGTAAGGATGGTGCTGGGGCAAGTATTTTAATACTTCTGGATGATGAACTGTGCAAGGCTTATTTTGAGTGCTTGAAATAGAATATTTAAGCTATCACAGTGGGAAATATGATTTAAGCAATTCCCACTGTTTGGCTTACTTTTAACTGCTGGAATGCAGCAAGGCCGGGAGATGGAACTGCTGGCACGCCACTCCTGTCTGTTATATTTATTTGGTTTGTTGGTGTTAATGATAGTGCTGAAAGCATTCATGGTGCTGAGAATTGAGAGAGAGAAGTTTGGAACATGGCTGGAACTGAGAAGTTTAGAAGAAATATGCTGGGGAGGTGTATTTCTAAGTGGAAACTCTAAAGGAATTGCTCCGGTCAACAGGGATGTAAAAACAAATTCACAGCTTAGCTCAGAATTTAAAAGAGAACTACTACAAACTATTTCATAGATGGTACATGACACCAGAAAAAAATAAAGAAAATATACAATATTGGAACAGGGCAATGTTGGAAATGTCAAGAAAATGCTGTTACACTTTATCATATGTGGTGGTCATGTACGAAGGCAAAAAAATACTGGAATGACATTCACAATATGATATGTAAAATATTAAGAATCCAACTTGATAAGATACCTGAATTGTATTTGTTAATTATGACCTATATGTTAGATGGATCTGTTGCAAAAAAATACTGGAGAATTTTACTTTACATGATTACGACAGCTCGTATTGCATATGCAAGGTTATGGAAAATTGAACAGATACCTACAGTAGAGCAATGGTGGGCAACATTAATTGAAAATTGCAACGCAGACATGGTTGGTCAGAGATTAAAAGGAAAATCAGATGAAGATATCTTTAAAGAATGGCAAAATGTACTAGATATGAAGGGGGTTTTGTCAAGTAATAATTCATTATCCATGATAACAGGTTAAATGAAAGGAGATAAACAGAGAAATATTATGGAACATGTAAACTGGGTGTGAAGTGCAGGAACTGTCTTGATAATGTAATCCACTTATTGCGATACATAAATATAATATGACAATGATATAACAGTTTATGTAATCCGGTGAGGAGTGGGAGGAAACTGTAACAGTTCGGTAAATGTACAATGAAGGATGCATGTTTTATACGTTGGAATTACAATAAAATTATTATAAAAAAACAAATTCACAGCTTATGGTAAGACATGGAAAGTGTGTTGAGCATCAGGGGAAAATGTAGTCTTATTCAGAATAAACAATTACAGTTATCCCTCTATATTTGTGGGTTTCACTTTTGCAGATTTGATTATTCACAGATTATTTGCTGTCAGCTCTGCTGCTGCCCTATGCCATTTTTAATAGGGACTGCAAGCCTCATGAAGCTGAGAAACTGCAAACAAGGCTTGTAAGTCCCTATTTAAAATGGTGTGGGGCAGCAGTGGAGGTGACAGTAAGCCCCACCAGCCACCCACTTCTGCCTTGTGAAGGAACCCTGATGCCTCAAAGGAACTCACGGTGGGTTGAATGTGATGATCATCCTTTTTTGTTTGTTAAATATGGTTTGGGAGGGCTTGTTCACTTTTTTTCACTTTCATGCGGGTCCTGTGACCCTGACTCTAGAGAATGTGGAGGGACAACTATTTAGTAAACAGTGTTGAAAGAGAGTTGGAATCATGTGACCTAGATGTGGCAAGGAATGAAGTTGCTGGTCAGATGTAAAACAAACTCTGGAGCAGAAAGATGGAGCCTGGAGATGTGGGCTAGTCAGCAGCAGCATACTTGCAAATATACACATCACTTGGTTTAATAGATGCAGGGAAAAATAATTGTCCAGCAATCTTTGTCCAAACAAATATTTTTAGGAGTTTTGCTAAATGCTAACAAAAGTGTTTCTAGGGTGTCATGGAAAACTGTCTGCTGTTGGAGATCAAGCTTAGATGTATTCTCAAACCACTGAAAAACTTCAGCTCAAATTGTCTTAGAGCCCACAAGAAACATGAAAAAGCTCCACAAATTAACAAGAAAACTGAAGTTGTGCATCTACTTTTTTCATTTCTTCTTCCCCATCTAGTTTTTTTGTTTCCCCTGCATCTGGAACATTATATTGACAGATGGTCATTATGGCTTAGGATGATTATTTTATTTTATTTTATTTTATTTTATATACATGCTCACATTTTTCAATTGCTGTGAAATCATATGACAGAAAAATGCAATAATGAATTATTCTTCCTGCTCAAATTAATGGATTTTGCTCAGTATGATTTTGTTTCATATCTGTAATGATTTAGTCACAAATCTTAATATGAGTTTCTGCCATACTGTGCTATTTGGGATTTAAAGTGTATTGTATAATTTCTCTTGATGCATCCTGTTAAACACACACACATACACACACACACACCAGTGATCATCTTCCTCTTCTGTTTGCTACTCTTGTGTGAGTGGCTGTCCCTGTCTCTGCTAGCCATCATATGATGTCCCCACCTAGCGTGGTTGGTTTTCTTTATTTGTTTGTTTCCCTTTAATAAAAAAAGGTAGAACTGACAAAACAGTAGGAGTAACCATGGGGTAGTGATAGCAACTGTGGTGTACCAGCATCTTGTCAGAATGCTGTAATTCCTGCATCTTGCTCTTAAACACCACAAGGGTCATGGGGCTGTACATTTGTGACCTAGAAGCAGTTTTTATTTGCTGCCAATAAGTACAACAGTGTTCCGTTTTGGGATTCATCAGTGTATGTCAACTTTTTGTTCTGACTGCAATAACATTTTCTTTTATGTATATTTAGAAGCATTAGAGACAAAATTCCGTTAAGTTTGGGGTTACATTTGTTACTTGGTATGTATATTAACCTTCTCAAATATTGTTGCCTCTTGTGTTTTAATTTCTAAAATATTGGAAGTGTGAAGCATACCATGTTTTCTGCTTTTTTGTGATTCATGGCACCTTTTTTGGACACTGTTGCTAAATGTATTTTATAGCCATTGTTATAATAAAAAGATTTAAGATGAAACTTAAAGTGAGTGCCATAAACTTACTAGTGTGTTGGTTGTTTGTTTTAGCAAACTAATGCTAATAAAATGTGTTGGAAGTTTTTTAAAATTATGAGGGACAATATCTCTTTGAAAGACTCTTGGGAACAATGTTGTCAATTCCAGTAAAAAAAGATGGCCAATGTCATCGGATGTTTCTCTCCCTCTCCCTCTCTCTTTCTCTCTCTGTTTGCTTTGAATGTATGGGAAATCTTGTTGTTGGACAGGCATTTTTGGAAATGATTTCTGTTGACTCTGAAAATGTACCGTGGGATACATTATTTGTCCTCTTTCTTGTTCAAATAGCGAATAAAGCATTTGGAATCCTTTTCGAGTTATCAACTGCTGTTGAATTAGTATCATTACTAAAGCATGTTTTCTTGCTATTTGCTATTATTTCAAAGCTCCTAATTTCTTTTGGATTGTCTCTATTGAAAACAGTAATTTTGAAAGATTTGTCTGAAGACAACGGGTCAGTGTTGCCTATTTCCACCAACCCTGTCTATTTTTGTTGTGCTAAGGTTTGAGAAGTGTTACCTATTGGCCTGAAATGTTACACGATTGCTTTCTGTTTGAAGGGTAGTTTAAATGGAAGCATATGAAGAGAACAGTAGAGCCATTTTTAGAGGGGAAAAGTAAAGACAATGTATTTTCCATGTCCAATAAAAAAGGAGATTTTATGATGATATTTTGTTGGCTGGCTGATTCACACTAACAGGTTAACACTGTTGAGACAAACTTCTGATCTTTTATTAGTTTTACATCCAGGCCACTTTGAGGTGTAAGGTGTTCAGCCAGTCACATCTCCTCCAGTAAATAAAGTTATTGTTTGCTTAATTTCTGTGCCACTGTAAAAATACTTTGAACCTTTGTGGTGTTGAGTGTCCTATATACATTGAGTAGTAGTAATGCCAGTTGAATCCATTTCAGTTCTAGGTTGTGCTATAACAAAATGTAGAAAACTCAAAGGGCAATGGAATACTTCTGCAAGTCACTGTAAAATAAAACAGTTATCAATGGCAAACCTTCTTTGTCTAAAGCCTGCCTGCTTTTCTGATAAAATGGAGTTTTGTTTTATTCAGTCCTCTAATTTCTGGTAAAAAAAAAAACTCTGCGCAGATTTTTACAGGGATATCAGATAATCTGTTTGGCCTATAATTTCTAGGATCCTCTCAGCATCTTTTTCTTTTTTTTAATGCTATGCTGAGGGACCCAGACTCAAGTTCCAAATCTTCTCAGGTTTTAGCAGCATAAACAGATTTCTTAGCTGTAGCTAATTTTTTGTATTATTGTCTAAGATTGACTTTAAATATATAAATTCTCTAGTCAGGGGCACCATGTACTTTTCTCATGTATTGTATCAGGCAGTTCTTTGATTCCCTGCATTCTGCATCAAACCCTTTTATTTTGCTTGAACTCTTTCATTTGACTGGGTTAATAAGTCTAGTTTTAAAACAAATGGCCTCATATGCATACAGGAAGAATCAATATTTACCTCAGGAGAACAGATAATACTTCCAAAAGGTCTTCCCACAATATAATTAAACATATTAAAGGTTTGTCATACTACTTGCTGCCATTGTAATATTTTCTCTTATACTATGTCCGAAATCTATACTGCCTGCTTATCCACTTGAGTCATTTATTTTAAGTCCAAGAAGTAGTTGTGTAGAAATAGACTGATGAACTGAGATCAGAGAAAAGATGGACTTTTTGTTTGTTGAATTATATAGCTCCAAAGAATGAAATCTTAGGAAACTTTGGCTGGCTTTATGTACTGTCTCATAAATAGAAATCCAACACTATATCTCTTGAAATTCAAAATCCCATTGGTCTCAGGGATTTATTGGATGGCCACTTGTCGGGAGTGCTTTGAGGGTTTTCCTGCATGGCAGGGGGTTGGACTGGATGGCCCTTGTGGTCTCTTCCAACTCTACATTTCTATGATTCTATGATTCTATTTGTGGTGATCAAATTCTAGAATTCAGATTGCTTCTCTTAATAATTAGGGCATTCAGGAATCTTCCGCATAGTTCCTCCATCCATTGTTTCAAAAGGAGAAAGACACTGGAAGAAACAGAATTTACTGGAGGCGTGTAAATATTTACCAAAGTTAGGACAACTTGAGGTACTTAAATTGACCACTGTATAGTTTGGAAGAGCAGAGGTGTTTATCAGCACTTCTCAATTTGATCCCAAATCTTCTTTGACATTAGCTTTCCCCTTGCCTTTAATTTTCCATGCATAGTCAAACCAAGTTTTATATTCTGGCAGTAAATTCTCCTCTTTAGGCAAAAGCCATATCTGTTGAAGAGTAGTAAGATCAAAGTTTAATAAAAATTCAGTCAAGTTATTACCATGATGCAAGCTTTCCAAGCAGCTGTATACTAAGACAGAATTTTAACAGGCTAGTTTATGGGTTGCAGATTGTAAGTATTAGATGACAATTATATGTTCACACCATACTCTTTCTGGGTAGGAAGGAGAGAAACTGACTCTCTACTCCCCACTTATGTGCAATGCAGCCCTGTTACCCAGACTTCTGGAGGTCCCTTGGGGGAGGACACCTTGATTCACTCCAAAAATACTAAGATTGGGAAAATTAGCAGAGCACTGGCTATAGCAAAATGAGGGGCAGGGTAACCCAGCAGGATCTTTTACACAGCTTTAAGGGGTCAGGCCAAGCAAAAAGCCAGACAAATGTACCAAATAAATGAATTTTATTAAATGAATATAGTATCACGCACCAGTGCACTCACTCACACACGCACACAAGGCCTATTGAGAAGGAAAAGAGGTGAAAAATGGATAGGGGATATAGCAAAGGGAATGTAAAGGCAGTGTTACTGCACCTATCCTGAAGTCTTCAGTCCATGAAGTGGCAAGAAGAACGGAGCTCAGCGAAGAGATGGCTGAGGGGATCACTCAACTAACAAAGTGCCAGTCTTCTAGCATGGCGGGTAGTTCTCCGAAGAGACCAGCAAAAACTAGGACTACTTATAGGACAGAACGTACCTCGAGGGCAGGCCCTCTCCTGGGAAGAACAATGGCCAAAACAAAGGAAGGAATGCCATACAATGGCAAGTAGAGTTGCAGTAGTTTCAAGTAGGGTTGCAGTATTGTTTCAAGTAGGGTTGCAATATTGGTTTATGTAGATGGACCTCACTTTGTAGGATTCAAAGTTGCTCAACCTGGGGGAAATGCACTAATCCCCTCAAGTTGGCTATTTTTAACTTATGATCCTTTGTTTGTGTGGATATGTATAGCCTGAGGTCCTTGGGCTACATGACTGAGGATTTTTCTGGTCTCAACCTATTTTTGGTTGTTCGACCTCTTTGCCTATGTGCCCACCTGGGTAACCTCTCTGGTATGGTGGACTTATCTGATATCAAATTTATAGTCCTCGGGATAGGATATGCCAGTAAGTTAACAACCCACTATGTCATTCTGTTTGAAATTGACCTTTCTGATTGAACAAAAGATGGTTCACCTCCTAAGTCGATTATATCTGTAGAAAGGATCAGTTTATTAACATTAGATCTTACTAAGTCTAATGTGTGGTAAAGCTTTAAGTGTTTTTGGTAAAGTTTTGTGTTCTTTAATATAGGTGGGGTGCAACTGTTGGGACTCTGGTGCTGCTTTTCCCCAGGAATTTAAAGGGCTACACCCCAATCTCAGTCTCATATGTGTGCATCCATACACCCCCTAAAGAGCATGGTGGGCATTTTAAACAAGTTTTGGACTCTCTCTGGGCTGCGTCAAAATGCAGATTGCAAGACAAAGTGTAAGAAATCAAAGCAAAGGAGGCAAAAAAATATTGAAGTGAAAGCTATTGTTACTTTTCTTAGGAGAGGGAGAACTTCTAGGACTCAGGGCTATGATTTCCAAACTAGAAACAGAGATTATCTCTCTTCCTCCTATGGTTCTGTTCTATGGTGTTCTTTCCCTTTATTTATACGCTGTCTTTTTCACAAAGCTGGGACTCAAGGTGCCTTCTAAGATTTTAAAAAATGCAGGCTACACGCATACCTAGATACAGATGAAAAGTTATGGTTAAGATGGTAAAACATGAAAATTCCTGTGGAACAAAATCAAGTAGTGCAGCACAAATAGGGATGGGACGAATCCAGAATTTTCCAAATCTGAATCTGGATCTGAATCCCTGGAAGGTTCTGGGAATCCACAAATCTCACAAATCTCGAATCTTTCATATCCTTTTTTAAAAAAGAGTTTAAAAAGTAAAGGAAAGAAGGATAATCTTGGGCAAGACTCATTCTCTCAGCCTTAGCAAAAGCCTAGGCAAAGGCAAATCTCCCTCTGAAGAAATCTGGCCAAGACAATTGTCCTAGTTTTGCCTCAGGATCTCCCCAGATTGAAAATGACATGAAGGCCCTTTCTACACAGGCAGGAAAATGTGGATTAATGCCACGTTTTCCTGCCTGTGTAAACAGGGCCACATATTACAGTAAGGAGATAATCCAGGTCAAAACTGGCTTTTCTTTGCATAGCTCCTTCTGGCATCCTGGAGTTTGTAGTTTGATGATGCACCAGCACACTTTGGCAGAGAAGGCTGTGACACCTTGTAAAACTCCAAACCCCAGAATTGTGTCTGAAAGAGGTTTGCAAGGGAGCTATGCAAAGGAACATTTCAGCTGTCCTTGAAATCTCAAGCCTGTAGCTTCCAATCAAGTACTGAACTTAATGTTCAGTTTAAATAGAATACAAGCCCAGACGTAATTTCTGAAACTGTTAGCAAAGGCCATTATTACTCCAAGGGAAAACATCACCTACTTACTATCTTCCCTTGTATGTATGATCTCCCTGGTTTTCAGGCCTCCCGGCCTCCCTGGTTTTCAGGCGACCCGGTCTCCGACAATATATTTAGTTGGTGGATTCGAAAGATTCAGTTTGCCTATTTTGACACAAGGATTTGAATTTGGAAATCTCGAATCCTTACCCAGGATTCGAGGATTTGGTTGGGCCATCCCTAACAGTAAAGCAATCCCAAAGCCTGCTGGAATGAAATGTCTTCACTCCCCAGCAGAAGGACAGCAAGGAGAGAGTTCCAGAGCCTACCAGCAGGCGTGTAGAAGATGGCTACTTTCCCCATTCTCCTGCCCTTGAAGCAGTTTGTGATCAAGTATATGTATGTTTAGCTTTATTTGAAAATAAAATTTGTTGTTTCACATTTTTGACATAGTTTTTAAAAAATTAAAAGCTGTTAAAAAGTTCTTTTAGAAAGAAGAGAAATAGCTTTATGATTGACACAAGGGCCAGGTAACCAATGTACAAAGCTGGCTGCTGCTGCATACCAGAAAAACCAGTTTTTCTTGATTTTAGTTTGGGAGGGAAGCCGGAAACACAGTGCATGCTCTTATGCAAGAGTCTAACTGCTACATTATGTATATCTAAGTGTCCCCCTATGCAATTTCTTGAAGACAGGGATTTTCAGTTTGTTGGCGTCTACAGTTGAAATGCTTTTTTTTCTACCTCTGCCAAGAAAGTTGGACATTTAATGGACAATTTTAATTCTATTCTCACAAGCCAGTCCTGGATGGGATGATCAAAAGAAGTTCACTAAGATGGCCATGGGAAAGTTTGCAGCATATGATCTGAGAGTTGCACTTCAGTGCCTCTGCAGTATTGCAAGATTATCTTGGAATGGTCTTCTCAAGCAGGAAATTGTGTGCGAGTCAAGAAAATTCTGAGATTCTCCTGTGGCATTGCAGATGATGTTGAGCACAGCCTTAATTTGCACAGTGCAGTCACCTCTTAGGCACACTTGTACAGAAGCTTGTCAATCCACCTTTCCTAGCATGTTTTGTTGTTCACAAGCTGCACTTCGTTGGTTAGAAGGACTCCAGCAGCAGGTTGTGTAGTCAAATGAAGAAAGCCAATGTTTGTCCATAGCAATAAATTGTGAAATCCTGAACTAGAATTGCAGCTGTGCAGGAAGTCTTTTTTTTTCTACTACCAGTGACAGTTCAGAAGACTAATTCATGCTATGCAACATACAGTCTTCATGCAGTGCAGTTACATGTTGTTTAACTCTAATTTCTTAAACAATTAATTTTGTTGGATTTACAAAAATTATCCAGTTTACTCCTTTTAGTGCTAGCTCTTTGAACCACAAGCCAGTCTCTGATTCATATAGGGGAAACTTAAACTGTTTTTAAGAGTTTATTTCAGAGCGTTTTGCATCTACTCCAACATGGCAGTTTCTCGTGTATCCATCCAAAATGTATTATCTCTAAAAGCTGTTCTCATAAACAAGTTTTACAAGCTTACCCTTGCTTTGGTAAAATATTTGTTTATATAAATTTTCTTTCAAAAATTGTCCCCCAAGGATCACAGGAGGGATATTTGTATTAAATAACACTGATCTAAATCAGTACAATTATAAAACATGTTGGTTCGCTTATAATCCTGGAGTCAGAAACTCATAGGACAGAGAGAAAAATACAAAGGCAGCCATGTATATGACAAAGTTCTTGTCTTGCACTTCAGTCATACCATCAATATGCAATGACATGCTGCAATAAATTGGGAAGACTGTTTAGAGAAGTGTCTTTTTCATTATTTTTTTGGCTTGGGGTTTGTGGTTTTGGGCAGAGTTTGGAACTGTTGTTTCTAGGAAATTCTGACATTAGGTTAGAAACAACTATACTGAAACAACATTGGTGGACTTTCGTTAATGCAATACAAATGGAATTCGTGTTAAATGTAACAGAAGAGTGCAATCTGGAATACTTTCCTGCATAGACTGCCATAGAAGTCATTAATACAGGCTTTGCTGTTCCCTAATAATGCCTTTTCACTCATTTTGAAGAAGAACTCAAGTACATTGTTTACAAAATATATTTAAAATAAGTGACATCATTGGCTTTGAAATACTTGAATTAAGACGAATGCTCCCCTTCACCAGTTACACTTTATCTATATAACAGAGTAACCATCTTCTCCAATTAACCAAATCAGTGATTCTGCTTTGATTTCGAAAACAGTTGGGTTTGCCTTTTTGTTAAGAGGTTGGGTTGAATAGTGGTAGATTCCCATAACTTAATGATTAGATGAATGCTTGAGACATAGAGTAGTACACTAAAGAAATGCTTGACCTCTAAAACGTTAAAATATAGTAGCATGGAAGGCTTAAGGAATCATTCATTCAATAAGGTTTAGGAAGAAACTGTTAAGTTGTCGCTCAGTCCGAGAGGGCAATATACATCGGATTTGTGGTTTAGTGGTTTCAGCATTGATCTATGACCCTGGAGACCAGAGTTAGATTCCCCATTCAGCAGTGGAAACTCAGAAGGTGACCTTGGACACATCACATATTCTCAACCTGAGCATGACACGTTTGCCTTAGGGCAGCGGTTCTCAACCTGTGGGTCGCGACCCCTTTGGGGGTCGAACAACCCTTTCACAGGGGTCGCCTAAGACCATCGGAAAATACGTGTTTCCGATGGTCTTAGCTCCATTCCCTCCTCAGTGGTGGTGCGCAAGCGCAAGCCATGCGCTCACGTCCTCCTGCCCCCTTTGGCGGGAGCGCATGCAGCTGCACGCGCTCCCACCAAAGGGGGCAGGAGGACGTGAGCACATGGCTCGCACTTGCACACCACCACTCCGGGGCCTTTCCGCAAGTTACCTTATCGCGGAGGTGGGGGGTGCCCTCTCTTCGCTGCTCCTTGTCCCACAGCTGGCTTCCTGGTCTTGCGACCGCCCCGCCCCTTCCTTCCGCAGTGCAGCCTGGGAGCTGTAGGCTGTGCTGGGGGAAGAAGGGGCGGGGCAGTTGCACGACCAAGAAGCCAGCTGCGGGACGAAGGAGCAGCAAAGAGAGCGCTGTGCAAGAACCTGCTTGTGCAAACGGCACCCCCCCACTTCCACAATAAGGTAACTTGCGGAAAAGGCCCAAGAGTGGTGGTGCGCAAGCGCGAGCCACATGCTCGCATCCTCCTGCCCCCTGTTCACAAGGGACTGAAATCACTCCCCTTTTCCGCTACCAGGAGAACCTCCTGTCTGACGGACCAGCTTGGGGGGCGGCGGCAGCACAGGGGCAGACCCCTTCCTTGCCACGGCCCCTGCCCACAAAGGGGGGCGCTGCAGAAGGGCCGGGGGGCTGCAAGGCGGCGCTTTTCTGGGGGGGCAAGCTGCGCCTGGCGCAGAAGACAAAGGCACTGGGATTCCTCCTCCTCTGGCCAGGGTCGACACTCTGGAAACTTTTCTCACACTGCCCCCCCAGCGGAAACGAGAGCGAAGCAGAAGCAGAGCCCAGGGGGGTTCTTGGAATTTGGCTCCTCTTTCCCTCCCTGCCTGCCCACCCTGTTCCTGGCCAGCTAGGCGGCCTTTGCCGGGGGGAAGGCATTGTAAATAATAAATAATTTTATGTTTGGGGGTCACCACAACATGAGGAACTGTATTAAAGGGTCGCGGCATTAGGAAGGTTGAGAACCACTGCCATAAGTCAGAAGCAGCTCAGAGGCACACAACAACAACAGTTCATGACTCTTGTGCAGCATATTGCCCACAGCATATATTTATTTAGATAATCAGCAGATACATACTTTTCGTTTTCTCTAGGATCCTCAAAACTAGGATCATTATCTAACATATAAAAGTCAAAGTTTGTCTGTGTCAGGCAAAGAGCTCATATGCTTGGCTTTCTAAGAAGATTCTGTGGAATCCTGGGGTTTGCAGTTTAGTGAGGGACCTTTAGAATTCTCACCCAGAGAGCTCCTGGCCCTCAGTCAAATGTGCCTGCCTTGAATAGGCCAGTTGCTATGGAGACAAGGCCTAGCAGTAAGGGTGAGGAGACTGCATTCCCTCAGGAACCCAACCTCTGTATGTTAATAACTCTGAATACAGATTGGATTGGGGGATATGGGGAAAAGTTACAGGTACTGAACAAGACAGTTTGGGGAATTAGAGGCACAGGATCTCAAATCTTTCTGACAAGTATTACCTATGAGAAAATAAAATCCCAGGCAATGCTGGATATATACGCTAGTAGTATATATAAAATATGAACTAACCAATGGAAGCAAAACAGTCAGCCCTGTAAAAGTAGGATCTGGCACTTGGTGTTTCTCTCCTCTAGGACAAGTGATGTTTGATGGTCTTGAGGATGGTAGGGGGATAATCTAGGTAGAGAAAGCTGTGCTGTTTTCTATGCCTGCCTGTCTTGCTCCCCTGTTCTGTCCTGTGAATCATTGAATGGTTCCAGGTAGAAGGCAGTCACTAGACATGCTCTTTGGCAAAGGAGATGACTGCTTTCTAAGGAACAGTGCAACTGCTAGAAAGTATTACTGCTTAACAAATGTTCAAGGGGTATAAACACCCTTTGAAACAATTTGCTAACAAATGATGCACATTTACTATGTTAAAAACTGATTATCTTAGATGGCAATATGTACACTGCACCAAATGCTTTTGGAATGTTTTCTCTTTCATTGCGATGAAGTTCATAATAGTGTTTGCTGCGTCTTGGCCCCATGACTCATTTCAAATATCAAATAAAATTTTTTGCCACTTAATCTGTTTTTAAAAAAATTATGTCGTGAACTATTTTTGTTGTCATTCATATGTAATTTTTAATTTGTAGCTAAGAGTAATACAAAAAAAAGTAATTCTCCTCAAGTGAACTGTGATCAATGGATTAATTATTGAACAAAACATTTCATAGTTGTTTTACCATTTAATATAATTCAAGTAAAATTTACCATATGAAAATGTAGCAGCTGCGAAACAGTGCCAGTTTTTTTTCTCCAGCTTATCCAAACCAAACTCTTAATTTCTTGAATACTTCTCTGGGCCTTTTTTTAAATAAATGTGCTAAATAGGTCTTGTTCACGTGTAAACTGTAGTTTAGCATTACAGAAACATATCTAAGGTTAATACTATTCCTGTTTTCTCCATTTCTCTTGGAGTGTAACCAAAGATCATTGAAAGTTTTTACTTGTATTTTTATCTCTAAGCACAGTTTGTTGTTATGCCTGAAGCAGGAGAAACTGTGGTTAATCTTAACTATAGATTATCGAAATGAGCAATGTTAGACAATGTTTTATTAAGCTGTGCTGTTTCCCTGTATCATAACTAAGTATTACGTATAAAATGTACCACAAGTACCATGGCAGTATACAGTCCTACCTCCACATTTTCAGCTTTGATCTTTGTAAATTTAATTATTCGCAAGGTGCCCACTTGCCTCCTTGCGTTCTCCCCTTTCCATTACCATTACTTTGCCTTTTGCCTGGGCACATGGAAGAAAGGCACTCATGCCCAGGCAAAAGACAGGGGAATGGGGAGGTTGAGTTTAAGTTACAATTATTGAGGGCCAACAGCAGAGATCAAGTGATACAGTTACCCAGTCAGCTAAGGCAGATGGGGGAACAAGGTAGAAGCTTCTAGACCATTCCAACAAGAAGTTAGAAAAGGCCTCAGGAAACCAAGAGAGAGGGGGAGAGAGAGAGAAAAGGAGCATCAAGGAGAGACAAGGGGCTTGTACTTTTGCAGCTCTTCTTGGATCATTTGAGCTGATGGAGACTTCATGACATCATTCTTCTGACATGGAAGACAGCCTTCCTGGTTGCAATAACATTGGCCAGGTGAATTGGAGAGCTCTGTGCTCTCCATATTGATGTTCCATATCTTTGATTCCACAAAGACAAAGTCATCTTCAGGCCAGACATTTCCTTTCTTTCCAAGGTGGTTTCTGCTTTCCACCTTAACCAGGACATCATGCTACCTGCATTCATGCTGAATCCATCCTCGGAATTCAGACAGACACTTCATTGCCTGGATGTTAAGAAGAGTATTGGCCTTAGAATCATAGAGTTGGAAGAGACCACAGGGGCTATCCAGTCCAACCCCCTGCCATGCCGGAACACACATCAAAACATTCCCAACAGATGGCCATCCAGCTTAAAAACTGCTTAAAAACCTCCAGAGAAGGAGACTCTACCACACTCCGAGGCAGCATATTCCACTGCCAGACAGCTCTGACTGTCAGGAAGTTCTTCCTGAGGTTCAGGTAGAATCTCCTTTCCCGCTGCTTGAATCCATTGTTCTTTGTCCTAGTCTCTGGAACAGCAGAAAACAAGCCCGCTCCCTCCTTGACATGACATCCTTTCAAATATTTAAACATGGCTATCACGCTTAACCTTCTCTTCTGCAGACTAAACATACCCAGCTGCATAAGCCGTTCCTCGTAGGGCATGGCTGCCAGAACCTTCACCATTTTGGTCGCCCTCCCCTGGACACATTCCAGCTTATCAATATCCTTCTTGAATTGAGGTGCCCAGAACTGGACACAGTATTCCAAATGAGGCCTAACCAATGCAGAATCTAGGCACCATACTCCTATTGATGCAATCAAGAATCGAGTTGGCTTTCTTGGCTGCCACATCACACCACTGACTCATGCTCAGTTTGTGATCTATCAAGACTCCTAGATCCCTTTCACACGTACTGCTATCCAACCATGCGTCCCCCGTCCTATATTTGTGCATTCCGTTTTTTCTGCCTAAGTGTGGGACCTTACATTTGTCTCTGTTGAAATACATTTTGTTAGCTTTGATCCAGCTCTCCAATCTGTCAAGGTCATTTTGAAATTTGATCCTGTCCTCTGGGGTATTAGCAACCCCTCCCAATTTGGTGTCATCTGCAAATTTGATCAGCATGCCCTCTATTCCTTCATCCAAGTCATTGATGAAGATATTGAATAGCACTGGGCCCAGGACAGAATCCTGTGGCACCCCACTAGTCACTTCTCTCCAGGATGAAAAACAGCCATTGGTGAGCACCCTTTGGGTTCGGTTGGTCAACCGGTTACAAATCCACCTAACAGTAGCCTTGTCAAGCCTGCATTTTACTTGCTTCTTTGCAAGAATGTCATGGGGAACTTTGTTAAAGGCCGTACTGAGGTCAAGATATGCCTCGTCTACAGCATTCTCTTCATCTATCAAGCTTATAACCCTATCATAAAAAGAGATAAGATTAGTCTGGCATGACTTATTTCTGAGAAACCCATGTTGACTTTTAGTGATTACGGCATTGCTTTCTAAGTAATTACAAACTGACTGTTTAATGATCTGCTCTAGGATCTTTCCTAGTATTGATGTCAGCTTATTATTTGGGTCCTCTTTTTTCCCCTTCTTGAAGATGGAGGTGATATTTGCCTTCCTCCAGCCTGCTGGAGAACTACTCCTCTTCTCCAAGAGTTCTGAAAGATTATTGCAAGTGGTTCAGAAATGACTTCTACCAGGTCTTTTAATATCCTTGGATGTAGTTCATCTGGCCCTGGAGATTTGAATTCATCTAGTTTAGCCAGATATTCCTGTACTACTTTTCTACTTATTCTGTGCTGCATTTCCCTCACTTCCTCACCTGCTCCCCACCCCCCAAGTTGAGTACTTCTATCCTTTTGGGAGAAAACTGAGGCAAAGAAGGTGTTGAGTAGTTTTACCTTCTCTCTTCCCCCATTATTAATTGGCCATCTTCTCCACGCACATATCTAACAAAGCCCTTTTTATTGTTTTTGATGTCTCTGGCAAGCCTGAGTTCATTCTGCGCTTTAGTTTTTCTGACCTTCTCACTACATCTCCTGGCTATTTGCTTGAATTCCTCTTTGATGGTTTCACCATTCTTCCATTTCCTGTACGTGTTTCTTTTAACACTTAGCTGAGCTAAGAGTTCTTTAGTCAACCATTCCGGTTTCTTTAGAACACCTTCTGCATTAACAGGACAGCTGATATTCAACAGTCTCAAAGACTGTTTGTTACTTGAAGTCCTAGAAGGGACTACTGATTTCTGCTTAGCATCTTTCCAAATGGGTCTCCTCTGTGATTCACCTGCCCTATGAACTAGCGAGAAAAAACCCTCCTGTGACTCTGCATAGGCATTCCACAGAGCTGTGGCTGCCTCTTTGGCATTTCTGAAGGGTTTTCCCTTAGAGGACATTTGCAGGTCAGCCATCTGATCTCAGCCCTTGATCTTTATTAGACACTACAAACTGAACTCAAGGTTGAGGGCTTATGCTGCCTTTGGGAGAGTAGTGTTGCATGACTCACCTGGGTTAGTAACTTGCAAGTCTCCTATCTGTGTGGGTCACAAAGACCATGAAGAAGAAAAAGAACAGTTTGCTCACCTGTAATTCTAGTTCTTCAAGCAGTCATCTGTGAACTCGCAGATGACTGCCCTTCTTTCTCACTTCAGAACTCACAGACACTGCCCTTCCTTCTCACTTCTGTCATGCTCAATATCCTAAGCTTCTGAGCTGCTGCTTTGGTGGCCATGGAACTGAGGGTTTGAGTAGGAGCATGGCTGGTCATATATACCAGTGGAGGAGGAGGAGATACGCCAAAATATTTGCAAAACAACTTTAGAAGATTCTGAATGATGCACCGCAGAGGCACAGTTAATCCGTTTCTGTGAATTCACAGATGACTACTCAAAGAGCCACAGTTACAAATGAGCAACCTGTTCTTCTAGATCAGTGGTTCTCAACCTGTGGGTCCCCAGATGTTTGTGGACTTCAGCTCCCAGAAGCCCCAGCCACTATGGTCAATGCTCAGGGCTTCTGGGAGCTGAAGTCCAAAAACATCTGGGGACCCACAGGTTGAGAACCACTGTTCTAGATGAAGTATATGCATGAATCATAGAATCACAGAGTTGGAAGAGACCACAAGGGCAATCAAGTCCAACCTCCTGCCATGCAGGTTTACACAATCAAAGCACTCCTGACAGATGGCCATTCAACCTCTGTTTAAAAACCTCCAAAGGAGACTCCTCCATATGTAGTGTGATACCATTTCCCAGTCCTGTGCCAGTTCATTGATTGCTTCATATAATGTTAATGTGTGACAAAGGAAATCACAGATTAGTATAGCCATGTGGTTCATATAAAGCAGTGGTTCTCAACCTGTGGGTCCCCAGATGTTTGTGGACTTCAGCTCCAGAAGCCCCAGCCACTATCGTCAATGCTCAGGGCTTCTGGGAGCTGAAGTCTAAAAACATCTGGGGACCCACAGGTTGAGAACCACTGATATAAAGTCTACTTTCTCTAAGGGGGATGTTATAACATCTTGACTTTATTCCTTGGTCTGTCAGCATTTAAGTGCCTTTGGATAATAGTGGTGGTGTTTAACTCATTTGATTTTGTTCATGTAATTGTGGATATTAAATCTGAGTGTCCTATCCTCCCTTCCTTCTGGATGTCATTCCCTATGCAATATGCAGTCTTTGGCCTCTGTGTTCTTAACATATGATATTAATGATCTAATGATGCGAAAACTGCCTGCCATTGCTGCCTGAGGAGATCTTTTGATGTCCATTTATACTGCAAATAATGTGCAGCAATGGCTTTTCTCCTGTCACCTCCTTTAGTACTTGGGGAATTTTGTCTGTGTAAAGCTGTGACTGCCAGACTGCTTTCACTACTTGTGGAGGGTGAAGAGGGAGCATGACACTATGCCATCATTGTGTGATCAAACAGCTTGTGCACAAATAGATAAGCTAAATGTGTCTACATTACTTTGTGCTTTCATTTCAGTCCAAAGCATTAAAAATGAAAAGCTAAGAATTTCCTCATATTTCACTTATCTCTATTTTTCTTCTAAAATTCCTTGAAATTGCATCCTGAAGTCCATTTTCAAAGTCCTAGGGATTCCTACTGGCTCATGGAACAACTCTGCCTCAGCTCCCTGGTAAAGTAATTGGACATGGCCACTTTCAGAGTAATACATTAAGTACAAAAATGTAGCAAGGTGGCAGAGTCTCATTTTAACTGTGAATAATTTGGACTGTGCCTAAAATTTTGCTTCTCATTCAAAATTAATCCATAAATACATGATAAACCTGTGCAAATGTCATACATAAAATTGTGTCTGTCTCATTTAATTTCCAAAGTAGATCTTAAATAAAAACTTCTTAAAATGTGATTACTTGTCTGTATTCATCAGGAAAGCTAGGAGAAATGCTTCTTTTATTCATTCCTACCTTACTTTTATAGCCATTAGTATTTTGGGAAGGATTTATTATATTATACTAATATTGCATAACAACAACTTGCCACTCAGTCATACATATTATGAATACACTGATGATTATTAGTTGTATCATGGCTACAACTGGAGTGTGTGCACACACGTATGCATGAAATACCCTGAATAGTCAAGAGTGGCTCTTATCCCTAGGCCTGGGTGCAGCTTGTGCAACTCTGGCATTTGGCAGAGAGAGCTGGCTCTCACATGAAAGTTTAAACAGAAATAGCTTTTGGGTCAAATGGGGGTCTGAAGGACATTTCTATTTTGTAGCCATAAATCTCTGAAAAACAAGCTTTGGAACTAACCCAGTTGACATTATCCAAAATGGTTCACATTCTCCCTCCCTGTCTCTCACACACAACAAAATAAACAATATGCTATTTGGAATTAATCAGAACAAATTTCTGTTTCTCTTCTGCCCCCACCCCTGGTTTGAAAATGTATGAACCATACATAAAATTCAGTCAGTGTTGTTGTTTCTCCTCATAAATATCTTAAATGTGTTTCTTCTCACACCTTTTCAGTGCATCTATAAAGGAGAACTCTCTTTAAATAGAGACGGGTTTCCATAGCAAAAAAGCACTGTGTTGGTTTTGTTTTTAGCTTAGAACATCCACGTACTTTTTGGTGATTGGAGCCAGGCATCTGTATGACAGCTGATTTTGCTGGGCATTTTCTTCCTCTTAATGTTCAGCGAAATAAAGTACGTAGAGAGTTCTGTTTATCTTGTCTGCTCAGAGAGTGGAGCTGAGGTCTGGGTATTTCAGCCTATATTGCTCCCCTCCACACACATAAAAGTGTTCTATTCCAGACAACAAATGATCTGGCCAGAAAGCAGCTACCCGGCTCTAAACAAAGTACATTACTAACAGTGATCACAAGAGTATATATAAAAAAAATTCAGTCAAAACTGTTCAGAAAAATTAAGGTTTTCTTTTCTTTTCTTTTTCTTTTGTTTTGTTGGTAAGGTGTAATATAAACCTATTAGATAAATACTTAAGGATTTTTTTTCTTATCTCAGAAATAAGGCACAGCCTAAAATATGTGATCTGGTAGCAACTTCTTGGAAGATCTGGCTTTTTTCTTCTGTGTTCCAAATAATTTGTATCTGCTGAGGTAGAAATAGGAGTGCTGTTGAATGAATACTTGTCATGCCTTGTCTGTTTCTTAACACCCATTTTATTGGTAAATCTCTTACACTTGTGTCTGCTTTAGGAGGTGTCAGTTTAATCCTGAGTGTAGTTGTGCTTGAAACAGGTGGAGTTAGTGTGTGCCAAAGCAAATACATTTTGTGTGTGTGTGTGTGTGTTTATTTTAGAAACTTGATTTTGGAAACTGTGTAGAAACTTCCATTCTGTATACATTCTGCCTCTACCAGTCTTAGTCCGATGTCTGTTTTTTTTTAAAAATAGTTTAGCGTCCTGATTAAGTCTAATTAAGTAATAATACTATTAAAATATGCATATATAATTAATATGAGTATTAATAATACTTGTAAGTATTATTAAACAGACTGACTAAGTTTCTAAAGAGGAATAAATGTTGTGACTCTTTGCTGAGTAGAGGTTTCTTCACTTTCTCAAAGTCTAGCAGTAGTTAATCTACTTGAAAAGTAGATTTTAAAAAGTTACCTTTTAGACTACAATTCCAAGAATTCACCAGCCAGTGTGGATATCAGCAGTGCTGGCTGGGAACATTTAAAGTGTAAGTTTTGCCAGTTCTGGTTTAAACACAGAGGCTGTGGGAGCTCCAGGATAAGCCAGAGAACTATAGGAATCTTGGCTTTTGCATGAATAGTAAGCTTTCCTCTTGTTCCCACATGCAGCAGAAATAGCTAAACAAACTGCAGAGATTTACTTCATGGTTTGTCTGAACATGGGTGCTTCCTTGTCTCTGGGTTCTTCTGTTTCCAATAAATCAGAGAAAGATTCTAGGGTATATTCTTGGTTTATTTATCTGGTTTGCTAAGGGAGAAACTGATTTGAAATAAAGCTCTTATGTTTTGTTTCGCTGCTTCTGCTGTCCTCAGGAGTGACTAGGTAATATACACTAGGGTAGTGTTCATACTCCATAAGCCTGATCTTAGCCGATCTACTTGAATTTTCTCTCTCTGTTTACTTTCTAAGGAACTCTTTGTATTTGCCATGACTATATAGGCAGAAGCAGTGGGAGCAACACTTGTTACAGTCTTGCTAGCCCACTGAACTTTAATTGAACGATGTGTAGTAATAACAAAAACCATAAGCATCATAAAGTTTAACAGATGTGTTCGGTATAATTTTTCCTGAACTGAAGCTCACTCTGTCAGATGCATCGTTGCCATTTGTATTGGTGTAACCATGATCTACCAAATTCGGTTTTATCTAGTATGAAAAGGATTCTCTATGATTTCCAGACATTTCTACTTAGATGTTGTGTGATTTTGCTTTTCTGGTGATGTCTAAGCTTTGCGTTTTAATGTGAAATGGATTAACATGGTTGAAATCATATTTCTAATGAGATCACCACACCTTGTGTGAACATGAATTGCTGTCTGTCTCCGTCCATCTAGCTGTCCATCTCTAATAGGGCTGAAGCTTGCACCTATAGCAAGGATGTGCAATTTTGCTTGATCCAAGAACCAATTTTCTAACTCCATTATTCTCTATAGGACCCGTAGACTGCCAAAAGTGGCCCAAAACCTCAAAACAAAACACAATTTGTAGTGTCTAGAATATAGTTTAAGAACTTGGGTTTTTTCCCCACATTAAACAATGAGGGGTATGTGACGTATTTAGTAGATGAATCACTGCTTCAAGAGAGGCAATTTACCCCTTCCTCTCCCACAAAGAAGGGTCTCTGGGTTGCAAAAATGGCTTTGTGGGGATCCCCAGGGCCTCATTTTGTCTGTCTCTGACCTATAGGAAAATACTATATGACAGTTGTTCACAAAAGAAAACATCAGTGTGTGAATGAGAAGAATAGGAGAAGCATGCATTAGGATGTGCACTAAATCAGTCTGTACGTGAGTGGATAGACATCAGTGATACTTCAAACTGTGCACTGTTATCTCTCTCCTAGGAGCATCATGTCAAGTTAGTTTCCTTTCCATGTTTTTCTGTTGTGCTTTTCTGTTATGAAAAAGACTGCCAATATCTCCTTCATTTGTCTCCCTTAAGATCATTAAAGAAGACTACTGTTGACTGAGATTAACAACAAAAACATGTGGTATTTGTATAGTATCTTCAGTGTCCAGAGCATTTCATATGCATGATCTTCTTTTAATCTTGCAACAGAACAGTATATTGTGTGAATATCATTATATATATTGTAAGTTGAAAAAAAGCCATTTCCCTGTGAGAACCTGGTGAAGCCATGACAGAGGCAGTATGGCTTACTTTTCTTTGGCACTACATTACACCAGTTCTTAGGTATCATCTGTTTTGAGTCTGAAAGCAGCCATTTGCTTGAAGCTTTGTTTGCAGCTTCTATTGACACAGCTAACTGGCAGGTCATGTGGTTTACCTTTTTGCACCCAAACTTCTCAGTGAATGCCACACTGATATTTATACTCTAGGTTGAGATATGGGGATATTGTGCATTCCGAAATGTGTGCACTTGTTGGACATTTCTGTTCTCCATATTGTTAGTGGTTGGGTGAATGCATGCAGTCATCATGGACTCTGAGCTTCATATTAGCATAGGTGGCATTTAAATGATGGGAGTTTTGTTTTTTTGGCACCCTTTTCCAGAGCAATCCTGATATGCTGACACAGTTTCCCCTTGTTCTTTGTTCTCTATTTGTTTGACTCAGAGTTGGGAAAACGCTAATATGGTATATTCATTCTTAATAAACTAAAAAGCTTCATCAGATTTTGTTAACATTGAAAGAGCATTTTAATGATTAATTTAATTTTGAATTGGTATATAAACTTATATTAGTACACTAAAGGCTTTACCAGAATAAAGGTGAAAAATTCCATCCATGCTTTTACTAATTCCTCCCATCCCTGTTTTAATCTTTGGAGAGATGGAAATAGCTGGACATGAATTTTTGAAAAATTCATTTTTTTTATTCACCCCACCAAAAACCTTTTCTTTTCTATATAATGTCATCTCCTAATGCTCTCTTTTACTTTAGTTGCTGATTCTGGAATTAAGAGCTTCAGTATTCATTTTCCAGGGGCAGAAGAGGAGCTTCTGTCTGATGTCTGTTGTAGGACATCTAGATGCAAAGAAGATCACTAGCCACCTGTGAAGTGCCCTTACGACTTATAACCTAACCCTTGTAATTCCTCAATCCTAAGGGACTAAGAAAAAGGAGAAATAGTGTTGCTAAAATTTTGAAACTATCTAGAAGAACTAGATGTTGGGTAAAGAACTCACTAGGTAATTAAAAATTTGTTTACTCTTTAGAATTATGGGTTGTTTGCTTAATTAATAGTTTAACAAACAATTCTGTAGGAACCACAATGCAGAAATTCCAGTATTATGTCAAACATTTTCCTCTTAATAAATAACTTAATTATTTTTAATTTGTTCTTATCACTGGTTTGATTTGCTTCCTGTCATTGCTGGCTTATGGGCCATGTGGTTTTGCTGTCTTCATTTAGAGAATAATAGTCCTTACACTCCCTCATGTTTTTTCTTTTTTGAAGATTCTGCCTCATTATGTTTTCAGGTTCTCCAAGTCAGCACCAATGTTTCTCGATGATTCCTTCAAAAAGTGGGCAAGGATCCGGGACTTTGTACCTCCTTTTGGAATTAAAGGACAAGGTAGGGTGATACCGCAATCCCCTGCAAGTTCATTTTGCATGCCGTTAATGCCTAGTCCAGTTACCTTGCATGAACCTCTGTTTTTTAAAAATCTTGTGTGTTACATATTTCCCCACTGCCATTGCTAGGAAGACCAGTAAAAGATTTTCAGCTCACCTCTTTCCAGTGTATGTTTTTAAATGAAAAGTTAGCTGAAATTGCTTGTTGATTCACAATTAAGAAGCTAGAGTCATAGATAACAAAATAGCAATAACATTAAAGAAATATCACAAATGTTTTTATAAGTAACTTTGTATTTAAAAGTTGAAGTAGCTAAAACATGTTCTGTAAACAGTTCAAAGAAACTCTGAAACGAGATCCCTACAGTTAACTCCAAGAGAAACGCTAACTCAGGTGTCTGTTGAATGGCTCCAAGGTAAAATGTAGTTCAGCTAAACTTACTGGATGCAGAAAAAAATTGACATGAACATAAATGCATATAGAAACCTCATAGAACAAAAGTAAAGCACAGATACCACAAAGAAATAAGAGAGTGGGACTAGCAAAACCTTCAGTTAGCAAAATCATCACGTTATGCTAGCAAAACAAGCACCTGTCAGACAAAGCATAAAGCCAAGACCCTATTGACTCCAGTTCAAAGAGATATGTGGATTATGTGTATCTAAAACTTACCTTGTGTGATGCAAAGTGCCACTATTAATTATTATTTTAATTGTTTTTGTTGTTGTTTCAGAAACAGTAAGAAAAAGAAAGGGACTGGCACCCTTAGAATTCCTAAAGGAGTTTTAGAAACTATATAAAGGCTCAAAAAGAGATATATATATCAGAATTTTCCTCACAGAAAAGTTCCACATGGCTTGTGCTGTTAGATCTGATAACCGGGTGGTGGTCGTGGTACTGTACTTACATGAAGATCTGTTCTGTTTGTAATTCTGCTTATTTTTGTTGAGCTGTGATTGAATTCTGTCTCTTAATCTCTGTGCTGAATGGCAAGAAACTTTAAAGTGGAGAATATAATGATGCTCAATCTCAAGAGTAATCCTAATTTTAAAAAAATAATTTACTATATTTCTGTACTCTGGTAGATCATACTGTTCTGTCCAGGAGTGACATTTGATTATGGGAAATTTCAAAATACTGCATTACTCACATAGTGTTGGTCTGGCCAAGTAGGAAGACCTGTTTCGAAGGGAACTTGCACTAAGACGTAAGTTGCCGTAAGTGGAACTAGTATGAAACAAGCTGCCACGTACAGACCTATTAATACATTATGTTGAAACGAGTTGAAACTGTTTGAAGTCTAATTCTGAGTAACATGGTCAAAATAGTGCTAGATGTCCTGAAACCTCAGGGGTGCCATGCCCTGCTTTCAGGGCATAGACTCTGACTCTGAAGCAGAGGGCATTCCAGAAGCAGAGACATGGGACATGCCAGAGGCTGAAACAGGGGGCATGCCAAGACCTGCTGTACAGAGAAAGGTAACAGTGCCAGAAATAGAAGAGGAGGCAGAGCCAGCTCCAATAGAAAGTTCTGCCTCCTCAGGTGTAGAAGAACACGTACCTAGACCCAGCTTCACAGAGCGCAGGCAGCAAAGAGAGACCCAGCGTTAATCTCTCAGAATTTATAACTGGCAACAATCAATCAAGGCACAGCTGCACTAGGCTCCTGACCTATTTAGCTGGCGTCCTTCCCCTCCAGGAGTTGTCCGAGCTTATCTGACCTGCTACCTTGCTGGATGCCTTGATGAGTGCTTGGATTGACCTTGGACACTCCCTTGCCATGGAACCCTGTTGGACTGTATTTATGTTGGACTTTATTGATGCCCCTGTACTTTACTGCCTGGAAGCAAGTAAGGAGCTGGGAGCTTTTTAGTTTGTTTTGTTTGTTTTATCAGCTGTGATATCAGGACTGAGAGAGGACAAGGGTCAACATTGCACGGCTTTGAGTTTGCATCCTTTTGTAACCACTTTGGAAGGTAGACAGTAGCATACTTGGAAAAAAAATATATT
This sequence comes from Iguana delicatissima, assembly GCA_948472985.1. NCBI lineage: Eukaryota > Metazoa > Chordata > Lepidosauria > Squamata > Iguanidae > Iguana > Iguana delicatissima. The sequence goes on along the minus strand of CAOKZL010000828.1, from coordinate 290,610 downwards.
CCATTGTTTACCATACTAATTTTGGGATTATTCAGCACACAGTTTAAAACTTCAGTTTGTGGGGCTTGATACATAAAATGGTCATGAAATAGGGTTCTATGAGATCTGGCTGGTCAAATTAATTGAGATGGTAGGTAGAGAAGGAGTGGGCAAGCTTGCTATAATGTCTGTCTTTACACTTCAGATAGAAGCAAGGCTATAGTGATGTTAGCTGTCTTACTGAGAAGAGCATCTCAGAACATAAACCTGGTACTGTCATGTTCTCTGTACCCATATAGTAAGAGTTGTCCAAACTAGTGTCAGCAGGTGGCTTCTGTGTCATTGAGATGGTGAATCTGTTCTTGGTACTAGTCTTAACTGTTAAGGAGCTGGCTCCCAAATAGCTTCAGCACCTTGGACTGCACATTTAAAATTTGGGCTCAAAGCTGGAGTAGATTCACCACCTCAGTGACGTGGGAGCCACTAGACTTTCCCTCTTCTTGAACAAGATCATGTTTTCCTCTCTGTAGATGCCTTGATTTGTGAGTATCATTTGTCCGTACCTAACAGAAATGCTTCATTCCTGGCAAACCTGATAATTAAATGCAGCTGTACAGATGATCCCAAAAGGGTAACCACAAAAGCTGTTAAAATTTCTGGAAGAAACAAAGATGCTTTATTGATGATGATAGAGTTGTAGTATCTATCACCTCCTAGCTCCCAAGATGCATAGAAACATCGGTATTAGGATGTTTCAGGCCTTGGTACTAGGGTGTTTCAAATTTCCCAAACAGCTGGTCAGTTTTTTGCCAAACATAATCAAAATGGAGAATCTGTGCATAGTATGACTTAATGTCTCTGGCAGTCTTTGCTTTCCATTTCCATGCTGCTGCCAGCTTGTGTCACAACCACCACAGTGTTATGTAAATTTAGAGTTTTATACTGGCTTTTCTTCAGTTAAAAACAGATACTACTGTTGTTGAAATGGCTGGGAGCTGAAGCAATGGGAGCTAAACAGCTGAATGGATTGTTTAATACCCTCATGGGACAGAACTTTGTGCCAGGATTCAGTCTAAAGCAGTTTGTACGTGTGGGAGAGAAGAATTATTACCCTCTGTAAACTGGTGTGCCTTAATGGCTATGCTGACAGGCCAAGAGCGTGAGAGAAGCAAATGGTACCCCTTTGCATCACACATCACCAGAAATTCTTGAATCAGCCTTTTCTCCTTATCCCATGGGATGCATTGAAGATGAGTAATAGTGATGTGATGATGGGATCAGCACCTCATTAAGGTCTTCAGTCAGGGCAATCTAACACTGGTTGAAATAGGACCACAAGAATGAGATGCTGATGGCTGCCAGAACCACAGCAGCCTGAGAAAATGAGCAACTCTTCCGAGAAGGATGTGCCAATTTGACATCAGAGGTTGTTTGTAATCCGTCATGAAGACCCTTACAATTTCCAAAGGAGTTTAACAGCTCAGTACATACTATTTGAGTGCTTGGCAAAACTGTTCCAGAGTTTCAGCCTGTTTGCGAGTTTAAGGATTAATTTGCTTTGGCATGGGGATTAGTTTGCTTTGTTCTACAAGTTTGGAATCACTTTGGTTCCAATCTACTTGTGGACTGGACAGTTACTTTGCCAAGTTTCAGGCTGTTGTGCCAGACAGTTTTCAGTCTGTTCATTTTGTAAATAGATTGTGTAAATCACCAGGTCAGAATGAAATTTCATCTCAGATTTCTGTTGTGAAGGTTTTTTTCCATGTAAGACTGGATACCATATTTGTGGGTCATATATTCCAATTATTCATGCCTAATTTTAACAAAACAATTTGTGGTAAATGGTATATTTGAAATTTCCCAGTCTTTGTACTCAGATATAGCATGCTAGAACAATTACTCTAAAGCAATAGAAATAAAGTGCTTCTTTTCCTGAAGTCTGCCATTAATCAATGCAGTGTGAATCTACGTTGTAGAGTGCTCAGGAAACAGTAAATGCTGTAAGTACTAGAACATAGGTTTTGATAAAAGCCTTTATATATGATGTATCACAAAGAAATTGTTCCAGGAAAAAAGATTTTCCAAGTTTAAACTATAGGAGGAGGATTTTAACCTACCAGATCACAATTGCAGATCAGCAACTGAGACCAGGAATAAATATTCTTAATTTGTGGAATATTTTTCTTTTCAAACAAAGCATTGATGAAAAATGATTCCTGTGCTTTTGTTGGAGGTTTTCTGAGGTCATGAATACACATACTGAACAAGCTTCATTCACAGAAGTTTGAAGGGAAGTTGGAGAGGTCTCATTTGAAAGTAGTTATTGCTAAATGAAAGTAACCTAAACAAAAAGAGCCCAACATACTTTTTGTTCCAGGAAACATATTGCAGTCATATATCCTACTTCCAGTTACACAGGGTCTGTTGTATAGCTTCCTTTGCATAATTTTTGTTAGTTTTCCTTTAATTGCTGTTCTTTTAAGTATTTTATTCTTTTTTTTCCATACACCCTACTTGCTGAAGTAGATTTGCTGTGGCCCCAGTGAAGAAATGATTGGCTCTGTCATCAGTTGAACCAGTGTTTTAGATTTTAAGTCCAATCATTTTTCCCCCCCTAGTTATATTCATGTTTCTGTTTTGGTGCATCTGGAAAAGATGCTTGCTTCTGAGTAACATTTGGAGTGCTCTTTGAATAATCTCTGAAGAGGACTATGTGTGAAAAATGTTGTGTCTAAGTTCCTCACTTATATAACATTTTTCTGGGATGTAACCCTAAACAATGTTTAAAGAAAAAAAAACTCATGATAGCTCTTGTTTGTGATATCAGTTGCAAAAGGGATTGTCTTAGAAAATCTCATTGGACAGTCAATTTCAACTGTAGATATTTTACATATGGCCCTCCATGGGAAGCATTCCAGGAGCATTCTTGTGGAGGCAAATGTTACATCAGAGTAAGGCTGAGTCAGTGTTAACCCGTTGCTTTTATGAGATCTACAGAATGGAAAGCTGTGCCTGAACAGTTACATGTATTGACCCCCAGGTCATTGTGGAGCATGTACACACACATCAGAGCGCTACTAAGCAGTCTGTGTCATTTCCTTCCCTAAACATTCCGTTAGTTGCATAGCAGCCTGCTTTGACATCTGGCATACTGACATAAATAATACTTTATCTCTGCTGATAAAATACAGATGCATGCTGACATCAAAATTCAAATTTGCAATGAACCGAACTATTTGTCTTTACACCTCTTCCTTGGCTTCTTGCCCAGATCTGTGCCTGGAGGAGCTGAAGTTCTGTGAAAAAGAGTTCTTGTCTATTTTCACTCCCTCTCCAACCTCCTGTGTTCGCTGCACATTTTTTTGTCCTCCTGTATCTCGATAACTGTGCTATATCAACACCGTGGGGTTCTCTAGTCTCACTCTTTCATGAATGGCTATCTTGCTATCTGCAATATCTCTGCGGTACACCTTCATATCTCTTACAGTGAAAAAGGGTAGTTAATGAACATCCCCTGTATTAGCCAAACTCTCTGTCCTAAGACAGAGTCTTATATACTGTATATCAAACCATCTACAAATGAATCCACACTGTTCACATTAATATGGGCCATTAGACTAAAGAAATCAGCAAGGTGCTTTTTTTTAACAAAGGTACCTACAGGCCAGAATTTTAAAAATTCAGTTTAAGAATAGAAGGATTTAAGCTGTGTTCTGTGTACACAGAAAGTTCCATCAATATTTTAGGCTGTATTGTGCAGATATAGGAAGATGACTACACCACATTGGTGCTGGAGGAAATACTGTGTTGTCACATACACCTTTTGCACTGATGACTCTCCCATACCAGTACTGCAGACATCTGCATAAGCACAGAATTGCTTACAGTGTGGGAGGAAAATTCTTAACTGACAAAAGCTTTTATTAGGTCTGGGTTCTAGCTTGGATTCTTTCAGCTACCAGCAGAATGGCAAATCCATTGCCAAATTCAATTTTGAGCAAAATTTAGGAGCTTCTCTGCTAAGCTCAAGCTACTGAGTCCAATCTCCATTAGTTAGAGGCAGTGTTTCTCAATAGTACGTCCCCCAGTGTTGAATTACAATTCTTTTAACCCCAGGGCAACTTGGCCAGTATGCAGTATGATGAGGGTTATTGTCCAGTATGTGAGGATCCAAGAATGGGAACCAGTGAAACTTGACATTGATAATATCAGTCATGAATCTAACTTCCAGATCTGATTTGTGACATGTCTTCATATTGTATCTATTAGGCTTGCATCTTACAGTTTTGACTTTACAGTGATAAAAGTATTCACATTTTTATCTCTCCTTTTCTTTATTCTTTAATATGCCAACAGAGGAAATTAATATCTGAGGTAGTTATAGGTTATCCTGACAGTGCTTCTCTGGATGCTTGTGATGTGCCTCTAGACTTCAGTTTTTCTCTCTAGTGATAGGCATTTTAAGAAGTTATTATCTTGAAAGCGATGAGATCTGCCCTCATCAAGCAGGCGCCTTCCATATATGTAGAATACAACATCCCTCACCATTAACAGCTATGCTGTCTGGGGATGTTGAATGCTGCAGTCCAACACATCTGGAGTGTGTCTGGTTGGGAAAGACTGGCGTAGAATATATATTCTAAGAACTTGGTTGTTGTGATATATTTGTTATGCTACAGAAAGTGAAAAATTGAAGTGCAACATTTCATTCCATTCCTTCTGTGGAGATGTACTTGGATCTTGGCTTGGGACTGACCTTGAAATTTGTGAGCTTCTGGAAAGGGGGGGGGAGTAAACATTAGAAAATTAGTTAAACAGTGACTACACAAAGATCCAATCTTCTTGTATCTTTGAAGCAAAGAACTTCTCTATAACATGTAAATGTTTGTTACTCTCCTTATATTTCAGCTCCTGCTGCTATAAGGCTGATGAGAAATGAAGAATGCCCTTTCCCTTTCCATGATCCCCCCAATCCCTGATGCTTCTGACAGGTTTCAGAAATTATTTTTTTTCCTCTGCTTCCATTTCCACAATGCCAGAGAGCATTTGCAATACGTAGAGAAAACTCTGTTTCAGTATTGTTTGTGGCCAGTGCATGTGTGCTATTGTTAGCTAATTCTTTATTAAATAAAAAGACAGAAGACTGGCTTACATGCTCATCTGGCCAAACCTTTTCTTTGTGTGATTACTCACTATTTTATTGCAATTTCTTTCCTTGCTCTTTTTTTTAAAGGAAAGAATTGTGTTGTTTGGCCCTTTCTTTGGTACATTTTCATCCCACCTTATACTGTGTGTGTGTTAAAGAGACCTTTTGGCTGGGTGACAGTATAAGTGATGCAGTGTGTTATGACATAAAATACTAGTTCTGATGTTGCATTATTGTTGCTCAGATGTTTTGGAATCAGTATTTGAAAGCATCTTTTGCTCTATATGATAGAAATCCTAAAGCTATGATAGAAACTTCCAAAAGACATCATTTTAAAAATGCCAAGCAAGAAGCAGAAGAAAAATAAACAAAGTTGTCTTATCTACAAGACATTCTTTTCTGAGCCATGGTGAATCTAAAAGAATGCATTATGAACATTGCCTTAATGGGAGTCCACAAGTCTTCCTTTGACATTTTTTGAAGTTATTTCAAATGCTCCCAACCCTAGAAATAGTCTGCTCGCCTTTGGGAAATCCCTAAAAGATTGAGGATCAGGAATACACCCATTCACCTATCTGCCCCAGACTTAGGAAAGGAAAAGTCTTAGGTATAATTATATCTAGATGTTGTTGTATACCAAAATTTTATGTCCTTCCACTTGTGCTAGAACTTACCTGTTTAGTTTTCCATGGTACTGGTTTGGTACTATAACATTAAATCAGGAACTCACGAAGATTAAAATTCTCAAAGTAGGTACAATATAGACTAGGTGTAACCTTGATTGGTATAATACATCTGTATATGAAGACTGCATACAACTCTTGCTTGTTCAGTAAACAGCCACATCTGGAGAGATGGGAAACTTTCTGAACTGAAAACCCTGGCCCATGTGAATGGAAGTATATCTGAGATGTTGTAAACATTTTAGCATAGGTTCTTACATCAATAAGCATCCTTGCTGATATGCCTGTGACCATATTTGAGGTGATGACAGCCATGCTCACAGTACTGTGCTCACCTCCTTATTTTCCCATCCTCTAGAAATTCACCTAAGAACAAGGCCGGAGAAAATGAGAGAGATGACAAGTACTCCCAAGGCCCTACTGATTTTTTTTCTGCAGAATCCACAGTTGGTAATTGATGACTTGATTGACTTTGACTGAAATGTTTGCAAAATATTGACCTCATTGGGGGTGAATAGCAAGATACCCTTGCATACTTAAGTGTGATTCTCTCCAGAGCTTCCACTTAGATGCTCCATTAGTTGCTTAAGCACGGCCACGTTAAAAAGATAGAAAAAAGAAGGGTTATAGCCTGTTAACACATTTTACAACTTTCTTCAGCTGTTTGCATTGGTGTCTGTATTGACTTCGTTGCAGAATGATCCATCCCACATTCTCAAAAAACAATGCACTTATTTCAAAGATGAAAAGTACTACACTGGAAAACTCCATCCCATGACTATGTTGTTCTGACACAGTACAAACTCTGATGCCACAGTTGTGCTCATGTGTAGTGTCTTCTTCTAGCAAAGTTGTGATTCCACAAAGTGCTAAAAAGGGCCTAGAAGGACTGATATATACCTGAGTCTAGAAACAAGTATGTGGTTTTTAAGTTGTAGCAGCATGGCTGAGCAGAATCTGGTAGTCAAGACTTGGGGATAGCTCCCAGTACAAATTCCTGGCAACAGTGGATGTTGTTTGGATAAATGGTCTAAGATTTGTACTGTAGATTTAACCATATGTGCCAATCAAGAATTGTTAGGAGGAATGAAAAATCTGTCTCTGACCTCTGTATCTCCCTTGAAATCTCCCTCTCAACCCAATGCAAAGTACTGTTTTACTTAAGCATTAAGCCTATCTTGTAGCATCAGTTTGAGGTATGCACAGGTGCATAGTGATGTCAGGTGTTCGTTATCCACAGAACTTAAACGAATGTGGTTGCTATTTTAGCCCAAATGAGTTCTTCAAATGGAGTTGTTTCAGATGGTGTTCTGAGATTGACTTTTTCTCTTTGCACACTGTTTTGGAACACTTTGTATGAAAGACGCTATGTAAACTTGGTTGAGACTGACTCATGTCATAAGTTGACCAAACTTGTTTGGAACACCACATTCCATCAGTAGTTGTTGATCTGTAGAAGTGTGTGCCGAGTCATTAATCCCTGTTTATTCAACTTTAATGCAAAAGAAGAGTGAGAGCAGAACTCCAAAGAAAGAAAATGAAGTATTCTCTGAAGGGGGGTTCTTATGTTTTGGAACACTGGCAGAACCCTACTCCTTTAGGTTAGAATTATTTTAAGTAATTGCAGTATGTGACTTTAGAGTTGTGCTAGGACCATTTGAAGCTATACTTATTACATAGTGTGAAGGCTGGATTAAGACCATTCCAGTGACAAAATTACTTAGGAGTGGCTCTTACTAAATAATATCTGTAAGAGCTAAGACCAACTTGAGATATAAATGTATTTACATTAGTCTTCTCCAACAAAGCATGGCCTACAGACTGCGAGTACAACTTCCATCATCCCCAGCCAACATGACTGTGGAAAGTTGTGTTATATCACTGTTTATGTAGTCATACTGTCTGAGTAATACTTGGGCGCTTTTATCCCGATTTTTCATGACTGTCTTATTTCCCCACCCCACTTCCCAACACAGTTGATTAATTATTTCAAAGGAGATTTTTCTGAGACTGCATGGTAGATCAGATGTCTGGTGAGGAAACCAAACCACACCAAATATAATCAAGGCCAGAGCTGGTAGTAGGACATCCATGTTCTTTCTGAAACTTCATTTACCTCTGTCACGTCTTTCTACCTTTTTCCTTCTTTCTCTCTTATTTTTTTCTCCTCCACTGAAATCTCTATCTTCTCTTCTCTCTCTTTGTCTTTTCCCTGTTGTTGTTGTTGTTGTTGTGTGCCTTCAAGTTATGACCGACTTATGGCAACTCTAATGCAAACCTATCACAGGGTTTTCTTGACAAGATTTGTTCAGAGGGAATCTGCCTTTGCCATTGTCTGAGGCTGAGAGAGAGTGTGATTTGCCCAAGATCACCCAGTGGGTTTCCATGGCTGAGTGGGATTCAAATGCTGGTCTCCAAAGTCATAGTCCAGTGCTCAAACCATTACACCACAGTGGCTGTCCCTTTTCCCCCAAACTTAGATAAAAAATAGTGCATTTGCTTATGGGACAATGACAGCATTCGCCAGGAACTAGACAGGGAAATGTGTCCCTATTGGTTCTACTGGACATCTTGATAGCTTTTGATACCATCAACCATGGTATTCATCTGGGACTTGGAGACACTGTTTTACAGTGACTCCGATCCTTTCTGGTGGGGCAAACTCAGAAGGTGGCTTTGGAGGATTCCTGTTCAAGTCCTAGCCATTGGTCTATAGAGTTCTGTCCTCCATATTGTAACATCTACATGAAACCCCTTGGAGAGTTTGCCTGGAGTATGCTAATGACATCCAACTCTGTTTCTTCTTTCCACCAAACCCTAGGGAAGTTGTTTGGTTCTAAATCTGTGCCTGGCACCAGCAGTACATTGAGTGAGGACAAACAAATTGAAGCTTAATCTAGATAAGACAGAAGTGCTCTTGGTCAATTGAAAGGTAAATCAGGAAACAGAAATGTGCTGTGCTAGATGGGGTTAAACTACCCCTGAAAATCCAAGTTTGCAGTATGGGTGAACTCCTGGACTCAATCTTGAACTTGTAAGTCAAGGTTTCTGTAGTGGCCAGGAATACTTATACACACTTAAAGCTTATGCACTGACTGCACCTGTTCCTGAAGATCTAATCTGGTCAAGGCAACGTATTCCTTAGTTACATCCCATTCAGATTTCTGCAATGTGCTCTGTGTGGAGCTGGCTTTGAATAGTTTGGAAATATCAGCTGGTACAAAGAGCTGCAACCAGTCTGTTAATTGGCATTGGTTCCCTTGCCCCAGTAGCTTTCCTAACTACTTGTCTGTTTTCGGGCACAATTCAAAGTCCTAGGTATGACCTGTGTTAGTGCTGGTTATGAGGCACATCCAGGCTACCCGCTTTCCTTTTGGTGTCAGGCAAAGGCTTTTAATATGTAAGTGGGGAAGCTTCTTATTGAGATCTCTTATTTATCTTTTTAACTTTTTAAACTTCTGTCTTTTAAATAATCTTATATTGTTTTAATGTTGTGATTTTAATTGTTTTAAATTTGATTGTGAAAGTCTTTTAATGAAGTCACTTCGGGACTTGCTCTGGGAGAAAGGTGGCATACAAAGGAAATAAATAAATAAATAAAAATTAATAATGTATCTGACAGACTCTCTGTCCTTGTATGAGTCTGCTGAGGCCTGAGATCCTCAGAAGAGAGCTTTTTTTCAGTCCCACCACATTCACAGGTTGAAGTTGGTAGAGGCATAAGATAGGACCTTCTCAGTGGCTGCCTCTAGACTCTGGAACTCCCTTCCTTGGGAAGCTGGATTGACCCCCTGCTTACTATCCTTTTGTTGGCATATGAAGACTTTTTAAAGGAAAGGGCTTTTAAAAGGGTTCTGTTTTTATCCTTTAAATTGTTCTAGTATTGTTAATTGTTTGATTTTATTTTAATGTTGACCTTTTGTATGTTTTTAACCATATTGTAGTCATTTTAATTTATCTTTAATTTAACTTGAGTCCCAGTTTGGGAGTAAAGCAAGATAAACATATAATAGTAACAGTAAGAACAATAGTGATACTTATTGTACCCCTTTATCAGCATGCATTGCAAGATTGTGCAGACTGGATATAAGAAACACTTTGATAGAGTGGCTACAATGATACATTGAAATCTGTGCAAGAGATATGGTTCACCATTCACGAAGAACTGGTGGGACAATAAGCCTAAAGAAGCTGTTAAATATAGTGATGTAAATATGGCAATCCTATGGGACAGCAGAATCAAAAGTAAAGAGTGGTAAAGGACTGTGACATATCAAAGCCTACAAATTGAGATGCAGCACCCCTGGGGAAAAAAACCTCTGTGGCCAGGTAGTGATAGGTGTCCTGAGAGCAATTCCAAATGGACTGACAAAACATCTGAATGAAATCTCCTTAAATAAGGTCACAGTAGCACAATTACAAGAAATGACACTTGGAACACGCCACAGTAGCTGTCATGCCTCACTGATTCCTAGATTTTTGGATAGAGTCAGAATTAAACCAAAAACAGCTAGTAAAGTGTAAAACTGGTGCTGCTGGATACCTACCAGGCATATGTGGACTGTCAGCTGCTGGTTCCTCAGCCCTGTCATGTGACTTGTTTAGAGAGTCTTTTAAGAATATCACTCATTTAATGACAGACATTGTTTTATAACTGTAATATTTATTACACAGTAATATGGAAAGTGTGTTGATTGTGTATTCCTGCATGGCAAGGGGTTGGACTGGATGGCTCTTGTGGTCCCTTCTAGCTCTATGACTGTATGATATTGTCTGCCTTTTGCATTCATTCACATGTCTCTGCTTTCATAGTATAAACCCCCCATTGCTGCAACATAGCCTGCAAAGCAAACGTGTATCATTTCATTCCAGTCTTAATTATAATTATGAATTATTGAAGTTGAACACGGTTGCACTGCTAAGGGAATATAAAAGATATATAAATTGAAGACAAATACGAGCTGACCTTATACTGAACCACACCTTTGGTCTTCCTGCTTTGAGCAGTTCAAGGTGTCAGGCACATTTTTTCCTCTATTTCTGATTTCTAAGAATCAGATCCAGGACTTCAGGCATGCAAAACATGTACCCTATCAAACTGCTATAACCTGTCTCCGCTGTCTAGACTCTGTATGATGTTGCAGTGCCTTCCTGCGTTTAGTAGAATACTTCAATTAGTAATTTAGTAGCCCTAGGCAGAATATTTGTGCTGATTTCTGAAAAATGTGCATTCTAACACTTTTCATAGACCAACCTAATCCCTCTTTGTGTGTTTCATCCCAGTGTTTGCTCAATATACATCTTTTTAAATAGTTATTTTATTTTATTTTACTTTTTTTATGGTATTTTTGCTGCCAGTGAGAGGGAGAGCTGCTTGCGAGATTTTCTGCCTCACCTTTCTAAATAACTGAGCTTGCTTTGGCACTTTGCGCCTTGACTTGAGGGCAGGGATGAGAGTGGATATTTATTCTTGTATCTCAAGCAGCAAAACATTTTGGATTCTTACTGATTCTTATTTACTTCCATGCCATGCATCAGCCTTCATTTTATTATAAGCTGCCCTGAGATCCTGTATTATTAGAGATTCTTCTAATAATGGAAGTCACTGGTTGTAATGAGTTCTGTCGTTTTAGAAGATTCAACGCAGACAGGCTCGAGCATTCTTGGTTGATAGAAACAAGGGAAAGGGCCCTTTCTGTGGTAAAACTACACTCCTTCCTTAAAGAGATTAGAATGGCTCCATCTTTTTGTCAACTTTTTGCTCCATTCAGTATTTGAATGATTGTGTAATTAACATACTTATGCGATACTTATGCTGATATCTAAGCTATGTCGGATTTAAGAAGCCTCACAGAATTACACATCAAATTATTTTCAGATTATGTAAAATTTGAAATTTAGCCATTTGTTTAAAGGCCCCTCATATTCTCAGGCCCTAAGTTATAGCTGACTTGTATTGTCCATGAATCTTTGTTTTTAAGGATGGCTATCTGACTTTGTTTGTTTTGTATTGCTTTAAAGTTTTTAAATTGTGTGTCACATTGGAGGATTTTATATAGCTGAAAACCAGCCTATAAATAATTGTTTGTATACTTGCACGTACATATGTATAAAGAAGAATAACATCATAACTAGACATGTGCGTCTAGGTGCCATGGAATGCAAGACCTTCCGTTGGTTTTGCTATACATCTTCCTTCCTCTCCCATGCTATTTTGTACCTTGTTCTCTGACTCAGTAGAGACAAGCCACACTAGTGTACTTAGGGCAGTGCATAAACTTGCATCTAATACTGTGAGGTCAACTTCATGCACGTTTACAAAACAATAGAGGTCATTTATATCTTTGTTACTAAGATCTGTTGCATGTCTGTATAATGCCAGTAGTTCTTTCTAGACATACATGCAGATTAAAAAGGCAGTTTTCTGTAATGTCACAGCAGTTCACAAATCTTGAGTAGTGTGATTTATTGCTCAGGGGATCCCAGTGTTACATGTTTGGGGAAAAATGTACTCTGGTATACAGCCTAAAGAATGTATGTGTTTTTCTTTTCTTATTTTTGGTTGTTGTGCTGTGACCTAAACCTGTCAATGCAAACTCATTCATCACCTCTTCGTTGGACCTTTAGTTGCTGAACTCTTTGCTCATCCTTCTTTCTACTAAGGAATATATGAGAAACAGGATGAACTTTCTAATGTTTTATTTCTTTCCTCTATAGATAATCTGATCAAAGCCATCCTGTCGGCAACCAAAGATTACCGCCTTACTCCTGCCCTTGACAGGTGAGTAGATAGCTGTGAAAGGCTGAAGAAGCCCATAGCAGTTGCTCATCTTTACTGAAAAATCTACCTATAGACTCTGCATGATTGCTTTGGAAGAAAATGAGGACTTGAGAAAAGTGCTCCTGTTTCAATCCATAGTGTATGTGAAAATTGGGCTGTGGGTTGTTTTTTTACACCTTCAGAATTTTTATTTCATTTTATTTGATATTACAACCTGCTTGATTGTCTGCCTTTGAAAATAAATAACCAGCTATCTTTCAACAAGTGCATTAACTTGTCACAGCTTCCCTTGAAGTGTGACGGTATGGCAGGAGGTTTGTATAATGTTCTGTTCAAACAAAAATATAAGGTTCAACTTATTCTAACTAATAGGCTCTCTGCTAAACTTTGTTTTTAATGCCTGAGGGGCAGTAGATCTAGTGATAATACTGTTTATAGGAATTTTACTGGGTTCTGGTAGGGCTGAGCCGATGATACATGCAAGTTCATGGGCAAAATACACTTGGATATACTTAGGTGTGGATGGTCAGGTGCATTGATTTTTCAAGAGCCTGGGAAAGAAAGAAAGACAGAGAGAAATTTTATTTATTTATTTGTGTGTGTGTGTGTTTGGACTGTGTGCCATTTTGCTGTAGCATTCTGGCAGTTGTAGTTCAGGAAAGGAACATTCCCAGGCTCTACACTTTGGTTTTGTAATTGTCAGCAAACCTAGTGGTTCATGGTGAAACTGAATATCAGATTCTGGCTTCTAACCATGTTCTCTTCTTTTTCTTCCTATTTTTCCACTGAGGTGTATCATCTTCTTAATGTCATGCCACTTTGTGCCAGATTTTCCTTTCTGTAGCTAGTTTTACCAGTTCTAGGGTGGTCTAGCTAAAGATAATCCATGTTCTAAATTCATGACTTTGACAAAAAATTAGTCCAGCTAGAGTAGATCCATTCAATCAATGCAGCATACATAAGTATTTACTTATCACACTGCCTTTCTTTTCATAGGTTTAATGTAGGTGGAATTAGCAATTTGGTTTGGCCAAAATAGGAATAACTACTGTATTTGCTGGCCTATAAGACAAACCTGTGTATAAGATGCACCCCATTTTCAAACAGTATTTTTCAGGAAGAAATCTGAGTCTTACACGCCAACAAATACAGTAATCACTTTACTCTCAAAGCAAAATATGGGGATATATTTCCTAGAACTGGAATGTGTTTGGCAGAGTTTGGACTGAGGCAAGTGAAAGTGACAGGAACGGCTCATGAATGTGTGGAATTACTGTTGCAAGAACTGAGATGGGAAGTGTGAACTGTAACATATTCTATCATATACAACAGAGTAACTTCAACCTGGGTGTTGGAATCCAACAATTTTTGACACATGGTTTCAGGCTTTTACCATATGTTTGATTTAGGTATGGTATTGTCGTGCAGCTTTCCATAAAAGGAAAAGACTGATTATCCTATTTTTTTTACAGAATGGGTGTGAGGATGAGTTAAACCAATACTGTAAATCATTCTGCATATTGTAAGTGTCATTGAAATGATGTGATTGGACTGTAATTTCCCAGTGATGCAAGAAGCTCTTTTGCTCTTCAGCCAAAAATCCAGTCAGCATCTTATTTGCCCAAGAGTATTTCCAAATGTCTGCCTTATTTCCAGTGTGTGTTTTATTCAGCTCTAGTGCAGTTTACAGGCAGCCTGTTATTCTGTTGTATTTTCTAACCTCGTTTTTACACTCCTTTGAGCCAAACTATAAAGTTTCCCCAGACATATTTTTATTTGTGGCATCCCACAACATTCTCACTTCCCTTTTCTTAATGCTGGAGGGATTGAATGTAACCCCAAATTGCCTACTGTGAGGGATTTCATTTCCAAATGGTTATGCAGAGACAATTTTTTCCCATGATATTTTTTTAAAAAACACTTTACAGAGTGGTGAGTATGAAGAAGCAGGGAAAGGGTAAAATTAAGGGAGTGGCTCATGCATTACATGGATAGTTTATATTAAACCTGTCATTTTTCCTAGCCTCCAATCTGTCAGTTTCAGTGGAACTTCCAAATGAAGCCCTGAAAGCTATGCTCTTGCTCTCATGGGGTAGCTCTGTGAGAAATCAGCCAGTGGAAAGGGCAACCTTCTAGATTGACTCTGTTTCTTTCTAATCTCATATTTGCAAACCCATGTTTTTCTGTTGTTTGACTTCTTCTGAACTAACAGGAAGCTCTGATACCCTCTGCTGATGAGGAAATGTTAAAGGATCTGGCACTAGCAATTTTAGCTTGTGTAAAAGGATGACACAGTATTTTTTTTTAATTATGTACTGCATTTCTATCTCACTTTTCATCTGTGTTGATACAGACAACATATATCCTCACCCCCTGGCAGTTTATCACAATAATCCTAATAATCCTAAGAAGTCAGTTACAAGGAGAGTGACTGGCCGATATTCAGCCGGTGAGCTTTATGGTTATATAGGAATTTAAACTTGGGTCTTCTTCATGCTAACCTAACATTCTTTTGCATTGTGCTGCACTATTTCTCAAAGAACAAGAAGAAATGAGCTTAAATACCAGAGAAATGATCTAGATCCATCACTGAGATTAGTAGTAAAATGAAAGCAAAAGAATCTCAACCATCCTTTTCACTACAATGTTAAAAGCCCTTTAAAGCAGCAGTCCATTTGTTTCTTCAGTGTTTCTTGGAGATTTATAGCTGGATAATTCTCCCAGGATTTGCAGAATGCTAGCCTCACATGGCCCTTCTGCTCCCTGCTTGGAGGGTGGATGGGGTGACTGTGTCAGAGGGAGGCTCCTCTGAGTTCTTGAAAGTGCCAGGCAGCTGCAGATTTGCCTACCGTCTTCTGAAGTATAGTAGGCCAGTCTCTTAGTGTTTCTGAACCTTATACTTATTGACCTCCTCAACTGTCGTTTTCCCAATAAGGATTATCAGCCCTGTTTATCTTAAGTGTGTCATTGGCTCCTGTCCCTGCATGTTTGAGAAAAGCTGCCATATAAAATCCTGTTCTGCTTTGCATGATTAAATAACATTTGATTAAGCAGTTATTAATCTCTTGCGCAAAAGGAGAATGATCTGTACTCAGTTTCACTGTTTAATATGAAAGTGGAAACTTTTCCTTTGCAATTGTCGTCATTAGGAAATGAAACATTTTTTTAGCTATTTAAATGCAAGGATTTCACTTTGAGCCAGTAAGCCTAAGATATGGTGAGAACAGTTCCTCCTTTGGCTGCTTGTGCTGCTGCGCTCCCTGTACTATAAAGTGTCAGTCTGTTATTGTGAATTAATAGAGTGCAGCCTCTTGATTATTCCTGCAGTGCCTGGATCAGATCTTGATCAGAAGCAACTCCACAGTTGTGGTTTTTACTGTTTAACCAACTGTCCTGTATGCTTCCTTTTCAGTCTCAGTTGCCGACGATGTATTATTGTTGGAAATGGTGGCATTCTAGCAAACAAGTCGCTGGGATTGAAAATTGAT
This sequence comes from Iguana delicatissima, assembly GCA_948472985.1. Taxonomy (NCBI): domain Eukaryota; kingdom Metazoa; phylum Chordata; class Lepidosauria; order Squamata; family Iguanidae; genus Iguana; species Iguana delicatissima. The sequence goes on along the minus strand of CAOKZL010000828.1, from coordinate 274,533 downwards.
GATTATGACATTGTTATCAGGTGAGTTGTTTGGGTAAAGAAGAGGATGTTGTGTTATATTCTTCTTTTACTATTTAGGATGTCAACATTTAGACTGAGTAGTCCGCTGCTATGGTTCACATTATGAGAAATAATACAGCATGAAGTTATTCATAAGCTTTTTGAATCTTTGAATCCTTATTCCTTCCTCAGTGTTAGGAATTCCTATCTGCTTGTGGTCCATAAACTTGTCTTCTTTCTTCATGGAAACCTTCTCAGTAGTATATTATATACTCAGTAGTATATAACATAAGAGTGAATAATTATGCTGGGTAACACACTGTGGCTCTGAAAATGTGTACTGGAAACTTCATACTTAGATAGGTTTTTATTTCTTGCATAGGTTTTTATTTATTTATTTTATATTCAAGATATATTTGTATTTAGCTGTTTTGAGTAGAAGTAGCTGTATCTCATCTTCAAATCAGCTGCTTTGTTATGAGATCAGTAGCTGTATTTCCTTGTGCCCCAAGGTGTAATTGTGGAAATGATTCCCTGATATGGATTCCTGCTGATGGAAATAATTTCTCCCGGTTCCTGAGCCTCCCACACTGTCACTTTACTAGCAGTTCCTCTAATACACTCAGAAGTAATTTAGATGATGATTTTCTTATCAAATTACAGAATCATTTGCTGCATGTAATATATAATAGTTGGGAACCTCTAGTATTATTTTGGTATGGAATTCAAACACATTCTCAGTGATGATATTAAGCACAGAATTCTTGTGTGTATGTGAATATGAACACACACACACACACACAGGAAGTGGAGGCCTAACTAGCACTGCTCAAGAAATTATAGAGAGTTTTGATAGCATCCCTATATGAGGCAGATTCCATTGTGCTTGGTGTTATAGGCTCTGTACCTCTCTAGTTAAGAGGCATGCCTAAGGCCAGCAACAAGACGTTATGGAAGATCCAAGGCTGCAGCTGAAAACATTTCATTCTCTCTCAGTAAGAGGGAGCATATTAAGCATATTCTGACCTTTTCCTCCTGACACTTAGCCAATGAAATGATGGGGTCTATTAATCTGGGAAGGTAGGTGAGGAGGAGAATGTGAGACCAGTATTTTTAAGAGTAACTGCACACCTGTCATAAAGTTTGGTTCTGGACTATGAAAGAGCAGAGATCCAGTTAACTGGGGCTGCACACCATTAAAAATGAAAATGCTTCTGTGATGCTTCTTCTTATGGAGAGTATGCAGATTGAACTCTGAATGTTTTTCCCTTCATGTGCATATGGATAAATTGGTATGTAGGCATCTAGTTTCATCTTATACCAGTGGTGGGAATCATACAGCCCTCCAGATGTGGTGCGACGGCAACTCCCAGCATTATTTACTTTTAGTTGTGCTGGCCAGGGTCACTGAGAATTACAGTCCTACAATCCTGTCTTATAGGACAGTCTAGCACAATCTCCTAATTGTAGTGATACCCCAAACTGAACTGTAGGTGAAATACACCGTAGCATTTATCAGAACACTTATGCTTTATGACAAGCTGTGGTAATATATATTGGTCTCAGCAGTTCTATATGTTGTAAGAAAAAAAAATAGCTCAAGAAGTATAAGAGTGGACAATGATGATTTACTTTGCATTTCTGTGAGAACTGTGGCTGTTGCCTTAAAATGAGTTCTTTAGCTTTCATTGGGCCAGCAGAAGAACAGATTTGTTTTGGTGATTTTATATGTGTGTGTGTGTGTATTTGCTTCATGAGATCTTTTTTGTTTACCACTTTCTGCATTCAGTCTGGGCAGCTTGAGGACAAAGCAGGGGAGCTGTTCCCTCCCTCATTTTGATGTGAGGTGTCTCCCGGCTTGGCCCATGAGCCATCACTGACACTTAGTATATATACGCATGCACATTAGTGTGTACTAATGGGTAGGTGCAACCAGTTCTAACTGTTTCAGTTCTGTTTCAGATAGTTATGATTTCGCAGCTTGTAACAGTGGTGATTTTACCATTTTAGCAGAATGCCTGTCCATTATTTCTGCCACTATTCCCCTTTGAACTCTGGAATAAATGAAGCTTAAAGGGCTTCTCTGGTCTTCCTGCAGGTTGAACTCTGCTCCAGTGAAAGGCTTTGAAAAGGATGTTGGTGGCAAGACAACAATGAGGATAACGTACCCGGAAGGGGCCATCCAGAAACCAGAGCAGTATGAGAAGGACTCTCTGTTTGTGTTAGCAGGGTTCAAGTGGCAGGATTTCAAGTGGCTGAAGTACATTGTTTACAAGGAAAAAGTGGTAAGATAAGTCCCTCTTCTGAGAAGAACTCACGTAATTTCATGACTATTGGCATGTTGTTGGGACTTAGCTTCCAGTGCAGGGCAGTGTTGTGCTGTGCCTAAGTTTCTTGCACATCTCTCTTTCTTTGGATTTTTCTATCTGCCTCAGTTTTACTAGTGTGAGTGTGTCCCTATAATCCCAGAATAATGTGGGTATGGGTAGCAATTAAAATCAGCTGAAGCAGTTCAGATATTTGTGCAGACAAATAAGGTTGGAGGCCATAGTACAAATAACAGAAAATGATACATTAGAAAGATCATCTCTCTGCAAGCCATCTAGTAGCAGGTTATTATCGATAGAAAGAAGACTAATAAATTAATCATCAGCTGTAGCTAGTAAATTCAAACAAATTAGGGAAATTGGATAGCCCATCAAGAGCCTCCACATTTCTCAGCAGAATACAGTCTGCTTAGCCCATAGATGAGCAGATTCCATAAAGAATTTTAATTAATGCTTGCCATTAATGAGGAAATTCCAGGCATGGTCTTTCATGCACCAATCCAGCCTTTTTTTTAGCTGCTTGAGGCATACACTACACTGCACACATGTGGAGTGTATTTTATTGTAAACTGACATCTAAATTAACAAATGTTGGAGAAAGCAATGCTTTTAGTTTTGGAAGTGTCAGCATTTCCTGATCTATGTTACTGGAAGAGAAGCCAGCAGCATGATACTTTAGAGTCTGCCAAGCTCAGCTGAGACACTTTGAAAATAACTGGTCCAATTTGAGAACACAGCTCTGGTTTATGCAAACAAGCTTTTTAGCAGATTCGATTCAAGGTAATTCTTTACCTCAGAATAATAGTTTCATCTACAGAGGGCAGTCATTGAACATCTGGTTCATGTTGGTAAAGGAGCCAAGTGAGGGCAAAGGTTTCCCTGAAAATATGTAGCTCCCGGGCTTTTCCCTCTCTCAGGAGCAAAGCTATGCCTACTTTCACCAGTAGTCTGCCAGAAAGAGCAGTTGATGGAGCAAGCCCCTGAGGCGTCAAGGAGCTGTCTTTATTACTGAAAGTCTGACAATGAATGAGCACCTGCTTGCAAGTGCAGCCACGTTTAAGAGCTTTCTTTTTGCAGAAGTATGCCTGACACACAGTTCACAGGGAGAACATTGGAAGTTGAGTAAGATGCAACTGTATTTCAGTAAATGACCAGGAAAATTTGTGGCTTCCTCACCCTATGCATGAGGAGTAGATATCTGTAGTCCCCATATATTGTTGGATTTCAGTTCAAAGCATCCTTCACAATTGGCTTTGCTGGCTAGGGCTAATGGAGGTTGTACTCCAATAATATCCAGCAGTCCACAATTGCCCACTCCTGCCACACACACATTAGTTGATCACTAACTTGTGTTCATCATCAGGGGTAACCCCCCCCACACACACACACAAACTCAAAATGAAACAAAAAATCTTACTGTGAATTGAGATGTTCTTCTCCATCCCATCTCACTAAAGTGTGTTCTGGAGGCTCAAGTGGAACAATGGCTGGAATCAATTGTCCACGTCTTGTACAGCACAACTTTTGGTGTATTTTAATATGAGAATTAGTTTGTGAAGTCCCTCTGTGTGTGTAGGGATATATAAATGGGAAAATGTTTTTACTACATTGCACTTGGCAAGCCTCCTCCACCATCCTGATAGTGTGATAGCTGCCTGTGAAATCTTCGGACTTTTTTTATTTTGTGCTCCCCTTTGAGATTCTAGAGACCACTCACTACCACTGATGGCAAGACCTTTTGGGCTATTTGGTGACTGTGAATATTATGTAAACAGGTTAGGTATAGTGTGGTACAACCTAAGCAGCAACAAAAATCCTCTTGGTTGTGTAAGTGATGACCACTTCTAGTTTTATCTTGTTCAAGTTATCTGCTACTATCCAAAATCAGTGGGTGATCCAGATAGGTTAAAATTAATTTACTTTGCCCTACATCAAAGAGGAAATGGGTGCTTAAGGTACTTAAGAATGAGTCACAGCCGCAAATTAAGCAAGAGCAGAGCAAAGGAAAACGCAGAAGGCAGAGCTGTCAAGCTGACTCCCTTCAGAAGATGTTATATACACACAGGAACTGGAACAGAAATTCCCCTTTCCTCCCCCTTTTTCATCTTGTTCTAGTAAGGTGGTTTTCCAGGGCAAACTAAGAGGCATGTTCAGAGAAGAGCTATTAGGAAGTGTCATGAAAGTTTAGGAAAGGTGTATAATCCTTTTACAAAACACTTGGCAACCTTTGACTCTGATTAAGTACTGTCATTTCTGACACACACAGCATCATCTTCATTTTGCTCAGATAAGAATTAAAATTTCCATGTATTTCCTTCCAAGTATGGAAGCAAGTATGGAAGGAAATAAATGAAAAATATTTTCTGCTTAGAGTTTAGAACACTCCACAATATTTAATCTGGAAACCTCATTGTATTGCACACAAGCTTTTGAGAGATTGTTGTATTTTTGTTCAGACATTGTTTCCCACAATTTTGGTCTTTGTTATCCCTACTGTTAGCTTATAATCTAATTGCTCAATAGTATTAATATAATCTATGGGCTTCCTGGCATGTGCTAATTTTCTGTATGTTCAAGGCCCTATTTCTCTTCTCCTTCTGATCTCTGGGAATGAGTAGTGCCAATGCCTGGTAATTTGCTCCAATATCTAAACTTCTGTTGTATCTGTCCATTATAAAACAAGAATTTAACTCATACTGATGCTTGATTTCAGAGCTGTTAACCACCAAGTTGAATTACACAAACCACTAAACATACCATGTTTCTTTCTTCTTCTTGTTTTATTGTAATTGCAGTTTTACAACTGGCTTGTAAATTTATTATGTCTGGCAAGCAAACACCCCTTGATTCCTCAAAGGTGTATGAGACTCTTTTCTTTTTAAATTTTAAAAATACATAACTCTTTCAAATGTCCATGGCTCTTGTACATGCCTGCATTATTTTGGTGGAGCACATTGCAAACATTGGTTTAACACTACAATTGGCAGTTTACTTGCTTATGATGTGATGTATTCAAGAACAGAAGTCACATGTGGTACACATGTTGAGGGCATAATTCTATTTCACGTTCAAATGAAGTTTAATCCTGGAAAGGATTTTCAAACAAGAAAGGAAAATGCAACAGCATGCAACATCTTCCTTGAGCACAAAGAAATCAAAAAGTTGCATCCATGTTTAGAACTATGTGTTCTCTCTGTGTTCTAACTCTGCAGCCATTTCAAAGAGAACTAAGAAGGAGTTAAGGAAGGAGATAGAACATAATGCAGCATCTCCTTTGAAGGTTAAGACACAGACCATGTTCAGATATATCGCAAACCCATGGTTTAGCCTTCCTTCCAGGAGCTTAAAGTGCATACATGTCTCGGTTCTTTCTCTCTCAATATAGCAATAAGAAGGTGATCAGAAACTTTCACTCTAATTTTGCTTTACCATTCCATCCAAACGTGGTAAGTCTTAACTGACTTACAACTGATTGACTAAGTGAATGCACTTTTAGATTTCTAAATATAAGCTTAGTTCTGGGTGATATAGAATACATTGAAAATATAAAGTGCAAAAAAAGAATGAATAAAAACACCATATAATCAAACCAAGAGAAAACCAATAAGAATGAAAAGGAACAACAACACATTAAAAGAAAGTATATTAAGCAGCAAAACAAACATTGACATTTAAAAGAGCTAAAAGCAGTTCTTTTTCTTTACATGTTCAGAACAACTTTCTGTATTTCACCTTGAACTTCCACAAAATAACACTTTCAGTTTTAAAGTAGGATGAGAAAGGAATTACAGACGAGAATATAGTGTGACTTCTGCAGCAAAGCTTCGCAAACTCTCTGCATCATTGGTGGTTCATTGATAGCAGAATCTTCACATTTTTATCTCTTCATTGACTTCTGTTCCCCCCTTTGGTTCTTCAAGGCTACTAGAAGAACTTCAAGAAATGAAACTTCCTAAAAGTAAGGGATCATCTAGGATAGGGCATGGGCCAGCCTGTCAGTGTTGGTTTCTCTCAGTTGCTAATTTTTCAGATCTCAATTTCAGTCTGACCTGTTTTGGGGTTTGCTTTTTAAAAGTTCATTTGAAAATAAAAATATATTTTCATGCAGATTTCTCAGAAGCATTTCTTCTAAAACAAAGTTGAGGAAACTGTGAGTCTGTGGGTCACACATGGCCCATGGAACACACTAATAGTTCCCCAGTCCCCTGGCTCCCATATTATTTAAAAAGATTTTTGGCATGATAAGTGAAAAGCATCTGGAAATTACTCCCAAAGTCCCCACGACTTATATCACCACTGCACTTCTATCACCACTGTACTTCTTTTACACTGTTTCTATCCTCTTGTATTGGTTCTTGGTTTCACTACTGGAACTGTAGAAAAGACTGCACTTAAAGTAGATGAACTGGATTTAACACTGTTACACTAACAAAGACTGTCACTGTTTTATTAACAAGATCACTTTTTCCTGTGCATGGCTGAAGGCTGGCAGAATATTAAGCACAAATTATCGCACCAATGTTGCTTCCTCAGTATAACATAACAAAAGATTCTGGAAATTCAGACTGATTACAGAAGTGAAATTGAGCCTGAAAAAATTATAATTTTGGACTACGACACCAGAAGTCCCCAGCAAGCACAGGCAAAAAAGTTACCTTTTCAAAGTTCTGCTTGCTTCAAAAGTTCACAACACACATTCACGTAAACATAAAGGAGGAATTTCCCAACATCAACCACAGGAATGCATAAGCAGTTGTGGGTGGTGTTTAAAAACATATACACACTGAAATTCTAGACTTCTCCTTTATAACATCAAGCTCACCTTTAATCTTCATCTTTACTGAAATGGCTGTTGTGGCTGGAACAGTTTTGGGGGAAACTGTCCGGCAGGATTGAAGGAATTCCTGAGGCCCCTGAACAGATGAAAAAATAAACTAGCATGTACACGTTGTCTCCTGTACTATAAGCTTATCTAATTGCTCGCCCTAACTAAAGGGTGATATGGTTTACACATGGGGCAGACAGAAAGCCTTGTAGCCATGTGCCACCCACAGAACAACAGGAGTGCATACATACACAAGAATGTACAGGTTTGTACTACATACTGTTGGCAGTGTTGGGACTGTTTTACATTATGATAACCTCCGTTTGGAAGGTAGTTGGGAAGTAGAACAATTCTCAGTATAAGGCTAATCATGGTGGTGACATAATAATGGGTATCTTACTAAGAATAGGTGATCTATTACATTTTTAGGGTAGCATACTTCCCAAAACTAGTGGAAGCTGATATAAATGCATATATTTATATCTGTATGTATGTAGAGATAGATAGGTAGGTGGGTGGATAAGTAGCTGCTTTGGACTATTCTAAGTCTTGTTCTTTAAATATGTTCTATAAACAATGGCATATGCAGTGTCTGCCCCTTATTGACCACTGAATCTCATCTGATGGGTACACATCCAACTACCTAGTCATGCCAGTTACCTGCATATAAATACCATGGAGAAGAACAGCTCTGCATTGAAAATTTCTCAAAGTCTATTTCCATTTAATGTGTATAGTGACCTGAGTATTTGTGTTTCAGGGCCTACCTCTTTAGAAACATCTCTACTTAATGGGTGGCTGGGAGTAGGTTTTGAAATACCATCCTTAAATTTTACTCTAGCGCTATGTTTGTTTGGTGGTCTTCAGATTAAGTGCAAGTGAACATTTCAGAGCCACCTAGTTGATTGGAACTATGAAGTGTAAAGCACCACATCTTTTTATTGATTTTTTTTAAAGAAAAACAAAACAAAAAAGAAACAAGAACAACCATAAGCAAATTAAAATAAGACAGACAAAAAGAAAAATATAGAGAAAAAATTTCAGTACTACGTACAAAGGACTAACTACAAACAGCAGGAGTCTTTAAAAAAGGTGATTTCAAGTTTTCCTAAGGCAGATTACAAATACATCTTCTCTGATTACAAATACCATTCAAAATCTTCAACTGCTGCTTATACAAAGATAATAATTATTGCATCCTACAGTTAGCATACTGTATTCTTTTTCTTGCAAAAAGCATATTAAAGGTTCCCTGTTTTTCACCAAGGTCGCTACGAATTTTTCTTTTTATCAGTGTTATCAATTTATTCATTTCAGCTAAGTCCAATAGTTTCGTCAGCCAGTCTTCTTTCATTGGAGTCTCTGTATTCTTCCATTTCTGTGCGTATAGTTATCATGCTGCAGTGGTTGTATGTCATAATATCTTGCCATACTTTTTCTCCAGTTGATCTTCTACTAATCCCAGTGAATATAATTCAGGTTTTAATTGAACATTAACTCTCAAAATTTTACACATCATGGAATGTATTTGATTCTAGAATTTTGGGGCCTTTTTGCATGTCTACCACATGTGATAAAAAGATCCCACTTTTTGCTTACATTTCTAACATTTGCTGGAAGCCTCTTTGTGCATTTTGACCATTTTTTTAATCTGATGTCAAATTGCTCCAGCTATATGTTTTGCCCAACATTTTGTGCTCACTTTATCATACAGTCTTTAACCAATTTTTGTTCCATCTCTAATTTTGACAAAAATTTATACATTTTACTAATCAAATGTTCAACATCTCAGCATGACTATTTTTCAAAATCATACTTGATCAACATGAAATCATACAATTTTTTCCATTTTATAGCTCTCAACTATGTGTCTATAAGAGAATAATTGAAATCTATAACCTTCAAGTGTTAATTCTTCTACCAGTTTGATTCTGTAGTGTTCTTGCTTGATTTCTGGAAGATCTTGGTAGACCACCCATTTTTCTTTCACTGTTTTCTCCTTCCTATATATCACTTCTTGAGATGACACCCACAGGGGTGTTTTTTGACACCTAATTTATACCTTTTCCATATTCTTAACAGAGCTTTTCTTACATAATTAGTAAAACCCACATGCACTTTAGATTTTTCATACCACAAATAACCGTGCCACCCAAAATTCAGTTCATGCCTTTCTAATTCCAGCATTCTCTTATTTGTCAGCATGAGCCACTTTTTCAACTGCACTAAACAACACGCAGAAAAATACAGTTTAAAATCTGACAATTCCAGTCTGCCTCGTTCTTTAGCATCTTGTAAAATTTTGTGCTTTACTCTAGATTTCTTCCCTGGCCATATGTATTTCAATATATCACTGTGCCATTGTTTAAATAAGCCATCACTGGTCAAAATTGGTATAGTCCACTCCAGAACAGATATAATATTCTTGGCAAGACATTCATTTTAATCACAGAAATTCTATTCAATAATGGTGATTTAAGTAGCTATTAAGAAGGATTTGCAAAGATGGATGAAACAGAGTGCAACATCTGAAAGCCCCTGCCAGTGTGTTGCAAACTTGTCTGCTGCCAACTAAAAATCCCTATTTAATTACACATCTCAATATTTTTGTAACATATTTTCTCTTCCGTCTCCTCCACCTATGTACCACGGGGCAAATGTAGCCTTATGGGTCTGAGTTGCTCAACATGAATGCTTAGGTGAAACCTAATGAACTTATATTTTGTCTGAAGCTTTTGTCATTGTGATAACCCTACCTATCCCTTGTGCAATGGTATCAGGGGCTGAATAACTGCATTCCTGAGTGGGCAGGGCGAGACAAAGAGCACATGGTGAAATAAAGAACTGTAGGGTTTATGTCTGCACTCTTCCTTTTCCTCTCAGAATTTTAGGCCTTCTGTTATCAATTGTAGCAAAAGTTAACTGCCTTGAAACAGCTATTCAAAGCTTCTGGGCAGGGTGCCCTCCTCATTCATTGTTCTTTGTAATTTTCATGTATTTGTTCCTGGAGAATAAATGCAGAAATCTCTCTTTACAATATCTCCAGCTTCAAAAGATTTTGTCTTTCCTAAAGACTGATCAAACATGTCGGTTTTCTTCTCTGTACACAGGCTGTGAAAAATGTGTGCAACACTCTAATAACGATCCCTGGTATGAGAGGTTGCTAAGGACTGAGATCTTATTTGATGTGTATAGTTTACCTTAAGGTGAAGTGACCTGTAGAATCTGTATGATAAACTGCTGTGAATCAGTGCACTTCATGAGTTTATAGCTGTTTTAACCTAGATTGAAGACATTTTAACTCTTTACTGCCTTGGAGACTAAACTAAGTTTCACACACAAAAGTGCAAAACAAACCCAGTATCATGTTGGGCTTTTTAGTCTAAAGAAAAACTTCAGAAGGGGGGATTTGGAATTACACAAATGACAACATTTTCCTTGCCATTTCTCTGCTTTATACACTACCCATTACATGTATTTGAAACCTGTCTGAGAGAGGGTTTGGAACCCAGAAGTGGGAACCTGGAAAAGGATTAAGCACCCAGCATGTAATTCTTTTCTCCGTATGCAGCTAAGAGATAGCTATAGCTCAGGATCTTGTCTTGGTCATGAATTTGCAAAGTAGCTGTAGGCAAGCCGTTTTTCACTTCCTTAACCTTTGTTCCTACGTCTGCAACATGGAGGAAAATAATACGGCCTTTCCTTAGAGGCATAATACGTTCAACACTTGGAATCAACTAATCAAAAATTTAAGTATTATAGTGCTTCTTATAAAAGCAATATTTTCAACTAATGGGGAAAGCCTTGTAAGGTCTTCTTTTACATATACCTACATGTAATGTGCAATTTTACAGGAGTAAAATGTGCACAAGGAACTCCTTGGCCTCTATAATGCTGGATGGTCAATAGTGCAATTCTTCCATTTTCTGTCTATCTGATTTCCCTCACTGCTTTCTGGTGCTCAATTATACTACATTTGTGCAAAATTTTAGTATTTGTTCACATTTTCTGTTATATAACTCTTGTGAGATCTACCTCCTCAAAATATTTTTCTGTCATGATTGTAGTTGCTAATCAAACTTGGTCCAATCAACCTAAAGCTTATCCTGTTTACCCCTCTGTTACAGAGTTTTAAGGAAAGAGAAATACATGTCAGATAAATAAGCTTTGGAAAGGACAAATAAAACATGACAATTGTCCTGTGGACAATAGAAACCAAACTATATATGCAGGATGAGGCCTTTTTTTACCACACAAAACAAACAACATCTTTACAAAATCTCTATTTAAGGGCCCTTTTTCTTTTTCCGTAGCTTTTTTTCTTGAAGCTTGGGGCATGTATGTATATCAGTTTCCCATGCTCTAAGCTGACCAGTGTCATACTTAACTAGAAATGCATGAAATTAGGAATAACAGGTACTTCATTTCTCGTGTAGACAGTGTGAAACCTGCTCCATAAAATGGTTGTGGCAGTCTTGCAGCAATTTAGATCTAGAATGTGACTAGAAAGGCAGACTGTCCACCTTAAAGAACTGGTATTGGGGGCTATTAGCTGAATACTTGTATTTGGTCCCCTAAAATAGGTCACTGTGGACATGTTCCATGTTAGCTGCATTTTTGAGAATGTTTGAGAAATATCTAACATTTATTTCTTTCATGATCTCTGAACCTTGGACCTCTGAGGTCAGGGCACTTCTTCCATAGCTGGCTTTGTGCTGTAGCACTAAATAATAATGGGTAGAAAAATACAGCAAGAACACAACAATTCTTCTCAGGGTTTTGTACTTTAGCATTCTTTGGACTGTGCCTGACTATAGCCCAGGTTGATCCAGTGAGTTTCAGATTTACTGCTTGGACTATCAGGGACTTGTTCTCCCCTTCATAGCTTGTGGATGTCAGGCATGCAGAACCAATGCCCCTAACATTCAGAAAAATATCCTCAAATAACCCTTTGGAATTATATTTTTCATTTTTAAAAATAGTTTTTGAGATAGTGAGGTGATAAGAGAGACGACTGTGATGAGGAAATCAGATACAAGCCAGTTCAGTCTGTCATCTGCTTGCCAACTGTTTTCCAAGCCCTGGTGGCAGTGACCTAGCTGAAGAACAAATTCTAAATATTATTGTTTGTTGCTGCAACAAGGGTGGGAGTGTCCAGGGAAATTTCCATCAGCTTTGCATTGCCCAGTTTCTACTTTCATAACATAACCTTCCTCACTTGATGACAAATGCACCTCATTATGAGAGTTTATTGCTCACTGAAGGAAATAATTACTTCCCGCAAATAATTATATAAAAGCGAAGTCGCAAGAACAGGCCAGCTTTCTGGAAGTGACTAAGTAAGTTGTGGGTTAAAAAAAAAAGTACTTGAAAAGATTTGAGTGTTTAGTACTGTTCTTGTTGTTGCTGTTACGTGTGTTCAAGTCATTTCTAACTTATGGCGACCCAAAGATGAACCTGTCATGGGGTTTTCTGGGGCTGTGTGTGTGTGTGTGCGATGTGCCCAAGGTCACTCAGTGGGTTTCCATGGCTGAGTGGGGAATCAAACTCTGTTTCCAAAGGTCTTAGTCAAATGCTCAAACCACTACACCATGCTGGCTCTAGGCTTCCCCTTTTGGCTTTTCAGAATGAGGAATAGTTGAGCATCTTTCTGAGTCTGCCCAACACATGACTCCAAGAGAATGGGCAGTACAGCCATCCTTATTCAGTCCTGTTGGGTTCAACCTTTAAGATAAAAAGAGAGCAAAGATACCCATAAATCTCCCAGGTTGCTCTGCTCTATTCAACTACTGTTGGCAAATGTAATTGCCAAGAAAACACACAGCTCTAAGAATGTAAGCTCTCAATTTGGTAATAAAAATACCTTCAGTACCCTGCAGAGAGCTGAGGCTGGATGTTGTCCAGCTTAAAGGAAAGGGAAATATAGTGAGATACTTGAAGATCTCAAGAAGTAATATAATCAAAATACCAATCAGGGATTCCCTTTCCTAGGTGCTTTCTTGCTGGTACTGTATATGTTTTTTCGTGAACCCCTGTAGCATGCCTTCACTTACTCAAATAACTCCATGCCACCTCCATTTCATGTTGAAAGAAGCAGTGCTGGATTCTGGGAGAAGAATAAGGAAGCTCATCTCATACATTTTCTCTCAGAGCTGTAACTCCATAGGTGAAATAATTCCATTCTCCCAGTTCCATCTTAGAAGCTGTAATTTTCTTTTGCTATGTTATGTAAAATGTCCTTAGTTTTTGCTCTTTGTGTACACTGGGACAGTGCTATGAAAGTCACAAAAGTTCTGTTGCAGTGCCATTGCTTGTACTTTAAGAAAGGCTAATTTCAAAAAAATAAAATGAATTAAAAATCAAGCAATAGCTTCCTTCTTCAGTTCTCTTGCAGGTAATTAAATTAAATTGTGTTGGCAGTACTTTCCTTTTGATAATCTTTATTATGCAGATATATTGGCCTTATTACACCTCATTTTCTTTTCCTATGTCCCTCATCATGGATGGCACTTTACAGCATTAGAATTGCCTATATAGGTTTCCCCAAAATGTCAAAGCGAAGGGGACATATATTGTTATAGGGAGGGGAATGTAATATCATCCCCGAAGGTAATGTAGAAGATTAAAAAGAGAACAAAATTTGAGAGAATATGTCTACAGGCCCTCTTTAACTATTAGTTAATGACTATGATACTGTAGAAACTATTGCTCTGCCCAACTTGATCTTCAGCTTCCTTGGCTATCAGCACCTCTCCAGGGTACCAGTCCCAAAAAGACTGCTCTAATAGACATGAATGCATTTTCTTATCTGTTTGATGCAAATATTCAGGCTGCACCTCCAGCTTCTCTGAAATGGGCTCCAGGGATTAGGGCCTGGCATTTGTTAACCATCCTGTCTGTTTCTCTCAGTCTAAAAAAGAGCAGGTCTCCCCAAGGAATTAACAGTTTTAGAAATCTCCCTAAGCATCTGTCTCTAATCAGACTGTTAGATATTATAGTGGCTGTCCTGCATAACACAACAACTGGGAGAATACCTTACTGTCAGCCGCTAACTAAAGCCTCCAAAGGTTAGTGGTTTTGGAGCTGGCCTCCTGTGGTTGCATAGTGGCTGAACTGATATCTGTAGCTGAGAAATACAGAGCTACAGAACAAAACCACAAAGCTTTGGTTTTGGAACCCACATACAAGGAACAGGATGCCTATATTTCCAAGGCATACACTGTGCCGGCACATTTAGGTAATGTTCCTAGTTCTAGATTAATAGGAATGAGGAAGACTAGAACATCATCCGTATCCAATCTGTTGTGGTGGGCTGTTGCTTTTCAAACCCCAGTGAATCCCAAATAGAAGGAAGAGTAACCAAAATGCAACACAGGCAAGATTATCTCATGGATAATACAACTAGTCAAAAGAGCTAAGATGCTTCCTGTGGATGGAGGCATCAGGCCTTCAAAGTGGTTAGATAATCTGTTTTGAGTGAACCTTTTTTTTCCTGAATCCAAATATGATGACAAAGTTGAGACTGAAAAAAATCCCACTCACTCAACTCTCTCCATTAGGAAATAATGGTATAAAGAAGCCTATTGCTTTCTAGAACTTAGAACTTAAGTTTTTGACCCAGAAACAGGGAAGCCTCAGATAAAAGTGTGGGAGGACAACAACTCCCACTGAATATGCAAAAATAAAATGAAATTACGATCTTAAATTTATAGTACTGTCTTTTGAAACCAACACCAGCACAAGTGGGTTGTTCCAAAAATTGACATCTCTAGTAGTTTAAAATGTTACCATTTCTATCTCATATTTTTAAATGGCCAGTCTATACCCATTATGAGCGCCAGTGTGATGCAGTGGTTTGAGCATTCGACATGAAATCTGGAGATCAGGGTTCAGTTCCCTGCTGGGCCGTGGAGACCCACTGAGTAACCCTGTGCATGTCACACACTCTCAGCCCCAGAAAACCCCATCATAGGTTTGCCTTAGGGTTGCCATAAGTCAGAAATCTTGAAGGCATACAACAACAACAACAACAAAGATTGTACCCATTACTTCTGCCCGCCTGCAGGACTTATAAAGCCTGAATTATCCCACTGTGCTGTGTTGTCTTTCAACTGTTCAGGTATATTTGTATAGTGCACATTTCTGGGTGAAATATAGGTATCCAAGTGTGAATGATTTTCAAATCATTCTCCAGGGTTAGTAGTTCAGGGCCCTCACAAAAGTGGCAAATATCAAATTGTTTGTGTGTCTGTGATAAGAAAGACGAGGCAGGGTGGGGAGAATAGGTACCCAGGATCCAAACCAGGTCAGAAAAAGGAGATGGAAGGAGTGGTGGGTCATCGTGATGATTCTATACTTCTTCTCTCACACCCATCTCCCTCCTTGTGTGTGTGTGTCGGGGAGCATCGGGAAAGGCTGTGAGCTGTCCTTAGCTGGCCAGGCAGCAGCTGGTGGAGGAGGAAAAGAACCAAAAAGTTATTAAAGGACTGCATGACCTAATTGGAGGCACCAAGAGGAAAGCTTCCTCTAGAAGAGAAGTGCCTGAGGTCAGGGGCAAGGGATTAAAGAAACTCACAAATAATCATATCAGTGAAAGTCAAACCTGCAAACGTGGAGGGCCAACTATAGTTATTTTAGTGGGTGGGTGGTATAGTAGTGCATCAAATATCTGGCTGAAATTTGATATCAAAACTAACATTTTCAGTTGGACAGAAATGTTCTTGGGATGAAAATCTTAGATTGTATAAATATTCACTTTTTGAGGAGTAGATTCTGGCTGGTACTACTGTTTCCAGTGAGAGAGGTGTATTGGCACTGTCCCATCTATTCTTATCTTATTCCCTAAGCTGCTGCATCCAACTTTATGACCTAGCCCCGTGGGTCGTTCTAACATGGGCCTAACATGATGGTGCCTCTAGTCTCTAGAGATTAGGAAATAAAATCACAGCTAATTTGGCTTGTTTCTGCTGTGGAAGAGTGAAAACAAATAAGCATTCTCCCAAGGAGGCTATAAAATAGCTGAAAAAGGGCAGGAGGGTGGTGGTAGTAGTGAGGCATCGGTGATGATTTTTACTCTTATTTTGCACTGCCCAGTACCGTTAACCATTTTTCATGAGTGTTTTAGCTCAGCCTTAATGTGGGTCCGTAGCTGTTAATCACTGGGGTTTCTGCCTCTGGAACTCAGAGATGGGTATGTGTTCTCTTGCTCCGTTTCTTAATCTGTCAGCTAGGTTGCAGTGGAAACAAATCTTGTATTTAAAGCAATAAGTTGTATAAGTCAGTATAGTGTTGAAGAAGAATTTTTCAGACACACACACACACTTTTGATGTATAAAGGTTGCTGGCGTATCACGCACTGGCTCTAGTTTGCATGCAGATGTTGTTGGCAACAAGACAAGGCAGTTAAGATAAACCTTGAAAACTTGGTATTTAGAAAACTTCTTTTAACCTTTTCTTTGCTCCCGCATATATAATTGAAATAATGCAGAGTGTCTAGGGATTTCTTCCCCTTGTGTTTTCTTTTGAGATTTTCAGGAAATAAAAAGCTTGGGCTTCTGCATGTAAAATAAAGCTACATTGGCCTCTCCACTTTTGCAAGGGTTTGAGGTGCAGAACTCTTGCAAAAGTGGAAAAAATGCAAATAACTCCCCCCTATGGTCAGTTGCATAGAGATGGGGATGCGATGGAGGTGGTTTGCTCCAGGCAGCAATGTTTTGGGGCATCCTGGCTCATAGCCACACCCCTGCGTGCTGTGGCCATGCTCCAACACACTGTGGCCGCCTCCCACACACGCAGCTATGCCCTCACGCATCATGACCCCCTCCCCTCCCGCCCCCCTTCCTGCAGTCCAAGTTCCACTGCTGCCTGTGGTCCCCCCTTCCATTCCTTTCTGGGGCTCTCTCTCCCATTCCCCTGCCTTTTGCCCTGGCACTTCAGCTTTCCTTCTGAATGCAAGGGCCAATGACAAGGGAATGAGAGGGGGAGCTCCAGAGAGGAGAAGAAGGGTGCACAAGTGCCTCCCCCATTCACTTGTCTTTTTGTCTGGGTGTACTTGCCTTCCTTCTCTGCAGCCGGCAAAACACAAGGGAATGGGAGGAAGAGAATGGAGGGGGAAGTACACGCGTGCCTCGCAAATATTCAAATTTGCAAAGGTTAAACTCTTGTATGTGGAGGGAGCACTGTATAGGAATCTTTCCTAGTGGTTAATGTTTTGTTGACAACCTAGATTTCTTTAAGCCCTAGAGTCTGAATGAAACACAGGAGGAGGTTTAACCCAATTTGTTAATACTATATTAAAACAAAACAACACAAAAAACAGCCCATGTGCTTGAGTTTGCAGCTGCATTGCTTTATTTTTTCCAAACTCTGAATTTAGCCAACCCTAAGGGTGGTGGGCCTGTATCATCTCTTCATGTTCATGTGGAATTGGTCAGTATCCTCCCATCAGAAGTGCACAGTCAGCAAATCTTGTACAATTTATTTCAAATAAGATTCAGTAACTACAGTATATCTCCTTGTTCTTAAAAACTTCCAATCATTTTTAGGAAACTGTATATACACGCACACAGACCTCTCCATTCAGACTCTACAGTTCCTCCCACCACTACCTTTCCAGACTACTGCTTCATGGAGTCTTCACACATGCAAAACATTTTCCACATCATCTGTCTCTCACTGGGAATTGCAGGACTGGTTGCAGTGCTAGTTGGGGCTTACAGCCATTTCTGCCTCTAACAAGTAATGATCACACGGTTTCCAACACAGGAGTCATATTTTTGCAGAAAAACACTCATGTGTTTTGTGATGCCACTCCCCGTTTTTCTTCTGTGCAGCTATTGGCTTTGATTAGCATTCTGTTTTTCCTCTCTGCTTCAGACCCATGAAATG
This sequence comes from Iguana delicatissima, assembly GCA_948472985.1. Lineage (NCBI taxonomy): Eukaryota > Metazoa > Chordata > Lepidosauria > Squamata > Iguanidae > Iguana > Iguana delicatissima. The sequence continues at coordinate 256,495 of CAOKZL010000828.1, read as the reverse complement.
AAATCCTGTACATTTTAAACAGTGTTACAGGTTGAAATATTGGAAGGTATTCATGTAAAGTACAATTCACAGTTTCTTAGGACTAAAGCATGCATTATTTCTTCTCCAGCTCTCTGATTATGTAAAAATACATAATCAGTTAAAAGAGCATAATACCAGTTTAAAAAGCATACATATTAAAAAGAGTCAATTCATAATTTAAAAATTTTTAAAAAATCATCTGGATAGATTGGTCTTCAATGCTGTTTTAAATGCAGATGGTGTATCCAGCTGTCAGATCTCTTCATGACACCTTCTTATGTTCCTTAGTACCCCACTTGGCAAGTTTCAGAAATATAAGGTACAGGAACAAGTACAAGCAAACCTTTCTGTGGAGACCACATGAAAGGCCTTGGGGCCACATGTGGTTCCATGTTGAGATGTTAACGTACACTTCTAGTTCTATTCTAGACACTGTTTGGTAACAGTGAATGCATCATTGGTGTTATCTTACTCCTCTCGGTATATGCTTCCCCAGAAAAGAGGGAGTTTTTTCCATAGGTTTTTTTTCTATCACATCTCTCAGTGATTTCTTTCTGTTCGGAATAGGAGTTCAGTACTTCTGAAAACAATACTTAAAGAATTGGATTAGATATTGCAGGGAATCAGTGCTGTAGCAGGCACTCTGTAATTAGAACTGCTTGATTTGTTTCCACTGATCTTTCCTCAGCTGTGGATTTTACATCAAATAGCTGGCTTTCCCAAGGGTGCCATAAGAAGCAGAGACCAAGCTACAGTAAATAAAGATACTTAATCCATTTTAGACATGAGCCAAAAGTCCAGTTTCGTCATCTCTCAGGGTGCTCCCTTCTCTGAATTTACGAGGTGTTTCATTCTGCAGACATTCCATTTTTCCTACAGTCCTTAGGTGCAAAGGGCACGTTGTCTATGGCTTGCTGTGAGAACAAGTCAAAAATATTACCGATCTTGGTGGTCAGTCTAGAGAGCAGCAGGGCTGAAGCTGCTTTATCCTTCCATATGTAGTTTAAGTTTCATTTTACTCATTGTTTTGAGAAAGCAAAGGTCTAATGGTGGAGTTTTAAGTGACCCTGGGCATACCTTCATTAGTTCTTGTACACAACTCCCCTTTATACTGATCATCTCCTTACAGGGTTGTATTTCTACTGCAGGGCATGCCCTAGTGTTACTGTCCAGAAATATTTGAAGTTTGGATGATATCTGTGAAAACAGTTGGTCAAACATCCAGTTTAGGGTGTAGTGAGTTTAAATACTCTTTCTGTTTCCTTCTCTATACTTCCTTCTATTTTCACACCATGTTCCAGTTTTCCAAATATGAGATATTCCCCCCAAAATCTGACAGTGAATAGTTGTCCTTTATCTCTTTCTGTCTGTCTGTCTGTCTGTCTGTCTGTCTGTCTGTCTGTCTGTCTCTGTTGTTATTTTCTTTTCACTGTGTGTGTGCATTTTCCAGAGCAAGACTTACTTGTCTTGAATTGTAAATCAGATGTAACTTAACAAGGGTGATTGAAGATGAAATATGGACGGAATGTGTTTTAAAGACCCAGGCTAGAAGAGCTGGAATAAGTGGATAATTCAGGCCTTTTTTGTTACCTGCCCATACCTTGTTAGAGCCTAGAGTCAATTCCTAGCTTGTAATTCATTCAGAACTAGTGTGATATAGTGGTTTTAATGTTGGACTTGGGCTCTGGGAGTTCAGGGTTTGAATTCCCTTTTGGCCATGGAAAACCACTGGGTGACCTTGGACAAATCGCACTATCTTAGCCTCAGAGGAAGTCAGTTGCAAACTCCCTCTGAACAAATCTTGCCAAGAAGACTTCATGATAGGTTCACCTTAGGGTTGTCCTAAGTTGGACAAAGCTTAAAGGCACACGTCAACAAAAGTTCCTTCCTAAGTGCTGGTGAGTTCAAAAAGGAAATGGGTTTGTACTGTATATGTTATCGAACCATCTTGCATTTCTGCAGAGTGCCTCTGATGGCTTTTGGAAGTCTGTGGCAACCCGTGTCCCACGAGAACCTCATGAGATTCGTATCCTGAATCCTTATTTCATCCAAGAGGCAGCTTTCAGCTTTATTGGCCTTCCTTTTAACAATGGTCTGATGGGAAGAGGGGTAAGTGTGCTGGGGAGCTTATCCTCAATATGGTTCTTACTTTCTTCCGTGTTGCTTGCTGATGAAGAATCAAACCTGAAGTTTCTTTATTACCATAATTACTTCCCAAAATGCCGAGCCATCTAATTACATTTGTAGATCCCACTGGACAGAGATGGTATCAGTTCTGTGCAATGCCTGACATATTGGTGCGCAGTGTTAGATTAAAATGCTGATAGAAGTTAGCAGGACAGTAAGAAATGAGAATAATAGACACAACAAAGGGAGAATGAAAACAAATTGTGACGGTGCACAGAGTATTTAAATCAGGAAGTCAGACCTGGTAGTGTATTCTATATGCATTCAGATGTGACAACCCATAAATGGTAGTTAGAGATGTGAAGGTGCAAGAAAAAAATCAGGAAAATTTAAGAAAAACCCTCTTTTTTCCTGTTTTTTTCCCCAAAGTCTTTTTTCCCCTAGAGAAATTGAAAAAATGGATTATGAAATATTTTGTTTCAGAATTATGAATAAAAAACTTAAGATATATCCACATACATCACATATTTACTGTCCCAAAACAATTTCTAAAAACAATGTAAGAAGACTTTTATGACTATGTACAGTATCAGATCATCACAATTCTTGGGCTCTGCTTCTTTTTCTAGTCTTTTTATGGAAATGAGTGTGTTTTATCTATATGATGCTTTGGGGAACTATGGGAGACATAATTTCCCCCTTTTTAATTAATGTTCATGTTTCCTTATGTTTTTAATTGAGTTTTCTCCTGCTCCTTACAATGGCAGAACCAAAGAAGTTCTTTGTAGTTTACATGCTATTTATAATTCAGGATCCTGTATCTCCATTTGTAGAAAAAAAAAAGGAAGTTCAATTTGTAATTCTATTCTGAATAAACTTTACTTTTATTGTAACAAACACAGAAATGTTTTACTCAGCAAACTTGTATATAATGATGTTTTATGTTCCTAAGGTAGCAAAATGACTTCCAATCTGTAAATGGTGGTAATATTGCATTTTGTCAGTTTTCCTGAAAATTACCTTTTTCCCCAGAAAACCAAGAAGAAGAATGAAAAACTGTCATCAGAATATCTAGAAATCTTATATATCTTGTGGTACTATATTTTCTTGCTTTAAAGAGAGTGGCTGCTTTTTACAGAGTTCAGAGAAAAAGTGGCCTTTATCACTGCTGAAGTTTCCTGCCATATGTAATGTGGGGAGAAGTGGGGATGGAGTGTAACCTATCTTCCATCAGTGGTACTCTTCCCCCATGCCAGATACTGTAAATTGTTCAGATCTCAAGCAGGCCAATTCCCTGACCACCTCCATTTCCCTTTCTTTCCATCTCCTCGCTCCCTCTATCTTTTTTCTTTTCTTCATTTGTCACTCATCTTTCCCTGGCTCAGTGGCTGTCAACAGTTCTGAAACTCTAGGTTCAAGAAGCCCCAGAAGTTCCATATTTGGCATAGGAAATCCCCTGAGTTTGCAGAATTACTAACATTCTTGGCTGATGGCCTCATTTTTGTTCTAAATTAATAGACAGAATCATCAAAAGTTGGTGTTGAGGAGGAGGAGTGGAAGAGTATTCTCTGTGCTGATGAAAGACGTGATCATGATTCATCTCCATTGTAATCTTTATTTCTTCATCCTTCCCTCATTGTCTTTACAATATTACCTGACTATTTGGTGCTTTGAGTGAATATAATACAAATATGCCCTTAAATATGTGCTTATGTTAGAGGTGTTACTAAGTGCAGGATTGGAGGGGAATTGTACATGGAACATAGCTGCTGATTACAAGTTGTGGAAAACTGTGTGTCACCTATATCTGAGATACTCATCAACTTTTTATGTGGAACTGAGAGAGAAGAAAAATCTGAAAGGCAACAAAGAGTGGGAACCTGTGCTTAAGCCTTTGTGTCTCCCGTTCTATTACTGTAGATCCCTTTCCTTATAAACAACAGTAGATGATTCTCAAATGGTTCTCTTTCATATGTAGCTTTTAAATTCCTAGATTTCTTTTTGTGGAGAGAGGAGGAACTGCCAGACCAAATCAGCTTCATGGTGCAGAATCCTATCTCCAGGATTAGCTAGCATTGAGTCCTTTCTGACTCAGATGAATGGACAAAGATAAATAATTCTTCAACAGAGCCAAGACAGGTTGCCCCTTAACAAGATTTTAACTGTTTCCATGCTTTGTCACACAAGGTATCATGCTTGTACCTTTAGCAGGATGGATTTGTCTTACAAAATTCTTTTTTGGTATTTTACAACCTGTACAGTTAAAACTGTGAGATTGTGTTTTTGCTGTCCAAGTATATATTCATGTTCTTTTGAATCCTGCTAAGTTTGTTATCTTTGTTATTTGTAGCAAATAACAACCAATCTAAAGGTGACATTGTGTGGAAAAATATTTCCTCATCTCAATTTTCACTCTTCACTTCACAAAATACTTCTGTCCTTTTATGCTATAAGGCAGGGAGGCTAGATACTGCCTCTCTGCATTCTTGTTAGGGTTTGTAATTATAGGGATGTTTGTCATGTCCTCTCTAGGGTAAATAATTCCAGCCTTTGCAATTTTCCTATACAGAAAAATCAGTCCAGATTTGTGAGAGTTCATTCCACTTTTCTGGTATGTTGCACTCTTCAACCCCCACCCTGATAGATTTTGAAGGGTTTTTTTCCCTCCTGAAACAGGAAACTTGGCATGAATACACTATGCTAGGGAGGAGTTCTGAAGGTATGCTGTGGTCTGCTGAGACCAACTTATTTGCCACAAGAGAGGAATATATGGGAAGCTTTTCAGAGATTGAGTGGATCTGACCACCTAGATACTTAAAGAACCATGTGAATCAGATTATTTTAGAACAGTTAACAATTAGATGCTGAAAACAAGAACGTTCAACTTTGGAACTATAAAACATACCTCCAGTAGTGAAGAATGATTAAACATTGAATAGTTCACATGAGATAGTGACAAAATATGATATATTACTGAGATTGGTTATTTTCCTAAATATATCTGCTTAATCCAGTTGTTAAAGTTTCACATACAGAAAAACGAGGTATGTATCGTGATTTCTCTATATGTAAATACATACTAGATATAAAGGAACTTATATTGTACTTCTTTCTCTTCCTATTCGGACAGACCTAACTTTCTGAATTTTAACACGTAGTGTAGCAACTTAGCATTTACAGATCTGTTGGGAGTGTGAGCGTATAACAAATAGCAAAATACCCTAGCACTTCATTTTCTGGTGGTCATATTTATATTTCTTTTCATTGTTCTGAAGTACACCTGTACTTACAACTACCCAAATTCAGAGAAAGAAATGCCAGTTAAATCTTTTAATTGTAGAATGCCTCACTATCAATGTACATACACACTCACACATAATATGCACTGATGTCCAGAGATACACTGCCTCTGGATAACCAGAGGCACACCACAGGGAGATTTTAGCACAGATTCCTGTGGCCTCAAATACACATACATGCATAATTGGGAGTTCACATCCCCCTATATCTGTGCTAGTTACATAGCAGTTCTTCTGAAGAATGATGTTAGATGTTTCTCTTTAGAAGCAAGGGGAGACAACAAAGTACTACCCACTTTTTCCTCAACTTGTTTTTATTTTGAAATGTATTATTTTAAATGCAGAAGCAGTTACATTCATTTTGGAATGAAGAGGAGGGACTGCAGAAATGAACATACTGTGATTCTAACTTTTTGAGGTTTTGATAGGTTGTGTTACACATATCCGATTGGTAAAATCAACGAAGGAGGGCTTTAATTAGAACCTGATGTTTCACTTCATGAAAGTCTGCTTGGGTTTTTTAAAAAACATCTAATTTATGAAACTTTAAAGGCAGATTTTGCCAATGGTCTTTGTCAGTTGAAGTAAATGATAACCTGTTTGGTCAGGAACTTTGAACAAAAGCAGAATGAAATAGCTATGCAGGTGTAGAGTCTTGGAAAGTCAGAATCTTGTGCTCTCTCTGGTGACAGTAATAATCTCAGCTGAGAGTATATGTTTGCATCTGGTTAGGAACTTCATGAATACATGGGCTAAGTTTTATCATGCAAATAGAATGTATGAAGGTGCTCCAAAGAATAGGAGGATGGATTTGGCACAGGATTTCTGAACACCTTCCTGTTTGTAGACTGTGATGGCCATGTACAGCAAGGCTTTCCAAGCGGTGTATTGTGACACGTTAGTGTGTCGCCTGCAATGTGTAGGTGTGTCGCCTCCCTGGGCCAAGAGAGACCCCCCCACTGGAACCTGGCCCACTACCGCCACTCTTGCCAGGGTCTTTCATCACAGAGGACAACAGCAGTGGGCCAGGCTTAGGTAGGGAGGCTGCCTTTCCTGCTGCTGCCACCCTCACTAGGGTCTTTCATCATTGAAAGCAACAGCAGCGTATTCTTGCACATATTTACATATTTTTACTCTTAAATGACCACAGTCTTGGAAATGTATGTTATTATTTATAAATCATATATTTTTAAAAATATATGAAAGGTTTTCATGAGATGTGTTGTGTCCCCATACATTTTGTTATTACAATTTACATGTGTGTCTGTATCTCTTACAAGGGGTTCGTTTAACCTCTGGTTTGTGAGTAAAACTGAATTACTGTGTCACGAAATGATGCATGCCTAAAAAGTGTGTCACCGACATAAAAAGTTTGGAAAGCTCTGATATACAGCCTGGTGTTACTTGTATCTTTGGTGCAGATGGAGTGGAGATAAAGATGAGGTCATGCATAATATAGTATGACCTATGGCTCTCAGATAAACCCACTGATTGTACTTTATGATTTCTCTAAAAAGCATTTGCAGAAATGCCCCCAAGAACTAGTATGTAGAATGCAACAATGTGATGCTCTGTATAGTAATTGCATTCTTGTGTGCTTGGTTAACAGATATTTGATTTTTCACTTGGGACCTGCAAAAATGCTGCCCTGTTCTAAGTAGCCCCAGTTGGGGGGTACAGTCACCCACTCACTCCACTCATATCCTCATCAAGGATAATTGATTGATTGATGTAATTTATATCCTGGCTTTCTTCTTATACAAGATCCAAGGTAGTTTCCAAAGATTTTTTTAGAAAAGGTACAGTTTTAAAAATTAGTCATAGAAAAGTTAAGAAACAATTGTCAGTTTAGTTTAAAAAGCATAAGATTAAAATATTATATAATTAAAGCATACTAAAAAAAGATAAAAACAGATTTTAAACACCACTCCATTAAAAGCTCCTTTTTTTTCACATAAATTATATGCCAAAAGCCTGCCTGAATAAAACCTGTTTGGCTGCTGGTAAAAGGAAAGTGGGGAGGAACTGCATCTCCTGCAGGAGAGAATTCCATAACCTGGGGCAACCACTGAGAAGGCTGCCTCCCATGTCCCCACCAAACACCAAACACGAAAGAAAGCTTTTCCCTGAAGATCTCAAAATTCAGGTAGGCTCGTACAGGGGCACACAGTGTTTCAGAAAGTGTGAATCCAAGCTGTATAGTGCTTTAAAAGTCTTCAAATTTTAATGCCCAGAAACAGAACAATAGCCGGTGAAGCTGTTTCAATAAGGGGGTTACGTGTTCCCAGTAATAAGCTCCAGTTAACAGCCTCACTGCAGTATTTTGAGCCCATAGAAGTTTCTGAACAATTTCTAAAGGCAGCCCCTGGTACAGCGCAACCAGGATGTAATCAAGGCATGTGTTATCGTGGCCAGATCTCACACTGATCTCTGTCTCTCTGTGTCTCTCTCTGTGTCTCTCTCTCTCTGTCTCTCTCTGTCTCTCTCACTCTGTCTCTCTCTCTCTCAAACACACACACACACACTTCTCTAATTATCCAACCTATGCTCTCCATTTCATGAATACTGAGCATGGCGAGTTCTCAGTGGAGTTTTTGTGGGGTAGGGGTTATCCATTCAATTTTTTACAGGGGTATTTATACTTTTGCAAATATTCCGCCTAAACCTCCAAACCTACTGTTTTGAATCAAATATTTTAAGTCTTCACCACTTTAACAGGGTGTAAAATTCAGTAAACTCTTGCCAAATTGATGCTGAGTATGACTCTTACTATCAAGATGTTACAGGGTCCTCATTTATATAATATGCAGTTTACTATTTAATTTTCACACTATCTATCTTGAATGTGTATTAATCTAATTTCTTTGGCATCAGGAACTAAACTTTCAAAAGTGCGGAGGAGATATACAATGAAAGATACTGTGTAATCAAAACTCTTCTACAGAATGCCTTTTTAAAGTATGTCCTGAAATATACAATAAGGTACCAGAACAATATTAGGTCAAGAGGAGGTTTGAGATAGAGCATCCCCTTAATAATGAGACCCAATTTGAAATCCTTATAAAGGGTCATAATATTCCATTCCTCTTTCCAAGTTTAAATAAACTTCAGGATGAAGTTAGCACACCACATATGGTAACAATGTGTTGCCAATTAACTTTGTAATTTTAGGGTTTTTTCGGCAGGGTTGAGAAGCCTGAGTGAAATGGTTCAAGGCTGATGCCAAATCGTTTCTTACAGCATTTAATAAACGGTTAAATGCAGGAACATCCTCCACTTTGAGACTATAATTTTTGCCAGATGAATGTGGAAAAGACTGAGGTACAATAGTACATGGGCAGCAAAGATAGATGAAAGCTCCGTTCCAGAATGGGAGAATTATTTCTAGATAGATTTACACTGAGAGTGAGGAACTTTCAATATGTTACAACTGATATCTGTCTCTGGAATGGGAAGAAGATGACCAGCTTGTTTAAGTAAAACAAAGAAGAGCAGTCAGAGAGATCTCCCTCCCCAGTACTGTCTATATTTGGGACATAAAATAAATCTGTGGCTACTGGACTTCAGTAACATCTACTATTAAGGTAGCAGATTGGGCACATGTCATCCTACTGCTGAAACAACTGTTGTGTTTCCAGGGGCAATTCAAAGTGCTGGATATTACCTCTGAAGCCAAAGATGGTTGAGGAGCAGGCCTTCTGACAGACCGCCTCCTCCTCTATGAGCCTGCCAGCATATTAACACCCTCCACAGAGGTCCTTTTGTTGGGTCAAAATCTGCATTTTATTGGAGTGGAGAGAGCTTTTCCTGCTGCTACACCCAGACTCTGGAATCCCATGCCAAAAGGAAGTTTGTTTTGCCCCCTCCTTGTTTATCTGTTCAGGAAACTTTTTGTCCTTTGGTGTCCATTACCTGGTCTTCCTATAATTAGTATGTAATCCTGCTATGTTTCTTATATTTTATTGTTGTTGGTTTTAATTATTTTGTTTGCAGACTTTAAAAAAATCCATTATATATAGTTTTTCTTTTATTATATATTATTATTTCTGTTAGCTTCTTTGAACTATAAAAGGAAAGCCCTCTTATACTAATTAACACCAGCGTATATCCTTATTAATTCTTTCTTGTGGCATACTAATTTATACTCTTCATCTTTTCTGTTCTTACCACTATTGTGCCAATTGTGTACTGGAAACTAATGTTAGGAAAGATAGTGTTTAGCTTACTGTGTGGTCTTGGGTAATTCATGAACTCAGCTTATGTTGTCATTTCAGCTGGTTTGTTGCTCTGCTCAGAAATGCCATCCGTAGCAGTGGATGAATTCCGCTGACGTATACTGACTCTGGGCTCATGACCTGACTTTACATATCTGCTGTAAATGTAGAGTATGTGTTTTTTTATCCGGAGCCCAAGCTATTAAATGTGTCTTACTGCAGATAGTTCAGGAGTGTTGTGTGCAAATACAGATGATACCCCAGAAAGAAGTATTTTGAATGAACAATAGTCCCGAAGAGCAAGACTTCTGAGCAGAAGAGCCATGTCAGAGTACTTAGACTCTTTCCTTACTATGTTTTTCTTCTCAAAATCATGCCTCCTTGAACTAGTTTTTTTCCTTGATGTGGCCCCAGATGCATATTTATCTTAGTAAATGCACACATTGAATTTCTCAGGGGGAAAACAGCTTGCAGAATGGAATTTTGAACAGAAGAATTCTTGGTAGGAAAAGGGATAAGCACACCTTCTTTCCCTGTCACCATTTCTCCAGTCAAGACTGCAGTTTCCCAAGACTGGTTTTCACTGATGCACGCAAATCACACCAAGTGCTGTGGAAGAAGAGCCCAGGCAGCACAAAACCCATCTAGCTCCCAGAAAAGGGAAGCAGTCAGAAACAAGAGTTCAGGACCCATCCAGAAATAAAAAGACTCTTTCACCAAGGTACGGCTCAAGGTGTGTAATAAGGGCAGCCATGAGCTAACACACAGCAGTAGTTCATTCTGTAGGGTGTGAGACTGGGAAACATGAAATGGGAGTTCAGTCCCTCTTGGGGCAGTGGGCCTTCCTCTTTTCTATCCCTGGACAGACAATAGTCATGTCTAGTAAAAGAGACTCAAGCCCACACTGCAAGTTTCACAGAGCTGTTTGCTAAGCACTCAAGCCATAGCAGAAGTTAGCAATCATAGTTATCATAGGGGATGTGTCCTCCCTCAGCCCTTTTACTCACTCATAGATGCTAAGAAGATGAAGCCTATGGGAGGAAACCTGCCAAGTACAGCAGCTTATATTTTGCATTCTGAAGGTCCTTGGTTTAGATCAGTGGTTCTCAACCTGTGGGTCCCCAGATGTTCGTGGACTTCAGCTCCCAGAAGCCCCAGCCACTATGGTCAATGCTCAGGGCTTCTGGGAGCTGAAGTTCACAAACATCTGGGGACCCACAGGTTGAGAACCACTGGTTTAGATCCTGAGAGACAACAAACCACAGTAAGAAACAGTGAGGGTGTTTTACCAAGGCACTCCTGATACAGCAAGTGTGAAGAAATCATCTGGTCCTGCATGGGCCAAAGAGCAATTTTCACTCACCTCTTCCTCTTATGACATATCCAGCTATCTATTCTCACTGTTCTTCTGGAGACCTGTGTGTGTAGTGGCAGTTTGGAACCAGAACAAGATAGAGGATGGCAAATTTGCTAATCCTCTACCCCACTGTCTGAGGAGAGGTGATTGCCACACCAAGACTAATGGCAGGTCCAGGCTGGGTTTTCTACTCACACATCCATGCTGCAAGCAGAAAGACTTGTGAGTATTTGCCAGTTTGGAAGTCATTGCTGCCAACCAAGTGCTTATCTTCATGCAGAGATGAGTGATTCCCAGCAAGCGTGGGAGAGACTGTAGCCTGCTACTGGATAGAAAGAGTGTTACCACAATACAGTTCCTATTTTGGGATGAATAAATCTTTCTCACACATTCAGTTTTTGAAAATCTCAAGTTCTTTCTGTCAGATTTTATGGAGAAATTTATTAATTTGGGGAAGTTCTTATCAAAAGAAAGAACTAAATGAAAATCTCCTATCTTTGTAATTCAGAAACATTATTCATATATAGCAAAAAGGGTGCTGGGGAGAGTCATGAGAGAGGAGACTTAAGAGTTTCTACCTTGCAAAATGTCTCCCCTTCCCTTGCTTACCTGGGTGGAGTGCACTGTCCTGGTACCCCCAGTTGTTAGAATGGAATGGTCTTGAGGCTTTGGGTTTAGAATTCCAAAGCAAATTACCTGTTCAGATGGAAGGCAGAAAAGTCATAGAAATGTGCTTAGGTTCCCATGGCGTTGTAAGCCCAAGCTGTTTTGTGCAAAGCACTTCCTTCTTGAAATAGGCTGATTTTCCTGCCCAGTATCCAGTAACAGAAATCTTCCATTGTGAACATTAAGCACACATAGCTTGAAGCCAGAAATCTGTAGCCCTGTGCCATGCACTCAGGCGTCTGGTCTCACTGTGTGGGGTTTCTGTACCTGTGGCTGTGTGCTTTGATTGGGTATGAATGGTCTGCGGTCTTTAAAGTGTTCTCTTCCCATTTAAGTCAGTGGGAAGGGTATTCTTTGTGCCAAGTGTGAGGCTGGTGTAAATCAGAGCTTGGATAAGTTACCTTTTGGACTAATACTTCCAGGATACCTTGCAAATATGACCACTTGCCATGGAAGAGATTATGGAACCTATAATCCAAAAACAACTTTTCCAAGCTCTGGTGTAAATGCACTGTCACCAATTGTACAGCTGTGAACTGAAGGGGAATAGGATATGACATAAACCGTTCTGTGTGTAGCCCATGTCCTGCCCCACAACTTCATACTGTCAGCATGTCTGTTGGCTTGTCTGTCATGCCATCAGTATATCTAGCATGCTGCCAGTGTAGTGGACCTTGCACTGAATCCTTTGGCCTCTCATCTGGTAGAGTGTGATCTTAGGATTGCACACTCAGTGGAATTGTGGCTACGTAGTACTAAGTAAAAGGCAGTGGTGAGGCACTCTGAGGGAAAGGCAGGTATCTGAGACCATTTCCACACTATGCTGTTATAGTGCTATTATTCCACTTTCAACATCCTATGGAATCCTGGAGTTTGCACTTTAGGGAGGAAATTTTAGAATTCTCAGCCAGAGCTCTTTGGCCTCAGTAAACTACAAACCCCAGAATTCCACAGGATGTTGAAAGTGGAATAATAGTATTATAACAGTGTAGCACAGAAATGGCTTCAATTTCTTGTGTTTGTGCCATGAATCTTCAAATACATTATGCTTTCCACCATAAATTCAACATTTATATCATATATACAACTTGTGGAAGTATTTATTTTGTCAGGATTGCATATCTGAAAGCTGATCAATAGGATACTTTCTAAACTTGTATAAGCACATATAAATAGACCTGTGTGCCTTTCACACATTTTTTAATATGAGAATTTTTCTAGTGTAGGAAAAATACCTTTTTCTTTTTTTGCCTGATGTCATTTGGCCAAAGACCAGTTTCAGTGAGTTATGAGGTTGTTTCATTGCCTGGGATAACTGCAATCTATTACAAGTTGTTTGTCAAGTCTGGTCAATTTCAGATACTAGTATGCAAGGCACTGCATACTGCATCTGCCTTGTACTCATGCCAAAAAAAGCGTTATTTTCACCTGGACATCCAAGGGCTTTGAGGAGCTGCAAGTAAAGTGGGTTTCCCACCATGGCCTTTCAGACACCAAAAGCATGAAACTGGCTTTAAAAATCATAAGATTTAATTACACTTCAGATTCCTCATTTTTATTTGCATGTTTTTAGTCATTCATTAAAAGTAAAGCCACTTTTTGTTGACTTTTTCAACTTACTTGAGAATCCTTAAATAAAAACAGATATTCTCACCATTTCATTAAGCCCTTAAGGCACCTTGTGATCCATCCCTGCCCCTTTTAAAAAAACGTTTTGTGATTGTTTGTCTCTGTTTATTGCCATGGCAATGATTGAGAGTTGTAGTTTGGGCCTCTTTTGGGTAAGAATTAACCTGTCTTCTTCAAGCCACCTCAACCGTGCCAGAGGAATGGCATACTGCATTATTAGCATTATATTTCAAGACATGGATTTATACCTCTTCTCTTGTCCTGACCTTTGAGGTCAGGAAGTCTGTGAGATTCACAAAATCATCACTTCCCCTGCTGTTTTATAGACTTGTGTAATGTTCTACAGCCAGTGTGTTAGGGCGTAGGAACTGACAGACAGTCTAGTCGTGGCAAGCATTGGCTGCAATTCAATTCAGCAGTTTGGAAACTTGTTTTGGACTTGGTTAAAAGTAAGGATAAGACATTAAAGTTTAAATAAGATTAATAAAAAAAGAGGGGAAGGGTGGAATAAAAATGATATAGACTAAAATTAGTTTGATGAAAGGGAAGCATAGGAAAAAATAGTTAAATTTAAACAAAACAGGGTTTGATAAGAAGATGATTAATAAGTATGTAATTTGGAACAAATGCCCAATAAGGAAGAAGGATTTTGATTTATTGGGGGAGGGGAGTTATTTTAAGTAAACAGTCTGTATAATGTAGATTGAAAAAAATGTAAATTTTTTTGGTTGTAGACTTTGAATTAAAAAGATATATAAAGGTATGTATGTGTGTATGTTGAGGACAGGTTTTGGAAGCAAAATTATGATATGACCTGTGGATAAGTTGAGGATCATTCTGCAGGGAGAGGAAAGCTCCAACACCACTGCAGGGGGCCAGCTGCCTCTGGCCAATGCTGCCACCATTTTTCTGCACAGGCATTCAAAAAGCCATTTTGCCAGTCTGCTCAGAGAAGGGAGTGGTTCCTGTTTTGGGTAAAAATTAAGGTGTAGTACGTGAAAAAGTGAAACCAGTTTTTTGGGGGTCAATTTTTTGACTAAAATTTTAGACTTATACATGCGTACATATAGTAATTTAAACATTATCTGGATAAGCCTGCTGGAAGAGAGTGGTCTTTAGTGTTGTTTTAAACTGAGGGAGCATATCCAGCTGATGAATTTCTTCTAGTGGCAGCTGAAGAAAATATCCTCTGGTTATTATTTTTGTTTGTATTTTTCATTATCTCTGTGACTCACACATATGAGGTAATCTGTGCCTGAACAGCAGTCTTCAGAAGCATCCAGAACTGCATTTTTGTCAGTAACCCTACCACATCACTTGCACTAGTATAAGCTGTACATTTCTGCTGAAACCCAGTTCCCTTTCATCTGCCATCACCAGAGGAAGTCTCAGGTTGTCCAGATTGTTAGCTTGTACTTGGAGGGGAAGATTCTAAGCAAATCTTCTGTCCTGGAGTCTTGCCCTCAGCCACCACCAGAAAGCCCCAGACTCGACTTCAAAGTTGACTGGTGCTGCAGTTCTACAATTCATTGAAGTTGACTGGAACCATAGCTTTCTACTCTCTGCCAATACCAGAGTAGTTCTTGGTCCCAAGAAGACTCGTGATCTCAGTTCCAACATCCCCCTTCCTCATTCTACTGTTACAGTGATTTGAAACACCACTGTTATTGGAGGGACTGTTCACATTCTCCACCTTATTACTGGAACAGATACCCACCATGTTTATATGGTCCTCTCTCCATTATAGATGGGCCATATTACAACTATTAGCCAGCTCATGAGGATCACTATAGAGGGCACTCCCATTCTCTGCCTCAATTGGTTGCTCATTTCTGTGCATCTAGATTCAAGAATTCTACAGAAAGGTAGTGCACTATTCCTAATTCCTAATAGACTCCAGCCTTGGATCCATTTCAAGGAGGATCAAAAATCTCTGCTGTGCACAGGAAGAGGACTGTGCAGCCAAATTGAATGATTGTTAAAGCAGCATAGTCCACGTCCTTCAAAAAGACCTGTGCTTCTCTGGGCTGATATTCAGTATAAGATCAATGCAGTGGCCCTCAAAATGTCCTCCATGGTAGCTCTGTCACTTAGAAAAGTGAATTACCAAGTTTGCATGGCTGCCTACTCTGGGAACATGTTGTCCCCTTCATTGGACATCTGTTTGAGGGCAATAAGAAGGTGGTTTGGGTCTTCCAGTCTAAAGCACATAATTTAATGGCTCAACATATTGCCATGGCAAAACATATAGCAGACTGTAATGTGAAGGCACTGGTTAATGCAGTAGCGATCTGTAGACATGCATGGTTGCAGGCTGCCAGTCTGACCCAAGATGCATGCTCCACAATCAAGCATCTCCCATTCAGTTAATAAGAGTTGTTCTACTCCTTTATGGTTGAGAAGTTGGAACGCAAACAGAAGATGAAGCTGATGGCTAAAAACTATGGTCTCTAGTTCTAGTTGCAACCTTCCCAACAATTCAAATCAAAGTCATATTGCTTCAAGCCATTCCAACCTAAATGAGTTTCTCATTGTCCACATCATCAATTCTCCAGAATGCCTTCTCAGGGCTTTTCATGTTCTTCTTATGGTCAGTCAAAACACCACTCCACCAAGAAACCCTCCCGTGACTCCAGGCAACATTTCTAACTCTGACTTTTGCCAAGCAACTAGTAAACTCTATCCTCCATTCCACAACAGACAATTCCATAGAATTTCACTTACTTCTCTCAGTGGGAACCTTCCAATGTACACCTTTGGATGTTCTCTGCAAGGAAATCACAACATTCCTACAGAAAGGAGCAATAGAGTGGATTAATCTATTCCTGATGCACCTCAGTTTCTATTTGAGGTACTTCACCATTCCCAAACAGGATGGAGACTTGTGCTCAGTTTTGGATCTCAGGGAAGTCAGTTGCTTTATTCTGCACAAGCTGTTCAGGATGGTCACCCTGTCAAATATTCTTCCCATCCTCCACAAAGGAGAGTGGTTCACTTTAATAGGCTAATAGGATGCATATTTCCATATCAGTATCCACCCTTCCAGCAGAAGGGTTCCTCTGCTTCTCTGTCAGGCAGGAACATTATCAATTTTGCATCCTCTTTGACCTGGCAATGGCCTCGATGGTGTTTCTGAAATATTTAGTTGTGGTAGCTGCGTAGCTGTGCATCAAAGGAGTCTCTGCCTTCCTGTATTTAGATGACTGACAGATCACCTCCCCTTTATTACACAAGGTCCTACAAGATGTTCACAATGAACTTTCTTCGGGACTTTGACTTCATGATAAATTGGGAAAGGACCTGTCTATGTCTATCCTGGCATATCTTGTTTAAAGGGCAGCACTCAGCTCCATGAGGTCCAGAACCTTCCTGCCTGAGGACTAAGCATTTGCCCTAAAGGCACTGATACATAAGCTTTAATGAAATTGATGCACCAAGGACAAATCCATTCAGGTCACCATGAGCCTCATGGCCACAATTACTATGGCTCTGGATGAGGCTGCTACAGAAGTGCAGGCACATCTATGATGAATTGGGGTGCCCACACCCTAGACCTGATTATCATGGGATGGTGGTCCAATGCAGAAAAGTCTTGCAAAGAATCATAGAATAATAGAGTTGGAAAAGACCACAGGGGCCATCTAGTCCAACCCCCTGCCATGCAGGAACACACAACAAAGCACTCCCAACAGATGGCCATCCAGCCTCTGCTTATTGATGTGATTGATGTATTGATTGATATGATTGATATCATATCAGTGTTCTTGAATTGCTCACCATGTGAGCATGTGTTCACCATGTGAGCATGTGTTCATGTGTTCCAAAAACTGTTCCATCACAAAACCATTTAGGTGGCTACAGACAACATTATGGTCGCCTTCTACCTCAACAAGCAAGGAAGAACGCAGTCCCTCACCCTCCATCAGCTCGCCCTTCAGATCTAGGACTGATATACTTGCAGGGGTATTCCTTTTGACGATGCACCAGTGAGGTGTACAAATGTCTTCGTGGACATTTTCAGCAGGACAGACTGCTTCTTTGACATCTCTACCTTTGCTGTGGCATACTCAAGATAGATCTCTTCATGTCCCCAGCAAATATCCAGTGCACTCAGTTTTCCAGCAGATGTCATTAAAAAAGGGGCTCTACAGAAAATGTGGTTTTTTTCCCCTCATGGGACAGATCTTTGTTGTACAGTTTTCTTCCCTATCCTGTCCTCACCAGGATCATCACAAAGATCAAAGAGGACAATGCAAATGTTATTCTGCTTACCCAGCACAGGTGGCCTCTCCAGATGTGGTTCTCCTATCTCCCCAGACTGTCCAGTGGCAACTTTTACTGTCTTCTGAAGTGCCCAATATCCTTTCCGTGCATCATAGTAGAATACTTCATGTGGATGTGGCCATTCTCAAGCTAACCACTTGGCAAGTCCACCCTCCTCAGAGCTTTTGGATAACGTCAGGGAAATAATGTCCACTGCCTGCAAGCAGTCAAGAAGACACTCCTGTGCATCCAAGTAAGTCTCCTTTTTCTCTTTTCTGTAAAGCAAGGATGTTACACAAGATAACTTCTCCCTCAAATACATCCTTTGCTTCCTTATGTCCATGTGAGCCAAAAATCTCTCATACTCTTCGTTGAAGGTCTGTCTGGCAGTCATCTCTGCTAACTGTATGCCTCCTCGTAGTTGGTGCATCCAATCATAAAAATGTTTTTGAGGGGCTACATACAACTTTATCCACATAATCAAGGACTGCTACCCACATGGAGACTCTAATTTGTTCTCTCCAAGATTATGATGTTCTCTTTGAATCCATGACATCCTGCAGTTTTCACCTGCTCTCCTAGAAGAAAGCCTTTCTTGTTGCCATCACATCTGCTCATAGAGCCAGTGAATTAGAAGCACTGAGGGTGGACCTGGTTGCTTATGCTTTCATAGAGGCTAGGCAGTCCTATCCTTGGACATCTCTTTCTTCCCCAAAGTGGTTGCTGTGTTCCATCTCAACCAGCTTCTGGTTCTTCTGATCTGGAGCATGCCCTCCAGTCCCTAGATGTTGGAAGGGTACTTGTATGCACTGTCACCCAAACAAGCAGTTCTAGAGGACCACTCATCTGTTTGTTGTTTATGGCATGTATAAGAGGGGAAAGATGATCTTGTCTCAATCTCATGCATGCTATCCTCCTTGCCTTCTACCTTGCTGGGAGACCCCTTCACAGGGGATTAAAGCTCATTCAACTTCTGCAACAGCACTTTGTCAGCATATCTCAGAGGGATTCCTCTGAGAACTCTGCTATGCAGCTATGTAGTTGTAGCTATCTATGTTCCTATCTCATTACAAATTGGATGCTCAGCTCCAATTCAGTTTTAGTAGGGCAGTTCTGTTGTCCGTCCTGGACAACCTACTGTCCTCGATGAGTTAGCTTGCTATTTTGACATGTGTGAGTCACAGAGACCATGAAGAATAGATTGCCTACCTTAACTGTAGTTCTTCAAGTGATCATCTGTTCATTCACACAACCACCTTCCTCCCCTGTTCACGCTGTTCCTCTACCCTAGGCCTCCTGCTAGCAGACTTGGAACTGGGTTTCAGCAAGAATGTATGGCTTATATCTGAGCAAGTGAAAGGGTAGGGTTACTGCCAAAATGCAGCTCTAGAAGCTTTCAGAGATCTCAGTGCAGACATAAAATTACCCCATATGTGTGAGTACACAAATGACCACTTGAAGAACTACAGCTGCAGGTGTAATTTCTGAACATGTAATTAATATATATGTGATCAAATATAATGAATCTAGTGAGAAACACAAGCTAAAGAAAAGCATCATCTTTTACCATTGTAATAATTAGCAGAGGAGGTAATTACTCTGTCCACTGTTATACGTATTAAAGCAGAGGCAGACAACTTGAGGGAGCCCTGTCACAGTTATACCCACTAATACCCACTGCAGGCTGTATTCTCCCCACCATGTGGTGATAAAATATGGCTGCAAACTGAGAAGAGCCATTAAATTAAAACAAGCAGGAAATGCCTGTTTTAATGGAGGTTTCCTCCTTTGTTTACAGATTTCAAGGAAAATGTGCAAAATCCCTGTTAAAGGAAGCATTTTCTGGTAATGGCTTTTAATGGTTTGTCACTGAAATTTGGCAGCATGATATATCTCTGAATTTCAGTGGGAGCTCCTGAAGGGGGGAACAACACATGTGGCCTGTAGACTGCATGTTGTATGTTGTGCCCATGCAGTAAAGCAGAGCTTTCCAAACTTTCATGTTGGTGACACACTTTTTAGACATGCATTATTTCGCGATACAGTAATTCGGTAAGTGGAGGCAGCTCCTCCACCCAAGCCTGGCCTGCCACTGCCACCATCCTTGCCAGGGTCTTCCTTGACCCAGGACTGTGGCACAGGCAGCCCCTTCTTCCAGATTGGCCCTCCGCAGCAGCAGCAGAGGCAGCCCCTCCATGCGTTACATTCGTGCAACACACACACTGCAACTGACACACTAGCATGTCACAACACACAGTTTGGAAAGCTCTGCAGTAAAGGATGCACATTTGTTACAAAACAACCTTCCTCTGTGGAAGAATCTGAACATACCATTACAGTACTGAATTCTGTATTTGCAGAAGGATCAGTGACCCGTCATTTGGATCTTCATCTCTTTATAAGGCAAATTTCTATCCTTGTTTCATAAAAATTTTCTACATTATTTGTGCTCCCTTGCCAGTGGTAGCCAGCTCTGTCTGCAGGCTCATTAGCAGTTGAAATATTTCATCTGCAGATATTGTTAAGGTAATTATAAGTCTGTTATTCAATTCTGTGTTTTCTAGACTTATCTTCATTATGCTTTATCTGGTCTTCATAACTAAACTGTATGTCGGTCTCTAATTTCTGTGTGACTTTCATTGTACTCAGACTTTGTGATGCTTTGTTGAACAAGAGGATTTTCCCCCAGGCACTGCAGTCACTTCTGTTCTCAATTAAAATACTGTCTATATAAATGAGGAACAGTCTATTCTTGTATTAGCTTGGTTTATTTTACCTGTTCATTCAGCTACATCAAGTGAAGCTCTGATCTCATGGCATTCTACCTCATAGAAAGTAATTCTGGGTCACCTTCATACTTGCTAAGATTTCAATCAGTTGTTCTCTCTCACGCCTTGGTATTGTTAAAGACCTTTCATCAGGTGGCTGTGAGATTTTAGCCTTTATGATATTTTGAAACACAAGTGATGGCTTCTAGCAACTTTTTTAGAGTCTGTGGTTTTTTACAAAATATCAATTTTACCTTGATCCTCATTTTTCATTTCTTTACTTTCACATAGCGTTTACATTTAGAAAGAAACATACCTATCACATTTGTATACCTGACAGTGAAAACATCTTCAAACATCTGAAATTTTTGTGAAACCTCAGATCTTGGAAAAAGATTTTTTCTGCAGCTAGTGCATTCTAATATCCTGGCAATAAATATAACATTTCTGCAGAATGTAAACTCAAACATGCACGTGCAATGACAGAGCAATTGCTTCAAACTTCAGAAAAAGAGATCCCATCTTAACATTAGGAATTCCTAATGTTAGGTAAGAGCAGTTGGACAGTGAGATGCATTGCCTCAAGTGTGTGGTGGAGTCTCCTTCTTCGGAGGTTTTTAAACAGAGGCTGGCTGGCCGTCTGTCGGGAATGCTTTGATTGTGTATTCCTGCATGGAAGGGTTGTACTTGATGGCTCTCGTAGGCTCTTCCAGCTCGATGATTCTATGAAGTGACTATTTCTCATTCCAAGTGCGACTGAATGAAGGCTGGAAATTATTGGATGTTAAATACATATAAGGAAAAGTGAAGGATATCGCCGATTCCTTTTCATACTGCCTTGGCTTCTAGCAAGTATGGTCCTGCTGAAAAGTTTGTGGTCTGAGAGAAAATGGTAGCACATTTGCCCTTGCTAGAAATCTGTCCTACATGAACTTGCTGCATTTATGAGACTCTGGGTTTTGGGCAATCATAAGCATTTTTAAAATTCAACTTTGCAAAAAGCAAACAAACAAAACAAATCCCAGTATGAATGTATTATTTTACCTTGGTTGACTTCAGTAGCATGTGCTTAGTGTTTCAAATTTCTCCAGGGGAAAGCTGCTATTTAAAAACATTTGGGAATAATTGCTGTATTGTTTTTAAAATATTTTAGTGACTGTTGTGCAAACTAGATCCTCAAGTTAAAAATCTACAAGGCTGTTTGGAGAAGAAAAGAATATTGTAAAACTATGTATTGTGTTACTTAAAATGTACTTATTTTTAAATGGGTGTCAGCCAGTACAAGTACCAGTCAGTGAGCAAGGAACACAGCATAGACATTCTCATAAGGGACAAGATGCATGCAGAGATCGACTTTTTGAAATATAAGCCAAAAGCCTGGACACAAGGAAAAAGGATAGGCTGTATTCTTGGAGATATGAATACTCAACAGATTAATCAAGCTTTAGGTTTCTAGCTCGTTTTTGTGGGATTGTTTACCTATCTTTATATTTTGTCCCAATAAGTTTGCTATTAATGACAGAGACTTTCAGGTGCTGTGAGATAAGTATCAGGGCTACATTTTGGTCAAGAAAATTGATGATAAACCTGTGTTGTTAACCATGTAGAACTGGCTTGTTCTAACATCACAAAATGGAGCTTGAAGGCTAGAGGCAACTGTTAAACCAGATGTGTTACCTGTTACTGATATTCTCTTGAAGAGCCATAGTTAGCTATAGATATGGGGTGAGCAACTACAAGTATGTCAGGGGCCATTTTTTCCTTCCTGTGCCTGCCTGGCGGGCTACAGCAGCTTATTTCAGCACACCCAAAGTGACATAGTGTCACTTCCAGCCACCATTTTGGCCATGTTTTTGTCTGTTTCAGGGAGGTAAGAGAGTTCAAGGGAGCAAACTATTGCCTTTTTAGGCAGTTTTGGGGGATTTGGGATGGTTTGAGGACACAAAATCATCCCAAAATCAGTCAGATAAAATGTAAAAATTTGAGGAGGCTTTGAGGGGCTTCTGTGGACCTCATTTAGGGATTCTGAACAGCCACAGGTCACACTTTACCCACTCTGATATAGACAATGAACTCTCCCCTCTCCTGTAAATCAACTGAAATCTTTTACCACAATGCAGGTGTCAGATATAAGAGATTTAGTGCAACCGTTTCCTCCCAGTCCAAAAGGCAGTGACACAGATATGACCTCAGCAGCCCATAAAGCTGGCAGAGCACTAAAGCAGCAATTTCTCATGCATCAAGGTCCCGGTTATATAAATGCTTGGTGTTCTTTGTCCTTCAGAGAAATGCAATACAAGAACATAGCCTACTTGTAGTCTTTTTGCAGGTTAGTAGCTGTTGTAGAGGAAGGAGCAGAACAATGTTCTGAAGTCACAGATCTCTTCCTATTATACATTGCCCTGAGTTTTTTCTGATTCTCTTTCTGGAAGGTGACTGGTGTATGTGTGTATGATTGGCAGGCATATTACTCAAAGGAAATTAACTGTTGGTGGCTAAAGTGGGGCCCAAGAGCTAAAATCAAGACTATATATTTCATATATTAAAGGTTTCTTTAGGGTAGGCCTGTTTAATATAAATTCTACAAGCCTGCAGCAGCCCACTTGTTGATAGTTTGAAGACTCCTATAAAATTTTGAATATTAATTATTTGTGGCCCTCTACAAGTTCATCTCTCATACAGTATATATTACCTACCTATCCATTAAATCAGATAACCAATGTAAGAACAGCTTTGCTGAGCTAGACCAGAGATCCTTCTAATCCAGCATTGTGACTCCATCATGGCAAATTAGCTGACTAGGAGAAGTCCACAAGCAGGACATGAGTGAACAGCACCCTCATGCTCCAGTTCTCCAGGAACTGATATTAAGAGACATACTGCCTCTGATGTTGAAGGCAATGGATAGTCAGCATGACTGGTAGGCACTGTTAGTCTTAAGGGCATTGGAAGCTGTCTTATATTGTTCCATTTTGCCCAGTATTGCCAACTCTGACTGGCAGTAGTTCTCGAGACATGGTCCTTTTCTAGTTTCAGTGATCCTTGATGGTCTGCCATTCAAGTACTTGCCAGGCTTATCCATTCTTAACTTCTAAAATCAGATGAGATCTAGTGTGTTTTGTGTGGAGACTTGATCTCCATGAATTTGTCTAATAACTAACTGTTTTAAAGTCAACTGTGTTGTGACCATTACTGCATCTTGTCATAGTGACTTCTGCCTTGCACTTTGGATATAGTTTGGATCTGTTCTTTTTTTAAAAAAAATAAATAAATACAGATACAAAATGGAGGTAGGCAGAGAAAGAAAAAGTGGGCAAGGGAAGGATACATGGGATATAAACAAATATATATATATATGTCTGTTCTGAATCTTCTGTCATTAAGCTTCATTTGATAAGGCCAGGTTTAGAATTATGAGAGAAAGGCTCCATCATCTGCTTTGCATTATCACTCTCTGGATTTAGAGGTAGAGGTGCTGATACCAGATCAGGTTTCTGTCTGAGATCTCCCATGTGCATAAATTGTTGGAAGAGTCTTGAAAAAATGAATTGCTTGTGTTTGTTTCTGCCATTGAACTGAGCAGGGAGGAGCGATTAAATAGCAGAGGAGAGAAAGGCTGAAGTAGGAGGAAAGAGAAGAAAAGAGGAATAGGGTTACAGAATAGCCGTTTGCACACTACCTTGTTATAGTGCTGTTATTCCACTTTCAACCTCCTATGGAATTCTGGGGTTTGTAGTTTCCCGAGGCCAAAGAGCTCTCTGGCTGTGAATTCTAAAGGCCTCTCCCTAAACTGCAAACCCCAGGATTCCACAGGATGTTGAAAGTAGAATAATAGTACTGGAACAGTGTAGTGTGGAAATGGCCAATGACTGTAGTGATACAGAGGAGGAGAATGTGCAGCACAAAGAGACAGTGGTAGGCAGAGGCATTAACAGAAATAATAAAATAGATTTCTGAGACAAGGGAAAATAGAACAGTGTCTAAGGGAGGTAGATTCAGAAAGACTTGTAAGGCAGGAAAAAAAATTGAACGTGTCTGAAATTTTTGCTGTTTCAAATTAGCTGTTTTTGAAATTTTGAGATTTGACATTAGAGGAGGAAAGTGCCCAGTTCTTGATCTTGCTAGTGTAAATGAAAAGTTGGAGGTAGTGAAGGAACTTTCAGGGAATATACCCTGTCCTGTCTGATATTGGAAACTGAGCAGAATCAGGCCTGGTTAGTACTTGGTGGGAGACTGCTGATGAATACCAGGTGGTGTAGCAGCATTTCAGAGGAGGGAACTGGCAAAACCACCTCTGAATATTCCTTGCCTAAGAAAACCCTGTGAGATTCATGGGGTTCCCATAAGTCAACAGACAACTTGAAGGTGCATTTACACACATACCCTGTCTGTGTGTGTCACATTTGTATGTACGAACAGATATAATTGAGTTAACAATGTAGTAAAATGCCACCTCCATTGATAATGTAGTTGTACAACCTTCTTAGATTGAAAGAAAATGGCCCTCAAAATGATTTGAGCTGTGCGCTTCTGCTATATAGCAATACCATATTGAACAAGATAGTTCTGCCATAGGAATCATGTTTCTAGAAGAGGAACATCACAGGTTCAGCAAGCTAGGCAAAGGGAAAGGTGAGTGACATAAAATAAGACTAATATGTCTATAGTAAAGAAGAAGGTTTTGATGCTTCTTCTATCTGATTGTCAGGATCTGAAAGAGTCCTGGCAACTAGAAGTGCACAGAACTACGGTTGGCCCTCCACATTTGTGGGTTTGATTTTCAACGATTTGGTTATTTGTGAGTTTCTTCAGCCCCTGTCCCCGCTTCACCTCCTCAGGTGCTCCTTTTCCAGGGGAACCTTCCCTCTTGGTGGCTCCAATCAGGCTGTGCAGCCCTCTCTGGTCCTTTTTCTCCACCATTAACTGTTGCCTGGCCAGCTAAGGATGACTTGTAACCTGATTTCTCAGCACCAAAGATCTTTTCCCAGTGCCCCCACAAACCCAAGGAAGGAGATGGGTGAGAGAGAGGAAGTATAGGGCCACCATGGCAACCCACCCCCTCTCCTCCTCCTTTCCCTGGCTTGATTTGGATTCTGGGTGTCCGTTCTCCCCACTGTGCCTTGATCCCCTTCCCATAGGAATTTTGATTTTGATATTTGCAATTTTTCCACTTTTGTGGGAGTTCTGCACCCCTAACCCAAGCAGATGTGGAGGGCTGACTGTATTATCAGTTAAACTTGAACGACATCTTTTCTAGCTCTGGTAACCATTGTTTGTTAAATAATTATTTTACAGCAAACATTAACTTATTAAATAATAATTCACACAACTTTGAACTAACCATGAGAAGCAAGTCAACAATATATAAAATGATTGATTAGTAGAGAATGGCCTGATTTGAAAAGATCCTGCATTTTCTGGCCAAACTCTCAGTTGCTCTAAAGATGCTACATACCAACATACATTGCCAGAGGTCTGAGCTATAGATTTCCACTTGGAAATGATTGCAAACATCTTTAATGCCTCTTAGCAGAACCTGGAAGTAACATGTTGAAAGTCATAATGTTACTTGCAGGAGGAAGCATTATAAAGAGGAACAATATGATTACTTTTAAATATTTAATGATGGCACCATTAAAAATAAAAATTATGTAAGGCATCTCTCTGTTATTTCAGAAACATTGTTTTGAACAGTTGTTGGGTCAATTTGGCCATTTTAGTATGTGTGGGAGATTAGTATTAGCATGTGTGGGAGATTAATATTTAGTATTAGTAGTATTTAAAAATTAAGATGAGATTAAGATGTTACAATACTCTTGGAAAAGAATGAGTAACATGTTGGGGTTTGCTTGAAAATCAGTTCCAAGCCTTGCCACTTAATTTCTCCATTGCTTTTCTTCTTCTCATCACTCTACCATACCTTCTTTCCCTGTTCTTCTTCCACATTGCTGTCCTTCTTTTTCACTCTTGACTGTTTTTTTCTGACTCCTCCTTTCGCTTTCGAATCTTCATTTCTGTTTCCTCTATCACTTTGGCAACCTGTTGCCACAAGACTTTACACTAGTTCCACACACAAAATTTTGTTCTGACATTTTCTTAGTTGAGACACATTAAGAGGATGGCAATTAGAAAGATGAAAGTTTGCTTAATGTTTTGTGTTGTGTTTTCCCTTTCTTCTCCCCCCACCCCACAGAACATTCCTACTCTGGGAAGTGTAGCAATAACCATGGTGCTTCACAATTGTGATGAGGTAGCTGTGGCTGGATTTGGTTATGATATGAATTCTCCAAATGCACCACTACATTACTATGAAAATATCAAGATGTCTGCTATCAAAGAGGTAAGTAATTCTGTATTCAGTAAGCATTAGCCATGATAGCTGTATGCATGTCTAAGACAAATAATGGGGGGTAGCTGTATCTTCATATTCTTCCTGGAGGCATGTAGTAGCCCCTTTTGGAAACAAAAGGACTGGACTATGTGACTCCTTGATCTGACCCTTCATGTGTCTGATTATCAAACAAAATGTCACCTTAGCTAGTGTCTTTCCTTACATGGAGGGAACTAGGAATTCATATGAAAGAAATTCACCAACACAGTGCTCACTGTCGGCTCATAGAGATAATATATGTTCTTATTTTGTGGGACGCCTAGCAGACATCTCTGCAGTAGAGCTCTGTGGTTTTTTCACTCCCAGACCAGTTGTTGGGAAAAGGGAAAATAAGGTTCAGATTGGGCACTAGAAGATGTGATTGTTCCAGATTTAGCAGTTCAGATGACTTGAGGTTAATGCTTCTGCTATATCCATAGTACGTACTTAAACTGGTTTTAAACATTTTATAATACTCAGAGCTTTTCAAGAACAATACTAAAAACTAATATGTTTTATGAAGATATGGAGGATATTTTTATTGGAGAGCCTCAAACAGTGCTTCATTTCCCAAAGCCCTTGTACTATAAAGATCTCCAAAATGGCTTTTTGACTCAAAAGAGAAAAGGGCAAGAGTTTGAACTTGGACAATAACAGTTTTCAAAGGATGATAATTAAAACTATAATCAAACAAAGTATTACTTTCTGGCCTACAAATTCCACAAGTTATTTGTTAGACTTCGAGATGTTGTTCAACTATTTTGTTTTTATTTTACTTCAAAGGAGTATCTTTTTGGAATAATAATCACCAGTAGATATTAGATTATTCTGGAAGTCAGGTGATTACCTTGTATGTCAAAGAAGAATACCATTGACTATGAAAACAATAAGGCAGAGTTGTTGGGGTTTTTCTTCTCTCTCTCCTATTGGCAGAAACAAACAAACAAACAATATAATCCATATCTCAACTGCCTTTGACTGTTCAGAAGTAATACTGGATTGAATACTGATGTTATTCAAGTCTTGTGCATATATCCATTATGGATGCTGTAGACCAGTGGTTCTCAACCTGTGGGTCCCCAGATGGTCGTGGACTTCTGCTCCCAGAAGCCCTGAGCATTGACCATAGTGGCTGGGCTTCTGAGAGCTGAAGTTCACAAACATCTGGGGACCCACAGGTTGAGAACCACTGCTGTAGACTTAGATAAGCTGAGAGACCCAATTAGTTTGAGAGGTTTACTCTCAAATGAAACTGTTCTGGACAAACCATTTTTTAAGGAGGTGCAATACTAATGTCTTCTGGACCTACATTGCCTAATAATGGCAAAACATCAAAGAAGTATGAGGAGCACTATAGACAGAGGGGCAAAAGATGCTGTCTTACTTTGTTTCTTTAATCTTCCCATATGGCTTTTGGTTTGGGCCATAGCCCTAAGAAACTGATATGAAGAATGAATTGCTCATATCTCATCTCTACATAGATTCCCTTTTTGCTTTTTCTGATCTGTGGGTACTCATCTAATCCTCACCTCAGATACATGTTCTCTTAGGTTTCACTTGTTGTAAAACAAAAAGAGCCATCTGCTCTGAAGTATCAATAATTTATTCTTCTCCAGCATTCTCATCTCCCCTTTGAACTAATTGTTTGTAATATTATGGAATCTGACTAGATGAGAAGGGATTGCATTTCTGTCATGCCTTTCCTTTTTAATATTAATGAGATCTAGTAATTGTTAGTCACTTGGGAATTAAGTTGAAAGGTAAAAGGGGCAGTGGCCTGGTTTGTCATCTTCTGCTTACTCTAGGAAGTGAGAATTTCTTTGCAGTACTCCAAGGTCAGTGTTCCATAACTTATGCAAATACCAAGAAGTGAAAATTATGGTACATACTTAGTGATCTGTGATTAAAGGTGCATATGCCATCCTTATAATGAAGAACTTAGAGAGAACGTCTTTGTCCCTTTGGTATTGAGTGAGCTGAGGGTGTGTCGCTATTCTTTCTTTTTAAGCAGAAGTCCTAGATGCTCATGTTACCTTACAGGTGTTTGTTGGCGTGATATCCCACCCAATGCCATAAAAGAGTCCGTTCAGCCCATGGTACATTAAGCTTTTGAATATCAGCATTAGTGCCAGGTAGGTTCAAGATTTATAGATGATGTTGTGTTAAGAAAGAGAGGAAGAAATTAATCCTCGTAACTCTTGAAGCACAATTACATATAACAATGAGAGGGCAGGGTAATAAGGGTGTGTTGATTTACTTCTCTTACTTCTATTCTGTAGTAATATTTACAAGTGCATTAAAACCTTGAGCAGTTTCACTTGAACTTAAAATCTGTGCCATTTTGAAAAGAGTCTTTGGGATTCATCCAGAAAAATAGGTGTGACACTTTGAGTCTAAAACAACTCCTGGATGGAATTAATGAACTGCGTCTGTGTTTCTTTGTCACATAATAGGTAGCTCAGTAAAGTTTTTTTGTTGTGTGCCTTTAAGTCATTTCCAAATTATGATGTCCCTAAGGTAACCCTATCATGGGGTTTTCATAGCAAAATTTTTTCAGCAGGGGTTTGCCATTGCTTTCCTCTGAGGCTAAGAGAGTGTGACTTGCCTGTGGTCACCCAGTGGGTTTCCATGGCTGAGTGGGGATTCAAACCACAGTCTCCCAGATCTTGTTTCAAAATTTAAACACTATAACATGCTGTCTTACATAAACTTTTTCTCCCTATTATTGCTACAAAGTAGTAGAAAATGTAATCTATACAAAGCAGTTCTTTTCTTTGAAAGAAATTCCGAAACGGTGGTCTGTGTTGCCAAACACAGGGTGAATGAGCTGTTTCATACATAATATTGACATTAGTTGTTAAAAAAAAAACCAGCTTTACCCCAAGGATTCTGATGCTGGTTTATTACATTACATAGACTTTGTTTTAAACCACAATATCTGGTTCAAACATGCTACTAAGCTTGGATACTTTAAAAGTAAAACTGAACCTTGCTGGAATCTTACCATTCAGCCAAAAAGAGGAGGTGGAAAAACATAGTCCCTACATTTCACTCTGTGTAGGCATTCAGGATCAGGATAACTTAAACTTAAGCCCTCTGTCTTTACATGGTGATTTCCTACACATGAACCCTACAATCCAGAAAAATTTGAAACTTTGAAAAATTAGGTTTTCTTATCATGTGAAGAGGCCTCATGTATATAGGAGGCTGTCCTCTAACATCACTGTCCATTGAAACAGTAACAGTAGAGGAGACAGAGGAAACTTTCCTCTTCTCCCACAAGCAATTCACTTTACCCTGAAAAACTAACCAAGACTTATGTAGTTCTAAATTATGATGTAGCATTATATGTAAATTAGTCCAGTGTGGGGCCTGTGTAATTTTTTCTGAGGGTGGGGTCTACTACTACTACTACTACTACTACTACTACTACTACTACATCATCTGTTGAGGTAGGAGGAAAAATGCTTCTTCAATTCCAGTTTGTACAAAATTCAACAAACAGTAAATCTAGCAGTTCTGTTAAGTTCCTGTTCTGATAGTGGGGAATGGATGGAATAGCCTGCTAAGGGACTTAGATTTGTCCCCACACAGGACAAGCTCTCTCTTTCCACTAAGTCTAGTTGCAAGTTTCAGGAAGGTAAAAGTGCCCCTCCGCAAATCTCCATTGTTTTTACTCGGTAAGAATAAATAGAAACTCTCTCCCTGCTGCTAGTTAGAAGTGTGTGTGTGTGTGTGTGTGTGTGTGTGTGCGCACACACACACACACACACACACGTGCGCGCATGTATTCATTCATAGGAGCCTTTCTGGGAATGTCCATCAACCAGCAATTCTATTGTGCTGTGTCTTAGAGGGAACAAACCTGCAGGCTACAGCGTGTGTTCTCTAACACAAGGTGTGTCATTGATTTACACGCAATGTCTGCTTGACATCTCCCTGGACACCCTTTAAAAAACCAGTGACTCATTTCTGTGGAATTCCTTCTGAATACATACAAAGGCAGTGAATTACATTTGTTCGCAGCTGGGTGGAGATGGCCCCTCCTGTTCCAAGATCAAAGGTGATAAAACCTCAGGTTAGAAACAAATGGGCTTTCTCCTACTGGTAGGCTGTTACACTGTGTGAGGTTTCGGGTTTTGTAATATATAAAGTTCAAAATATAATAATAGTGCAGGATGTTATTGTGAAATGGGGCATCTGAGGCTACCAGCTGTTTCTTTCTAGTGTAAAATTTTCTGTATGTGGAAGCTCCCAGATCACCCAGAAGACACACTTCTACAGTCCAAGTATGATTCACTGAACTGAGTGAGGCTGTTCATGAGTAACTTCCATAATAGCATTTTTACAGTGTAAGATCCATCAAAATCTCTTTGCAAACAATCTTCATGACACAGGCTGGCATGGTTTTACTTTTTATAGGCATTGTGTGGGGCTTGGTAGACATCTGCCTTCAGTTCAGAGGTGTATCCTTATGAAGACCTACAATGAAAATGGGAGGTTCTGTCTGAATTAGCTGAGCTGATGTGGACGTTCCGTTACTTCTGAGTTAGAGCGATACCAAGAGACGTGTGACAGTACTTGATTTTAGTTGCAAACTACATCCATTCTTGCTTTTCTTTTGTCTTCACAAGACTTTCTTTCTGACCATCACATTGTCATCCACATTGTCTGCACTAGTTAAGCTGTTGTTGGATAGCTTCATTGTCAAAGATTTTTTAGGAATGACAGATGTATTATTTGTTTGATAGGTATGTTTTTAATCAGAGAACTGAACCTTTTTACTAAAAAAAAAAAAAGAGGATGAAAAAGAAATGTGATGGTAATCATTGTAGCACTTTGGGGCTCATGAATCTCATACTGTAATATATTTCATATGTTGTCATAGCTTCATTTATCTCATTCTGACTCTGAATGTACAGCATTTTTCATGTTAACCTCATTGAACTGAAGGACCTTGCATCCTGGGAGCATTTATTGGACCAATCTGCTACTTTAGGAAGCCCTTTTATGTTCAGCAGATCTAGGAAATGGGTAAATCCAGTGTTGGTTTAGGCTGGCACCTCAGGAAGTAAGCTTGCTGCCAAGGCATGCAAAGATCAAAGCTAAAGCATGTGAACCTCCTGCAAACTGATATATTGGAAGAGTTGTCTCATGAGTATCAGAAGGGCTGATGCGTCTTGTTTCTCAGAAGTTTCTTACCTTGTCTTGGAAATGTGCCTCACACTGTTCAGTGATCTATCAAAAGTGTTTCTATTATTCCTCTGTAAACAAAATGAGTGGCTACAATGTTACAATAGCATTAGTATGATGCAGTTTCTAGTTCCCACTGAATCATGAAACTCACTAGCTGAGCTTGGGCAGTCATATACACTCAGCCTGACCTACCTCACAGAATGTCTGCGAGGATAAAGTTAGGAGGAAGAGGGCCATGGCCACTGGCTTGAGCTCAGCGGATGAAATGCAGGATATAAATGAAATTAATTAATTAACTAATGTAATAAATAAGTAAAAGAAGCTCCTTACAGTTACCTAGAGTAGGCTGAGTGGAGGATGAGAGAAGAGGAAAAACTCTGGAGTTAATTGTAGCAAATCTAGCCTACCTAGGGGTAGCTGGTTTCAGATTCAGTTTCTCTATCTAGATGTGATTGCCTAGCCCAGCCTTCTTCAACTTGTTGCCTTCCAGATGGCCATGCTGGCCAAAGATGAGACTGGTTGTAGTTAAACACATCTGGAGGGCACCAGGTGATGGAAGACTGGCCTAGGTTTTTTGTAGCTGGAATAAACCCAGTTTTTACAGCAGGAAATGCCTCCTCTCAAAGCAGCTGCATATTGCCTCTTCTAAGGCAATTGTGAATAATAAAATATACTTGGCCATAAGCTTTTTGAAGGAGCTCTCACCCAACGAAACTAATAAAAACATTAATAGTAGCTCAGCTAGAGTTGCCTGAGTAATTTCGGCCTCAATCTCTCCCCCCACCCCAACTCCCTTCTTATGTTGCCTTCATCATTAGAGTCAGGCCACAAGCAGGCACATGGAACTTAAGGCATCACAGAGGATTGGCACAGCTGAACTTTGGGTGTTTCTGTTGAGTTGCCAGCCAGAACCCTACATTATCATTGCATGATTATTGTAGTATTCTACCAGGTAATACACACTTTTCTCTTGTCTTTTCTTCCATCTCCAAGATGGTTACTTGAATAAATAGGTTCTGATAGGAATTTATTACCTCCTATAGAGTGAATGTTGGTCAAATCTTGAATGACCAAGGGCAGGACAAGAGCTGCTGCAGAGTGCTAAAGGTGGCATTGTTTCTAATGCTATTGGAGGAGGTAGAGAAACATGTTGATTCTTGAAAAGAAAGACTGAGGTGCAGGTATAGACTGATGCTATGAGTACAGATGGTAAGTGCATCTTTAAATTTTTATGGGTGCCATATTACAAAAGGCTCTGCAACACCCACTTGCAGATTACCTTCTATCTCAACCCCAAGATAGAAGAGAATGTGTTACCTCCCTGTTAGGCATAGAAACCTGCTAACTGTAGAAATATGATCACTTCAGCCCTACAAGATTCAGTAGTGCTAGAAGACTATATTGCTCCACTTTACTAGAAATTAAGAACTACTAGAATAAAAAATTATGGGCTTAGAAAATTATTTAATTAAAGAGCTTCAGAAACCCATTCCCAATGATGCAATACAGTGTTTGGCTTTTGGTCGTTCAATGGCTGTTTCCACACTAGCCTGTTATAGTGCTGTTATTCCGCTTTCAACATCCTATGGAATTCTGGGGCTTGCGGGGCCTTTGAGGCCCCTCCCTAAACTGCAAGCCCCAGGATTCCTTAGGATGTTGAAAGTAGAATAGTAGCACTATAACAGGCTAGTGTGGAAATGACCTATGTCTTGTATATATTTGAAATGATTGTGTTTAATTAATCCTTTGCACAAGTTTAACAGGAAGTCTGCACAATGGCAACACTGATGATTTCATTCATGAAAACCATCATTATTAGTCAGCAATCTTTAAGTGATGGTAATAAGCACTATTAGGATTCTGCTAGAACCCAGATGTGGGGGGTGCCGCGGAGAATGATTTGTAAGAGCCTTTTAGTTGCCACAGCTTCCAAAAGTGGAAATCTCCTGTTTCAGCAAGTATGGATGGAAAGGAGGAGGGATGGAGGGATGAACAGAGAGATAGAAAGAGGGATGAATGAATGGAGGAATGAATGGAGAGCTAGAAAGTGAAAGAGGGAGGAGGGAGAGAGAGGGAGAGGGATAATAGTTAGGTACCAACTGCCCATGACAAACAGCTTGAGTTTTTGGAACTGTACATGGAGAAGAGTAACTGAGAATTAATAGCAATGGGAGTATGAACATCAAACATTTGTTTTATTTCCTTATACTCCTCTTATTTTCTCTCTTTTTCATTTTTTTAAATCAATTTAAATCTTACAGATTTCTTTCTTGATAACTTGGCACAGTTTATTTTCAGCTGATGTTGGGGAGAGGAAGTGGGCAGGACTCAGGGGGATGTTTGGTGAATATTGCATAAAAATTGAACAAAATGCTGAAATAAACTAATAATGGTGGTGGTCATTATGATGATGATCTTTGACTTAAAAAGCACACACAATTTTGCTCTCTTTGTAGGCTCTAGAACTGGCATAAATCTTTCCTTCCATTGGGGGCTGGAAGCCCTATGAATCTGTTGAATCCACAGCCTCCTGTGCTCTGCCTGGGGCCTTCTAAGGACTCTCCTCCTTTTCCATATGTCCAGTGTCAGACACTTGAGTAGCACTGACAGAGAGAGAGAAGAATCCAAAGTTAGAACTCCCCCTCCAAGGTTAGAACTTTATCTCCAATATTTCTCATGACCATGAAAAAGAAAACTGAAGCTTTAATAATCTATATAATCCAGGACTGGAGGAGCCTTCATCTTTTTTAAATTAATTTTTATAAGGATCGTATAAATAATACAATGTAAACAAAAATAATACGGTAAATAAATAGTACAACATAAACATACATACATAAATCTGCATAAATACTCTCTAACATTTGATTCCCAATCTTCCACATCTTCATTTAGCTTCCTGACTAGATTGTCCTTACGATAATATATTACCTAAATAGGTGAGGATCTATTTCCTCCCTTTAAGCACATCAGGAGTCTACTAATGCAAACTTAAATATAATTCTACTTATTACTTTAACTCAGTTATAGCTTTAAGATTTAACCTTAGTATTTATGTAAGTACATTCGTATATTGTATAAATTAAGATAAATCAAAATAAAATTTGACCATATCTCCGTCTTCAATCAAAAATATTGTATAACTGAATCCCATTTCTTAACAACGTTACCAAGGGGGATCCCTCTTAATAACCTCATCAGTTTATCCATTGAAGCCATATCAAACAGTTTTATTTGCCAGTCTTCTGCATTTGGTATTTCTGTTTTTTTCCAAGGTTTGGAGGAGCCTTCATCTTTGTAATCATACTGCAGTTCACAGTATATAATGGAACCACAGCTGTGTCAAGAGAAATATGAGAATTCCAGTTCCCTTGGCATATATCAGAGGTAGAAATCTGTGGCCCTGTAGATATTGTTTGATTTCAGCTCCAGTAGGCCCCAGCCAACATGGTCAACAGTCAGGAATGTAGGAATCTGTAGCCCACAACTGGAGGGGCACAGCTTTACTATTTCTGATTTCAAGTAACTGCTCAGTCCAAGAACAACCTGTAAACATGTCGGTTCCTGTTGTCCTAAAATCTCTCCTCCTCCGTGGAATTTACATTCATTTTACTTCATTTCTATACTGATCAATAGCCAGAATTCACTAAGTGGTTTACAAAATCACATACTATTACTCCCCAGGGGATTTCCAGTTCAAGTTTCCTTGTTGTTGTTGTGCACCTTCAAGTCATTTCCAACTTATGACGACTCTAAGACAAACCTATCACAGGGTTTTCTGGGGACTAAGAATGTGTGACACAGCCAAGATCATTCAGTGAGTTTCCATGGCCAAGTGGAAAATGGAACTTGGGCTTCCAAGCATTTGAACCACTACACCACGCTGGCTCTTCCAAGTTTCCTTGCCTCACCCAAATTGTGTAGAAGGGAGGTTGCCAAACCTCAGACCCACAGGGACACATTAGAGTGGCTAGTGTCTAAAGAGCGCATTGTCATGAATCAAAGTGTGAATTAACATTGTTAACAGTTAACATTAACAATTAACATTGTTAATTCACTAATTAAGCTACATAGTTAAAGGTCAATAAAGAAACATTAAGCTGAACTCAGCCAGAGAGGGCACTCATAGGCCATTTCCGCACAGTGTTTCCGTCTCGCGATGGGGATGTGTTGCTGCTGATCTGCGAGTTGTGCTTTCACATGATGTTGTCATGGTCCTGCTGCCAATGCTTCCCCACTCATCATGATCGCAGGATATTCCATTACCAGAAAAAAAATCTGGTACTGGCCCCTGATCGTGCAGCACTCCTGTCGCTGGCAGCCATTTGGAAGAGAAGAAGTGTGATCTAGGCACTTCCTTCCCTGGTGTAGCACAGAAAGTGGTTGGCTGCACTGCGGAAGGAAGGCCCATGTCGCTTGCCCTACCCTTCTGTGGGCAGCTGGCCAGGTGCAGTGGGGAGCATTCACAACAGGACAGCAACAGAGATAGGTAAGGTGCAGAAATGGCCATAGACTCCTCCTAGCACAGATTCTTAGTTGGAGAGAGTAAGGGAAGAGAGGGAGAAGGAAGCAAAAATATCCCAGATCTCTTTATGTCCTTTTCCTGCGCATTTTCATGTGGAAAAACGTGCCAGCCTTCTTCTATCTGTTTCCTACCTTTTTTGTAAAAAACTTGTCAGTCCTTTTCAGTAGTTTTCATGACCATTCCTTTTTTTTTCTCTCTCTCTCTGCAAAAACATGCCAGCCATCTTCTGTTCCCTCTTGCTATTGCAAGATGCTAGGAGTGCTCTTTTTCCTGCTTTCAGAATGGCTTTGCTGTTGCCACTGTCAGTCCATGCTTGGTCCTCTCCTTCCAACTAGTCCCTTCACTGCTCCTACAAAGCTCAAATCCCAATTTGCTCAGCTGCTTTGCTTCCTTACCCCTCACCACAAAGCCCTCTGCAGGGTGCAAGAGTGGGAAGGGAAAAGAGGGAGACAGAGCAAGTAAGTGAAGGGGATTTGGTCTTTTCTTGAAGAATGAAAGGACCTATTCAAAAAGCTGCTTTATCTTTCTTATTGCAAAGGAGGAGTGAGTGAATAGGGTACCTGAGTTTTGCTGACTGGCAAAGCACCAAATATGGTGCTAATGCTGGTTTGAGGAGAACAGGGTGGGGGCAGGGGATGCTGATAGAAGCAGCTATGGAGATGCTTGAAGACAATTTGAAGAAACAGCTGGTGTATTTTTCCAGGAAATTGACGGGTGACCAGCAGGTGAGGCAATGAGGAACAGTGTAGGGATGAGGGGAAAAGACTGGGGTGCGACAGCAGCAGCCAAGCAGTTTGGGACTATGCAAAAATGAGAGGAGATGTAGCTTGGGGACTGGTGATGTCAAAAAAGAAAAATCAGTAAGTATCCGAATGTGAATAAGGACAAGCTTGCCTGTGGCTTACAATCCTGGAACTGCTCTCTTTTCTTCCAATGTGATTTGTGATTTGTGATGTGATAAATTTGTTTATTACTTTTCCATTGTTCAGATATTGCTATAAACAAATCAAAACATTAACTGAAACAAAAGCCAATACTAACAAAGTCCCTTTTCCACATATGAGCCTGTTTTGCTTCTAAAATTGTACTCTCATCCCCCTTTCTGCATGATAGGGCCAGCTTCTTGCTTAAAGCTGTGAAACTGCAACCCTCACTTAGGTTTAGGCATGAAACTGCATAAACAGACTTTGGCTTCAGGTCCCCACATCAAATGTAGAACTCTGAATTTTGAAAGGGAAGTAAACAATTTAAATTCTACGAGGCATAAAAATGCATACAAGTATGGGTTTGAATCTTTTTGGCATTCCCAACTAAAGTAGATGCCTTGAATCATTTGCTAAATGGTGAATTAAAATTTGTGTAAGTACCATTAATTCGATGAGTCTATTCTAGCTGCAACTAAAAATAAAATTCAAACCATAAACTTTCATTAAAGACCTGGGGGAAGATGAAGGTAGCATAGAATTCTAGATATCACACAGTGTTCAGACGCTGATTTAATGACATAGAGAACAGAAGTACTGAATCTTTAAAAGAGTATGTGCTTTGTTGTTCAACAATGTGTTTCCTAGTATTGCTGGTAAGCACAAAGAACGAGGTTTCTTTCAAAACATTGCGTAAGACCAGTTTGGTGGTTAATGGACTGACAACATGGTCCCCCCAGCCTGCCTGGCAAGCTACCCTGGGAATACAAGAAACAACACACTGGCTGAAAGAAGGATCAGCATCTAGAGCAAGAGCTTGAGGCAGAATGATCTGCAGAAGGATAATACATTTTAAAGACCTATAGTGATGACTGATGGGGTTCTCCCTAGCCGCCTTTTAAAAATCCTTAAACTCCTGTTCATCTTTTTTCTGCTTGTGATAAAAAGCAGGCCTAACACAAATGATGCTCTAGAGAGGGAGCTGGTATGCACAGATACAGGGAGAAGGGCATCTTAAGGTTAGCACTGGGCTAAGAGCCAGGGAGGTCAGTGAATAAAGAAACTGCAGACATAACTATGAAGATGTGTCAACAGGTGATGCTTCATCTTCATGGCAACAAAGTTGTTTGGTGCCAAATCACATTCAGAACTTGCCTCTTGATATCTTCGAGAAGTCTTGAAGAGGCGTTGCAATACATTACGTGGTGCAGACTGCAACTTTCCAATCATTTTATCAGCCTGAATGCTTGATTATATTTTGAGATGCATAGTGTTGTGTTTGAGACAAAGAAGGATCTGAGAGCAAGGACCAGACAGTCCAGAGTCTACATTAGCAGGGTCCAAAGAGAGAACAGGGAAAAACCAGGTCAAAAAACAGGTTCAAAGCAGAGAGAGGGTCCAGCTAGAGAACAAACAAGTCAGTCAAGAGCATGGTCAAAAAGAGTCCAAACTCAAGCATGAAATGACTTTAATGGAGGAGGACCCAAGGAAGGCACTAGCAGGAGCTGGACCTTCTCTCCAGATGTTTCCAACAAACTTCGTTGCTTAAAACAGAGATTTATAAAGCTGAGCTCCCCACCTCAAAAAAAACCCCAAGTCTCAGCTGCGGGCACTCAGAAATCTTCCGCATGAAGACCTGGTACATGAGGAATTTATCCTTGCAATTGGGCACTCTAGCATTCATCAGCCTTGCTTGTGCTTTTCATTCACCAGTGCTCTTTCTAGGGCTGAGTGGTGGTTCTGCTTTATCCTCAGACTCAATAGTTGTACTGCTCTTTTGGGGAAGGAATTCTGAGACGCTCTGCTCTGGGCGTCCAGGATTTCAGAGGTTGTCTGCTTCTTGGTTCCATCCCTCCAACATGGATTTGACACAGCCTATCTATTTCATCTCCATATTGGGTGAGTGGGTGGAATAATAAACGTTTTTGACTCCATTATGTTATATTTTGCTTATTTGAAGCTGAGATTAAGATGCAAAGAATCTTGCCCACATCAGATCATCCACCCCTTTACTGTGTGTATACTTAATGTCTGATTAAAACGAATAAAAGAAATGGATAGATTTTGGAACAAATGCAAAATGACCCATGGTATACTATCTAGTACTAAATTATATATTAGTGTACCCCTTCTTGATACTAGTCTCTGTGTTAATTCGAAATAAAAAGACACAGATTCCTCAAAGCTGTTTTATCCCTGGATCCATTATCCCAGTCTTCTAGGGCTACCAGAACTACCCCTTTAATTAACAACAAAAAACAACAACAAACCAAAAACCTTAATTTTGTTAAATGCCTGGAGTTTTTCTGAAGGAAAAAGATGACATTTAAATATAGTCAGTATATCAGGTAATAAAATCTCTTTTACATGAATAAGCCTTGGAAATCAAAGCTAGTAGTGTACATTATAAAATTTTGAGCCTAAAAGGTAGGAGCCTTTCTTGATAACTTTTTTAAAATCAGAGTAGGGTAGGGTTCTAATTATCAGTGTGAAATAATAAGTTCACTACCTGGTCTAATCCTTCCATGCCTTTCTGCTTCTATGCATCTGTTTCTTCTCTGTATTTCTTGATAATCCCTCTTACCTCAAAGTGGAAAATAGAATTTTTAAATAATTCTACCGCAACAGCACAGTATTAAAACAAGCTGAATATAAAATATGCCCAATTTGCTTAGTTGAGTTCCAAATTAGATGTGTCGAATTGTAGTATTCCAATGTATCTTAAATTCAAATTCCAGATCTCTAGCATACAAGAACATAACTGTTTTATAGTCATTTCGGTCCCAATATACAGTATTCCTAATGCTTTCTGTGTGTTTTCCACAATATTGCCCCTAATGTCTTAGGAACTGTCATGCATACATTTCTAACCTGGAACTGTTAACTGACCAAAAAATCAATGTGGTTCTTCTCCCAAGTTCAAGTGTAAGATGCCATCTAGTGCTTCTTCCTCCTGAGTTATTAATTCAAACCTGATCTTCTCTGATTATATCAAACTTCTTTCTCTGTGAATTTCTCTCTGAAGGTTGCTTTAGATGAGATGCCTAGCCTTGCACAACTGTGATGACAGCATTGCCCTGCAAAGATTTGTGTTTTGGATTTAGACCAAGGGTGGGCAAAGTACAGCTCTCCAAATGTTCTTGGATTGCATCTCACTGCATTCCTCACTGTTGGCTGTGCTGGCTAAGGCTGACTGGAGTTGCTGGCTAGCAACATCTGGAATGCCACACTTTGTCAATCCTTGATTTAGACCTTTCTAAAGACACAGATTTTACTCGGCTTCATGTCCCTAAGGTTCAGAATGAGTTTAACAACCTATTTTGACTAGCTTAGAGATTGTTAAGAAAACAGAAGTGAATAGTACTCCTGTCACCATAAACTGAGGGTTGTGGCGGAGGGAGCTATGATTCATTTGTGCTACATCATTTAGGACCAGTGATGAAAGACCTGAGGCAACTGGATATATGTAATATACTTTGGAAAGAAGGCAAAGAAAGTCATTTGAAAGATGAAAGGTCTTCTAAACTTCTTGTGCATCACAGATCTGTTAAAACTTATACCGTAGTAAATGTGTAAATATTTATGTTGCCATAAGATTCTTTGTTACTTCAACTGTTTAACTCTTCCTACAAAAATGGAACATTGGGTTTTAGTGTCTTATGAAAGTAGCAAGTAAAATTCCTACATCCTTGTCTGGAGAACATGCTGATCTGAAGCTCAGTGCAAGTTGGCAGCTACCATATCTTCCTCCTGCCTTCTTTCTTCGCCATTTAGAATACCCGCAGTCCTTTCTTTGTGATGAACACCAGGATTCTAATATGAGAATGAGACAAGGAGGAGCAAAAAGATTGGTGACGGACTTGAGATGACACATACTATAGCTACAAGTTGTTGAGTGCCTCAGAGCCTTTTATATGCATCATGACATGAGATTCCTGATAACAGTAGGATGTTTTTCCTGGAACAGTCACCTTTCTAATCTTACCAGTAGAATAGATCAGGATAATAAATAGGCACTATGAACGAAAACTGCATTTCTTATTTATACATATTAAAGAAAAAGAAATATGTAATCTCGATGAGTTCCATTCCCTCGGAAAGTTACTATATCTAAACTTTACTTAGGATGTGGGTTGGCAACTGTGCTAGGGACTGTTTTTCACATACATCCCACACCTCTGCTGGGCCACCACCAAAATGAAACCACCAGTGAAGTGACCTCACTTCTAGTTTTGTTTTCTGCCAGTTTTCCAGCTTTTTGTATATTTGGGGGATCAGCAGAGTGGTGGGAGGAAAACTGTGCTTTTTTGTGGCACCTTTGAATTGTTTGGAAACATTGTGGAGTGAAATATCACTTGAAATTTTTAAAACATTGGGGGGCCTATGGGATGTCCCAAGAGCCAGTGTGGTGTAGTGGTTTGTGCATTGGACAATAACTCTGGAGAACAGGGTTCAGATCCCTGCTCAGCCATGGAAACTCACTGGATGATCTTGGGTAAGTCACACTTGCAGCCTCAGAGAATGACAGAGGCAAACCGCTTTTGAACAAATCTTGCCAAGAAAATCCTACAATACGGTCACCTTACGGTCACCATGTGTCAGAAACAACTTGAAAGCACATAGCAACAACCACAACAAGGGATGTGGGGGGGATCAGGGGCCTCAGAGATGTTGGGAGCTGAATATAGTCCACAGACCACAATCCCCCTCCCCCCACAAATTACAAGAAAACGTTGTGCCTAGTGAAAAGCTAAAATGCTCCCTTCTGTACTCTTCTCAAACTATAGGAGATCTCTCAGGGTCTGATTCTAGGAGACCAAGCTGGGCTGGCCATATCTGTCACCATAAAAAAAGACAAATAATGGTACAGGTTGGCAACTGCTAATTTATATGATAGTTCCAATTGTGGAATTACTGTACTTTAAATAGATTACTGTTTTATTACTACTGCAATTACTATATTAAATAGAAATAGTGGATCTCACTAGATGTTTCCTTTTGTTTATTAAATTTATGTCCTTTGGCCAAAAAAGTGTTCCAAGCAATTAACAATAAAATATAGAGTAGAAACCATGGTGCAAAACTTTGCCTACACAGTTCTGTGTCCTTCCCCCTCCCTTAGCAATTGGGAAGCCCTAGGAAGGGCTACTGCTCTTGCTGGGAAGGAGGGAATCAATTGAGGCCATGAAGTAGTGGCTGGATTCAGTGGCTTGGCGCAGGAGGAGAAATGAAGGAGCCCTCATGGACAGAGTATATCCCTCCTTTTCCTTCCCCTTGGACCCCAGAAGAGCTGTATCGTCATGGTCTGAATGGGAGATTTGGAAAAGAAGCACAAGGGCATGCACACCCCATCCAGAAAGGGACACACATACACACACGCATGTTTGTCACCAACAGGATGCTGATCAAAGTATCCAAGGGTTGGGTGTTGGTGAGTGACTTCAAGATCCCTGCCAGCTCTCATTTCTTTTGATTCCTTATGTTTAAAATAATGCATAGGCTTAGTTTGGATTGGAATGTCCTCAGATAAAAGACACGTTCAGACAGAGGACTGTGCTTTGTAGAGTAAGATAGATGGTCACCCTAGGTAAGAAGAGATAAAATATATTCATTACACTATATGGAAATATTATTACCAGATACTTTGTTGTTGAGGTTACATCCTGGTTATTTATTCTGCACAAGATAAGTAACATCTGGCAAAAATTCTTGAGCTAATTCTTCAACAGTGCCTTGTGGTCCAAACAGAGGGAGTACACCTCACCTATGTTCTCCATTTGAGGGTCCCTTTGACAGAATAGCCCCCTTCAGATCTGCAAACCCACTTAACTCTCTTCCTTATACTTTTTCAGTTTCCTGACATCAAAAGAAATGCAGTTTCTTATTTTTTCTCTGCACTCACATCAAGGTAAAAGTAACACCTCAGTAATTTATACCACATAGTTCTTACTCTCCCACAAACACTTTCAGCAAAAGAATGGTGTTTTCGCAATAACTCTTTAAAAATATGGGGTTCATGTGTTTCACAATTATCTGTAGCTTTCATTGGATTGACTCTTTCACTGAATGCTGTTGGTTGTGTTTGGCCTCAGTGCCTCTGCACATCAGAAGTTGTGCATATGGCAAAACCTCCTTCTTCCCCATTGGATGCTAGCAGTTGCTGCCTGAAGTGCTTTTTTGCCAGCCATGTGGAGACAGAGTCAAACTGAATTTGTTTCCATTGGTTAAGTTAGGGAGAGTCCTCATTAGGAGGATTTATTCCTTTTACTAGATCCAGTTTAATCCTCCTAATGTTGATTAGCTCACACCTATCTGACACCATTTTAGCAATCTGAGGCAAAGAAGAAAATTGGAATATAGCTCGTCACTGCAATAAAGCTAGGAACTGATAACACATTTTATCTGGAAGTAAATTGAGCTCAATTGCACTTGTTTCTGAATAAACATGCTTAGAACGGGGACAACAAAGAGAGAAAACTGCTCTCTTTTTTGCCCCAAATGCTCATAATTATGTGCAAATAAACTCACTAGAAGAGCCTCTGAAGTTTTTCAAGTTAGTTATGTTATTTTCCTTTCTCAGTAGCGAAATAGGGTAAACATGTTCAGTGGAGGAAAGTACAGCATGCATGCTTGCATTTGTGTGTGTGTAAGTCTGTCTGTAGCTAGATATGCTTATCCATATTGATAACTCCTATGGTAAGAATTTCAGCAGTTTCAGCCTTTCTCACCTCTGCATACTAGAGTTGCACTTGTTTATGTTCACTCTGTCTGTTAGGATTAAAGGTATAGGAGTCTTCCGCTCTCCTGCCTCTAGCCACTCTCCTGTCCCTTCCTTTTCTCTAGAGATGCCTTAACACTTGTGGTTTAAAAACTTCTCTCTTGTTAAGAACCCCTATGCAAGAAGCACGTAGGAAAAGAAAGAAGACATTGAATGCTAAACTCAGTGCAGAAGAAGTTGGCAGAGGTGATAATACATTGTGCTGGTTAACTTCACTGAGGTGGAATTGGGTATCCCCAGATGGTCAAGAGAGAGCTTTTGCTGTAGCCATGGAGCAATACAATTTCCGTGACATATGGCTGGCTTTCTGTCAGGTGGCAAATGCATTAGTACCAGGACATTTCAGGAAATGTCCCTGGCCCTAGCCTGCCGTTCTTAAGCAACAGGAGCAATCGACTTATGGGTTTCTCTGCTGTGATTTAATCTTTATGGGATTTTGGTGTACTAGCCATCAAGATAAGTATGTCTGATAATAGGGGGTCCAGCAACTGCAGTGAGGCTAATCGGCTGCAGCTGAGCAGCTTTTCCTCATGTAGGATTGGTTTATTATGAATCTTGATCAAACCCTTACTTAATTTTCAACTTGTTACCTGTACTTAGAGGCAAGAAGTGTGCAAAAATGGACAAGAAAGTACAGTAGATGTTCTCCAGTTAAGCATACTTTTTCCAAGGCCACATACTTAATCAGATAAAAATGCTAAGAGAACTTTCCTAAAATCATATTACATTTACCATTCCTGCAGATGCTCCCCACCCTTTTGCACAGTCACTCACAGTGAACACAGTTACAATTGCAAGGACTACATTTTGTCTTTTGTTTTTCAGAGCAGCTTTTTTTCTT
Organism: Iguana delicatissima; assembly: GCA_948472985.1. Classification (NCBI taxonomy): domain Eukaryota; kingdom Metazoa; phylum Chordata; class Lepidosauria; order Squamata; family Iguanidae; genus Iguana; species Iguana delicatissima. The sequence continues at coordinate 211,518 of CAOKZL010000828.1, read as the reverse complement.
TTGCCCTTCTTCCCGTTACTGCTGTCAGAACACAATATCAGACAGTCCAATCAAGACTGTAAACAGAGGAAATCCTATCTTGATCCCCAGAGAGCAGGGATAGGGGGCTTTTTTTACATCAGATGAAAAGTTCTGGCTGGAACACAGAGAAATCTGTTGCTTCTGCCATCCTCTCAGACCATCAGTAGGTTTGTTTGCACAACTGAGAATGGTTCAGAGTCCTTGTTGAAAATAAGAGACTGGGAAAGGGGGAGCACAAGATGAGTAGGCTAAGAGCTTTGTTTAGTAGGCTACAAGTGCGTTTCTCCAGGACTCAGTGCCAGTAATAATAATCACTGTTGCTGTAGTCCAGGGAAGAGAGAAAAGCAAGGGAAAAGATAACAGAGGAAAGCAAGGGAAAAGATAACAGAACATAATGCCAGTAGTTAGAGACTAATATATTCTATGGAACCAAGCCTTCTCGTGAAACTCCTGCTCATGTTTGTGTGTGCATTTAATTAGGAATAGTCCTCTTTTTAAAAAAAAAAAGAATTACACAAGGCCCATGATTAGCAAGAAACCAGGCTTCCAACAGGGAAGGTAGGAAGACAAATATGAGAGCTAAAGTAGACTACATATCTCTTCCTGCCCACCTGAACACAGAATTACTGTTGTTGCTGCTGCTGCTGTTGTATGCCTTCAAGTCATTTTCAACTTATAGTGACCCAAAGGCAAACCTATCTTAAGGTTTTCTGGGGCTGAGAGTGTGTGATGTGCCCAAAGTCACCCAATGGGTTTCCATGGCCTTGCTCTCTAGGATCGTAGTCCAATGCTTGAACCACTATACCATGTTGGTTCTCAAACAGAATTGTAGTCACGTGTAAATCTTTCTGAGGGAATTGCAGCAAAACAAGGAAGAAAATGGCTCAACACACTTTATGGCCTGAGACATGCTAACGTACAGTTAGAACAAGCAGTAGCAATCACAGAAGGAGTTGTCATCCAGTTATTCCTATGAGTACACAAAACTCCTGCTTGTGGTCCAGATAGTCAATGCCCCTATGATGGGAGCACATGGGCTGCCAAAACCAATAGTTAAATCAATAACCAAGATGTGTTCCAAAAGCACGCTGGTTGCTTGGACTTCTTTTTAATTTTTCTTAGCAACTTCAGCACTTCCTTTTATGCACTCCACCCTCATCATCCCTTCTCTTCACATCATAGTTAAGCTGAGGAATGCAGCTTTATTTGCCCGATTAGCCCTGTCTGTCATTTGGTGTAAGATTTTCTTCTATAATTGGTAACTTAAAATGGTGCTGGAGATGAGCCTTCTGTGTTCTTTGTGAATTGCTAGATTGTAACACTCGCTAAATGTTTTCAGCAGAGCTTGGAAAAGTTATTTTTCTGGAGCACCATTCTTGGAATTCTCCAGCCAGCATGATTGACGGGAGAGCTGGGAATTGTGATGTTTCAAAGGGGGAGATATTGATCAGCATACATTCTCAGCCCCAGAAAACCCTTTGATGGGTTCGCCTTAGGGTCACTATAAGTCAGAAACAACTTGAAAGAACACAACAACTATAACTACTACTATTACTACTATTCTAAGCTATGCTTCTTTTCTTTTTTTTATGAAGCTGGTAAGACTGCTTATATATTGTCCTAGTGCAGTGTTCCCCAGGATGAAAAGGGTCTTGAGGCCTTGGGAATGTGTTCTCAATCTATATACAGTAGCCTGTAATCCCAAATGAAAATAGCCAACAGCACAGTAAAGGCAGATTGGATGAAACTCTATGCACCTGTCTTTGTGCCTATGTGCCTTCAAGTCACCTGTCAACTTATGGTGACCCCATGGATTTCATAGGGTTTTCTTAAGCAAGGAGCACTTGGTGTCTATTGGTGGTCTCCCATCCAAGTATTAACCAGGGGTGACCCTGCTTAGCTTCCAAGATCAAAGAAGAACTGCTGCCTCTAGGGCATTTAGGCCTTTTGCAGCTGTTTTTTTCAAAGTGCCAAAAGGACCAGTTGGGTTGTGTGAGACTGTGAAAAATAGTGCAGAAAGGAAGTGGCAGCTTTTATAGTTCGCAGTAGCTGCAAAGAAAAGTTTACTAATGAGAGACAGCTGTCAGTGCATGACATTGGGTCCATGGATGTGATATGAGCACTCAAGGATCTGTGGATAAAGATTGTTGTTGTACACTGCTTTTCCAAACTTGGTCCTTGTGTCTGTGGGAGACTGCTTGGCATTCAATTTCCAGCTGTCAGTTTCTGTCAGCTGGACAAGATGCCTGCCTATCTAAATCACTTTGGGAACTTCCTCTCTCCTTCCAACAGTGCATCTTAATTGCCCTTGCAAAACAGTGGGTATTTGTCCTCAAAGTTAGCAGTTTTACTTCACTGAAAATGTGTCTGATGTTTAGCCAGTGTATTAGAAGGCTAGTAGTGTTTGAACAGTAATGCTGTCTTGAGTTGTATATGAATAGGTCAGTGAGATTTGAAGAGATCCTGGTAGTCTCTCTACAGCTCTGTCCTATGTGAAGACTATAAAGTGTAAAAAGGTAGAGAGCATCTGACTGGACCTGTCTACAGAGCTGAATGAAGATTCTAAGTCTGGAGGCCAACTCCAACAAGCAGTTTCAAGGACAGACCATAGCACTTTGCAGAAAGTCAGTGTTGCTGTTTGATGCTGGGCAGGTTTTATTCCCCAAGAAGATGGAGATTTTATGTGTATTTTCCTTAGCCCTTTGGAAAACAGGGTATGTATCTCAGTGACCTCCATTCTGCCTCTGTTGCTCGCTCTCTGCCAACCATGGCACGAGATAGCGATTAGCTGTCTTCATGGCCCCGTAATAACCATGTCTGAAATGTTCTGCATGATTAACCTATTAGATACAGTATAGCTCCCAGCATTCTCAGACTCTGCTTCTGTTTGCTTTGTAGCATCCAGAAAGGAAATAGATGAGAAGGATAGGAAAGGAACCTTTGAGGTATAAATCTTGGTAGTGCATCATTATGGGTATGAATGCAGGTCTAGTACAGAACAGAAGGATAGTCTTCCAGGATGGGCAGGATGTACTTTTTTAGTTTGGAACAAGCCCCTTGCATCCTTTGTTTTTTGGACTGGGTTAGCAGTGTGTGTGGCAGTTGTTTCTGCGGATACAATTGGAAGTGTTTCAGAAGGACTGGATAGAACAGAGCTGCAGAATCTTTGATCCTCCATATGTTCTGAACTACAGATATCATAATGACTTACTATTGGCCATGCTAGCTGGGGCTTCTGGGAACTGAGACCCAAAAGTTTGATAAGTTTTACAAAACAAGGTAAAAAAACATGACCACAATAACATTAAATTTGGACACTTGTGGCAAAAAATTAGACTGCCAAATTCTAACACAAACAACAACACTACCCCTCAAACATCTCATCACCCAGTTGGCAGGACTTGGGAAAATATTTATCTTCCATCTCTCCAGTTCTCCACCTTCTTCTTTTTTGTGTATGCACAGCGCTCTCCTCTTCTTTGTTATCAATATTGTTAATATGCTAATATTGATATTTTTATTGTCAACATAAATACTGTATTGAAAATATTTATTTAGGTCCTGTCTTTTTTTTCCCCAATAAAATGAGACCCAAAGCAGCTTACAAATTAAAACAAATAAATTTAAAATGTGCAAGATATGTAGCTGAAACACACAAAAGGTTAACATTAAAATGTAATTAAATGATCAATATTGTTAAAAACGATTTAAAACATGCAATTAAAGGAGCAGTTTTTGAAAGTACAGCACAGTTGGAAATAATACAGAACCCTATTAAAAGTCCTTGGTTAAAGAAGACATTCCATTCTCTAAAATCTGTCATTTTTTGCCTGCCAGAGGAAGGGCAGCAAAGAGGAGGAAATTCCAGAGCCTAGAGGCAGCCACCAAAAAGACTCTGTCTGCATCTGCAACAGACATGCCTGTGATGATAGTGGCACTGAGAGAAGCACCATTCCTGAGGCTCTTATGACCCACACAGGCTCATATAGGGAGATAAAGTCTTCCAGACAGTCTACACCTAAACCATATAGAGTGTTAGAGTTGACCACCAGCGTTTGAATTGTGCCTATAAGCTAACCAATAGGTACTGAAGCTTGTTGTAGCAAGGGAATTATATGCTTCTTTTTCCTGTTCTTGTCCCTCCTTTGCTGTTATGTGTACATTCTCCTTTGTATGTATTCATGTCCCTCTTTCATCTATTACTCCTTCCTTCTTTCCCTTTTTTTTCATTTATCACTCTATGAATTACATGTCCTATTAGATGTGTATATTAGTGGTTAAGAACTCTGCCCTGCTTTGTCTGAATAGTGCTTTTGTAAGTTCAAAGAAAGACTTGGGACTTGATGCCATTTTTTAAAATAATGTATGTACTGCATATAGAATAAAAAGAATACACAGAGAGAGATGCATGCAGATCTGCTACACCCATTGAAATGAATGGCATAGGGGAGAATACGGGACAGCAGACCTCCCTGTTTGAAACTGCCAGGTCGATCTGAACATTTCAAAACATGATTCGGTTAAAGATGCAGGAGGACAGATGTAGATGCTGACACACATTCATGAACATGTGTCTGTGCTGCTTTATGTTAGTATGGAGTAATGGAGATCTCTGTTCAGGCCTCCTCCAGAAATTAATTTTAAAAAGTACTTTTGCTTGTTTGTTTTTAGACAGTTATGTAAGGCAAGCTCCTGACTTGGCTTCTGCAAACAAAGCTTGAACACTACCAGTAGGGACATACGGATAGTGTAGTAATTGATCTTTTATTTGATTCACCTTCTCTTTACCCTTTTCTTCTCCCCCTCGCCTCCCCTTTACAGTCATGGACCCACAACATCCAACGAGAGAAGGAGTTCCTACGAAAACTGGTGAAAGCCCGGGTAATCACAGACCTCACCAGTGGAATCTGAGGAGGCGCTGCTACTGTGCTGAAGGGCACAGCCACGTGCATACAGCTGAGGACAAGGGCAAGCAAGAGGTCTTTGGCAAGAATCCCAGCTTTTTAGAGACACACACAGTGCCCTTGGGAAGTCTCCCTGGCTTGCTCTGTCTGCCTGTATCAGGGCTGGCAAAGGAGCAGTGTCTATTGGCTTGAGGGGGCAGGTCCCTCACATGGAACTGAAGGTGGGCATAGTGTTGGAGATAAAATGTCATAGGAGAGAACAAAAAGAGGCCAGGGAAACAAAACAAAAATGTGCCAAATGGAACAAGAGCCACGCCAGAGCAGCAGCATCTGAATGTACAATGCATTATTTTGTATAAAGAGAGATTCAGAATCAAAGAAAATATATCAATGTGCAGAAATGGAGCCTGGCCTGTGCAGAGGCTTCACGGGATACCTGACACTGTATTGCACTTGGCCTGTTTGTGTGCCAGCCATGGCCCCTCTGTGGGGTCTGATTCCGTCTAAGATTTGTCTGTTGGTGCTGCTATAATTTAAAGCTATTGTGGCCTCTCTTTGCCCTAGAAGGAGCAATCAAGGAGCCTACTGGATCTTTGGATTCCCTGCTTCTTATGGAGCAGCTTCTGCTGCCAACATTCACCTGATGGCATTTTTCGTCATTGTTCATGGAGCTCACCTCATTGTGTTGGGGAATCTTTACCTATTTGGCAGGCTTGCCACAAATCCTGCTGAGAGATACCCCAATATATGTTTTCTGTGGCATCCACATAATGGTTTTGAAAAGTTCAAGTGATTGTTTTTTGTTCGGGAAGGGAATAATTTATTTTTGGATCAGAAGTTGTTCTAAGATGTGAAGATTTGTTAATGTTTGACAGCTAATGGTGCCAGAAATTTTTCAGTCATTCTGTTGTACTCTAGCTTAAGTGTCTATTACCTGGATAATGTTCAAGCTTCTCTGAGGATAGTAGCAGAGATCACCTGCCTAACATCTAAATTGGTTTTTGGCTTCTGTATATCCAGTGTTTTTCTTTTTTTCACATTTCTGAATCCTTCTGTATCCTTTTTAAGGAGTCAGAGGGTTCTGTGTTTGTTACTCCTCTCCTAAGTCCTAAGTCTCTGATGCAGTATTTGCACAATTGTGTACCATTTGTGTTGGAAAGGTTAGAAATATGCTGTGCAAAGTGGCCAAACAATAGAGTGGGATGACATGACTTGTCTATGGCTCTTTGCACCTGAGAGATATTTTTAGACTCTGTTATTAATTCATCCTGTTGTAAGGTATGCATTTATAATTTGTACTGGTATCAGGCTGAATGGTACATATGACTGAATTAAGTTCCTTTTCCTTGGATGGAGTGAAAATTTGAACAATTTCCCTCCTGCATACAGAGCTAAAGAATACTCATCCTGTTTTTACCAAGGACACCAGCCTGCATTTTACCTGCTTCATTCCCCATACTGAGTTAGGGGACTGTTTAAAGTGACTGTGGTACTCTGCCACAGAAGCAAAGACAAGACAGCAGCTCAACAGTTGTTCCTTTAACTCTTTTTACTCAGAAATGTAAGACTATACTCAGAAATGTAAGACCACAGTGCAACTGGTTAATGGTATAAGAGTGCCTGGCTATTTTTCCATTGATCTTCTGCAGGATATTATCCCAGTCTCTGAAAAAGGGGGCAAGAATGCTGGCATTTTCCCTTTTCCCTGACTCAAAAGACACAAGTTGAAATCATCTTCTGAAGAGGTGAGCTGAGCCATGCTGTGCTTCCCAGGTCTTCAGTTTTCCTTGTGGGTATATCAAAGTTAAGTGGTGGATCTTTATGAGGGAAAACAACTGTTTTGCTCATGGTCATGGTAGCCTACTTAGTCTTCAAAGAGCCTGCCGAACAAATAATAATTAAGCATGGTGTATGGTACTGAGCTTATAACTAGCCTTTCTTTACACAGTGCATAATTAATTTATGTAATTTGCTATCACAGGATGTGACAATGGCTGCTAGAAAGCAGGTGGCTACAAAGAGGGATTAGACAAGTTTAGGAGGAATAAGGCATTCAGCTGCAACCTCTGGATACCAGCATTTGGGAAACAACACCAGGATTAGGCTACTACTGTCGTGCCCTGCCTGGGTACTCCTTGTAGGCATCTGTTTGGCTTTCATGGGAAGCAGCGTTCTGGACTAGATAGACCATTGGTCTGATACAGTGAGGCTCTTTTCATGTGCTTAAGGATACAAATTTAGCCTCAAGTATTCCTATCTGATATCCCTACACTGTGTCAGTCAAGAATAAGCTTTCTGACTTGGCTTCCAGAGGCAAGCATGGCAGTAGCAAGTGATTGGTTTCAAAACCAGATATTGGAAGTGATACACAATTCTGTTCTTGTTACTTCAGCTTTCTGGGTAGAATCAACAGCATCACCTGGGTAAGTGTATACATATATTTTGCATTACACATTTTTAACTACGTGTTTATGCATCTATCAAAAGAGATGTGTTCTGTGATGAGAGTACAAACCTTATTAGTTCATCTGAGCATCCACTACAAAATATCAATATTGCTTCTGTGGTACATATTTGTGGTTTAGGAAATGTGGGAAGGCTCTCAATGAGTTTCAGGTTGTTGCTGGGCAGGCAGATAGAGGAGATTTGTGACAGGATAGAAACACAAACAAGAGGAACCTATAGAGAAAGATAGGTAGAAAAACCTCTAGGTGGAAGCAAAGTGACACAAACCAGTTGCCAGCAGCAAGAGCCATCTTCACTTTGCGGGAGAGAGTTGTACTGTGGAGGAGACACACTTCAGTGTGTGCCTGTAGCTCATCCAGTTTCTCCAAGGCATCCTGTGCTAGGTTGGCCAAAAGCAAATGAGGACTGGGCTCCTGCACTCTTAATAACTGTGCAGAGAAAGGATTTTCCCCTTACTTCATTGCTTAAGCAAGATAAACCTGCTGAAATTCTTTTTTCTATATAACTGTTAAAAATACAGGAGCCCTATCCTCTTTGTCCTGTACCCTTGATACTAACTCCCATCAAACCGTACTGCATGTGGAAGGGACAGACATGCGATTCACAGGAAGGAAGTCCCAGGCTAGGCCAAACAGATTGTGACCTGCCTTCCAACTCACACCCTTTTTGCATTGCTGCTTCTGTTCTCCGTATGAGCGCAAAATAATATACTGTATATGTGGCTACTATGTAATGTATATGGACAAAAATTTAGAATTAGCATTTAAATAAGAAAACAATGGCCAAGAGTCTAGATCAGCTACTTAGTCTGGAATGTAGTTAAGTATATGTAACTAAGTAGTGTCTCTCCTGGTCTCACCCCGCAAATCCTGTCTTTCTGAGCAGCAACCACTGCAAGCAACATAGGTCTGTTCTCCTCATGATCAGGACACTTCAGACCAACGTTTCCACCCCACTACTGCCAGCAGTTTTCAATGTGACAATCAGAAGCAAGATCCCTGTCACAATTCCTCACTTTTCTACCAATTTGTATGCCAGAAGCTCTGCTAACTTAATATATTTGGAACTCAGATGCCTTTCAGTGCATGCTCTTTCCACTTTATTAGTCATGCACCTTCCTAGGGCATTAGGAAAAGGGAAGTATTTGTTAGGAAAGGATGCTCTCCAGCACCTGGTGTCTAACTCTCTTCCTCAACTAAGGTGGCTACCTCTAGCAGAGAAGAAAAACATTGCTCATTTGCAAATGTTAATCCCATTGCCTGAATGCAAAAGGTGAAACTGGGTGTTCTGGAGTGCTGAGGCCAGGAGGTACTCACCACCATTAGTTAGTGCTCCAGTTAAACTTTCTGCTTCAGGGTGGAAGGCTGACCATTCAATCTCACTTCATTAATCTTTACAATAGCTATGTGAAACTGACCATTATTATTCTAATTTGATTAATGATATCACTCAGTTAATGAAATCTTAGGTGATTAATCACGCCACTTTTAGTCACTTAGTATCATTTGCATATAAATAAAAAGTAGCTCTGATACAAACAAAATAATTTCCTTTGGTTTCTGGTGCTGCATGTGTGATAAAAGAAATCACCTGGAAAGAGACCTCCTGTTTGATAGTGTCTCTGTTAAGATCAGGCTTGACACTTCCAGTTTGTCCAAGTGCTGGTGTTAAAAGAAACACTTATTTTTAAAAAATCTGTTGCTGAATTCATTGCTACACCTTTTTAGTTCATTAAACATTGTATTGTTAGTCTAGCCAATTACCTGAATAAGAATTACAATCCTGTGATATACAAATGTGGAACTGAAATAGAGAAGGAGGAATTTGCCTAGAAGAACCCAGTTGTACATTGAGATGGTGAAGGTGCTGCAGAAGCAATAAAGATTGTGTGTTTTTCTGGTTCCTGCTGCTCCTTGCCTTCATCTTACATAGGAGACTTTTGGAGTTTCTAGTTGCTTCTTTTAGAAGTAGCCACTGCTGTATACTGGCTGGGATCTCAACACAGTTGCCTTCAAGCACTTTCTACAGAAATTCTGCAGACCCAGACATTGGCTAGAATCCTGTTGGTGCCTTATACTGGTGTAAATATTGTTGCTCAAGCAGTTGTGCTTTTTAGAATGTTGCACAAGGGTGGTATTATAATGAGGGTTGCCCAAGCAATGTTATTATGGTGTGACCATTCTGCTACCAGTTGCATAATAGTGCAATCCAATAACTTCAGCATACCTACTCTGGCGTAATTCTGTGATAAGTAACAGTGAACAGGTTCTCAGTGTTTGTGACAGTTCCTACATTTGATGCCAGTACAATTTTTGCGACTATATGTTCAATATCACATCTTCACTTTACAGGTTATTTTGTATGCTTCATTGAGAATATGGCAATTCCTTCCCAGCGCAGCATTTTTTCTGGCTCTTAGACAGGATGAGAAGATGGTTTTCTGAGCCCACTGATCTTCAGTAAGGGATGCTTGTTTATACTTACTTGTTGTCTGTGAACACTGTCTTTCTATACCATCAAAGGAACACAGAGTATTGTAAGGAGTATTGGACCTTTGCTGGGACATCCTGCAGAGGGACCGAACCAGATTGCAGTCAATGATGAACAGGCCCACTCTACCAGTGTGCTTGGGAAAAAGTATTAGGACATGGAGAGTTTATCAAATAGTGTAGTTTTCATCGTTTGGACTTTCCTTGTAGATAGGGAAGAGAAAGTGGGATGTCTAAACCTCCGAGTCACTTGTGACATTCATATCATGGAAGCAATAAAACTAAAAAACTGTAAAAAAAACAACAAACCAGCTCTTTCTGGGTCTCTGTTTCTGTCTCTTTTGCTGCATTCACCAAAACAGAAAAACAGATGGATGCTTACAGAGTGCTGTGTAGGCTGCAGCCTACTTCTGTACCTCAACCACATCACTCAGGAAGAAGTGGCTGCTAAATTGTTTCTGAAGGGACTGGAAATAAGGAACATCTTCCTTTATTTTCTCAGGAAAAGAGAAACAGTGAAGAAAAGGCATTCTAAAAGATGGAAACCTTAGACATACAATCTCTTTTCCGAGTACCTCAGGCATCTACCCTGGCTAAACTACCCTATTTTAGGTTCAAAGCTCTGCTGTGTACTGTCATACCTTAAAGAGATGTATGTACAAATTTGTATGCCCTCCAACATGCACAAACTTCAAAGGACACTGACATCCCTGCTGTAGTATGGTCTTGAGCACATCAGTTAAGAAATCATGGGTAATAGAGGGAGGTACCAGGCATCTGAGCATAATCCCTCACAAATGTCTATAGTTACTAAGGCTGGTGGGAGTTGTAGGCCAAAATTATCTGAAAGGCTACAGTTGCCCAGCTCTGATCTAATGGGTGGGTGAAGTCCTTTGTTTCAAGTCAATTAAGAGCCTTTTCTGCTTCAGCTCCAAAAGAGTAGTGTGATTGCAAGTGAAAGTTGCCTTCTTAAATAACATATCTTGAAGCACTAAACGCATTGTACAGTCTTACACACTGGGCTTACTTATAGCTTAGATTCAATGCACCTCTACTTTGCCTTGGTCTTTTGGCCCTACTTGGCCAATGAATATGCATTATGGCTGCTGCCCCCACCTCCCTAGCAGATTTGCATATGTTCCCATAAGAGAGAAGGCAGAGAAATGGCTGACAAAATACTAATTTCTTCAGCCCTTGCTTCAGCTCCATTCTTTCATGGAAAAGGTTCTTTATTGCCTTGTAGCAGAGTGAGAGCCAGCGTGGTCTAGTGGTTTGAGCATTGGACTATGACTCTGGAGACCAGAGTTTGACTCCCCACTTAGATATGGAAATCCACTGGGTAACTGTGAGGTGGGTAACACTCTCCCAGTCTCCGAGGAAGGAAGGCAAAAGCAACCCCCCCAACAAAGCTTGCCAAGAAACCCCCATGATAGAGTCATCTTAGGGTCACTGTAAGTCAGAAACAACTTGAAGGCATACAACAACAGCAAGCAGAGTGTAGCCACTCTGTGACATTTGAGGAAGTTGAAGCTTAAGTGTACAGATCTGTATCAAACTCTAGCTGGACCTGTAGTTGATTGACTTGCAATAAATAGTGCTTAATAAGTGTGTTCTAAATAGAAGTAATACAGTTTATTTTGTTGCTTTTGTTAATGTCTGGGAACAACTACTATCTCTGTTCACCTAGTTAACCTAAGACATACCCATTCCAGGCTTATTGTTGCGGGGGATGGTCCTATTTACTTCTGAAATCCATTTAGTCACTACAGCTTCTATGCACCTGAAGCTTCATCTGATTAGAACATATCATCATTGATGATGCAGCTGAGAGGGCTGCCTGCGTGCCTGGTCTGTCAGCATGAGCTGTTCAGCGGATGTATAGCAGACTTCCATTAGTGTAGGAACATCCTGTTGGAAAAAGCATCTGTACTGGCAGCATGAGGAAAGGCTTTCGTAGATGTGCCTACAGAGTAGAACAAGACAAAACCTTTCATAAAATCTAGTTTTGTTCTCCTTATTTGTATCTCTTCATGCTATAGTGCAGAAATATTGCATGCAGGACAGGAATGAAAGCAAACTAGTTTCATTTTCTCAGTAGGCTATGAGAAGCTGCTACTCAGAAGCAATGTGCCCCATTTTTGCCCACTATGGAATAAGCTTCTTTAAAAGACAGGGCTCATCAATGGCTACTAGTGAGGATGGCTACATATCATCTCTGGTATGACAAGTAATGTGCCTGTGTGTATTAGTTACTGAGGAGCATAAGATGGAGGGGTGCAGTTGCAGTCATGTCCCATGTGGAACTGGTTGGTCATTGTGTGAGAGAATGTGGCACCAGAGAGGCCTTTGATCTGATCAAACGTGGCTCTTTCTATGTTCTTAGTGAAAACCTAGGCTAGCAGCAAGAAAGTACAGTTCCTTTCACATGAACCATTTCCCCACTCAGTGTGAACTGTCATTAGAATCCTGGGAAGACAACATAAATATATTTTTCAAAAGAATTAGACCTTCTTCTTCTTCTTCTTTTTTTTTGTGGAAACCTGTGGTTTCTTGAACGTTTATTGGTAGTTCCTTGTTGCCAAAATTATTTGATGTGACAAGCTTCTGTGATCGTCCTCTTCAGCTTTCAACAGAAGAGTTCTTTGCAGTTGTCTGTAGTCCTCTGAGATTGCCATATTTTTAAAAACTGACTTTACTCCTCCATCTCTAGCATAAAGTCATAGTCAAAAGTAAACCCTTGCATACATAATCTGCTGATAAAACATGGAATTATATGCACAGTACTATGTGAGTCAAGGGGGATTTGACCTCTAAATTAGTTCAAGATTAGATAGTCTTTTTGCTCCTGTGTCTCTGTGGTGGACCATAGTATGCCATTTTGTGGCCAGAAATGGCAACCAGAAGTCACTTCCAGTTCTGACAGCTGTCTGAGGACAGAGGATGTGGAACATTTGTCTAATGGTGAGTGGGAAGTTTTGAATATGATAAACTGATTTTGGAGTACAAAATGCTCCCAAAATAAAATATGTGAGTTTGAGAGCTTTTGGTGGGTTAAGGCAGAGCTTGGAAGCTGCAAAACAGCCCCTGGGGGTTTCCCCTGGCACACCTGTCACATGAATCCCACCCTTATGATAGTTAAGATAGGGAGGGAGGAGGGAACCAGTGCCTAACTCTTGTTTACTTTAGTTGGCTGTTTCACATGGAGTAACCTTTTGCCAAATTCTGGGAAATTTGCAAGGCCAGTTCAAGCAGACACATAGGCAACCAAATTGAGAACCATAAAGAATTTAGAAGAGTATGACATTTTATAAAACTTCTTTCAATTGATAAATAGCACTTCATTCCATTGATAAAGTGAAAATCAAGATTCAAACAGCTAAAAGCAGCAAACAAACAAAAAGACCAGGAATACAAAGCACAGATGTAATTAACATTCTAGCTATAAGCCAGCTTGAATTCTTGCTGTTTATTTTAGAACCACAGCAGGACTGGTTAGTGGTTATGCTCTGGATTTCATTCCAGATGTTACAGGAGTCATCTGAGGTGCTCAGCTGTATCCCCAAAAGAGATTCAATACCTTGGATAGATCCCTTAAAGCCTTAAATAAAATCTAGAGTAGGCTCATGTGACCTGAAAGCCATTGGTCATCCTGGACACTGGAGCAATGCTAAACTAAATGGAGAAACAATCTGACCTGCTTGCTTCTTACATTCTCAAATGGTTTGATTTCTCAAAAGGAATAGCAAGCTGGCCAAATTCCTGGACAGCTGGTAGTACTTGATACAGTAGACTCTAACCTGCCCGTCCCCCAAAAAAGTTTGTATCACACTACCTTTTTATTCTTTTAACATGCCACAAGATTTCTTCTTGTTTCTCTTACAACAGACTAATATTTCTACTTCTTTGAAAAATGTTCCCACTTCACTCACTGTCTCAAGGCGACACTGAGGCTTTGTGCAAGCTAAATGCTTCTTGACACATTATTTGCATTGGAGTAGGCAACAGATGTAAATCCATCAGGCATCAGATGTAAATTTGAGGACAGGAAAATTTTAGGGAAAACTACCCGTGAATGACAACAGCTGAGAAATAGAAGAGAGGAGGATAGACTATGAAGTCATCTGAATGTTGAGAAAGAGGTGGGCTGGATTTGAATAATCATTTCAGATCTTTATCAAACTCTATGATTCATGTTGCCTGCTGATTTATGGTGACCCCATGAATTTCAAAGGGTTTTCTTAGGCAAGGAGTACTCAGAGATAAGTTTGCCTATCTCTGGATGGCCACTTGTCAGGAGGGCTTTGAGGGTTTTTCCTGCATGGCAGGGGGTTGGACTGGATGGCCCTTGTGGTCTCTTCCAACTCTACATTTCTATGATTCTATGATTCTATATATTTATTCAGATAAATAATCAAGACTTGCCACAACTGCATGCTATGAGCAGCACAACATTCATGCAGATGCTCCATGGTGCAGTAGATACCCTACTAAGAAGGTGTAGTGACGGCAGTGGGAGCTCTGTTACTGTTTGCTCCCTGCAGGATGACTTTGTAACAGCAAAAAGAAGTACATGAGCTGCTGAGCTTTGAAAAGACCAGAGTTCATGGAACTCCCAAACAAAAACAGAATACAATGGGACAGCATTTATAGGTTTGTCTGAAGGGTTTTTAAGAAGAATGTTTTCATGGTTTTCTCAGTAGAAGAATCTTCCTCCCTGCCTTCCCACTATAGGACTTGTGATGCATTAGCTATAGAAATGAGCCTCCATTTCCCATGGTTCCCTCTTCTCTCCCACCCCATCATCCATCTCCAATCATTTTCATGTTTAATTCTGATCAGTTCAATGCTAAATAATTTGTGGTAGCATATGTTAATTTGCAGAGGACAGTCATGCTTAAAAATGGAGAAGGGTGAAACAAACAAGAAACAAGGGATACGGAGACAGCAACAAAAATTAAAACATGTGAATGTGTAGCAGAGGAGGCAGTACCAAGAGAATCCTCCTTCTACCCCTCACTTGGTCTGTATTTTAAGATTGTGAAATGACGAAGACTGGTCACGTGGTAAGTTAACTGTGAGAAAAGTTTATCTTTGTGTGCAACAATATTTTGTGGATTAAAGAAAGTACATTAAGCATATGCATAATGGCATAAGATTTGATGGACTACAGCCCGCTTTGTCAAATGCTTATGCCAAAATATATGTGTTGATCTTAAAGCTGCTAGTGAGCCTTACTATTTTTGCTGCAGCAGACCAACAGGGCTATGGATGTTGTCACTTGGGTGCTAGGAAAACATTACACACTTCCAACACAAAAACCCTGCATTGATGGAAAGGCTCTCTCTCTTTTTCTCTTTTTCTCTCACAAAAAGAATAACAATTGATTGATGCTTCTGGTTTTTGAATATGTTGGGATTGAGGCAGAAAGGGAGGATATAAATGCATGTAATAGGCAATCATCTGAAGAAACCTTAATGACTTTCAGTTGCTGTTGTTCCGTTAGCATTCATTTGATATATTAGACAACAGTAACATACTCATATCCATCATGACAGCAAAGGATTTCTTATGCGCACCTCCACATGTTACTGAAAACCCACTTCAGCCACCCAATAGCTTCCCACTTATATGAAATGAGGAACTCAAAAGTTACCCATCCTGACACAATAACTTCATCATACTACCATAGGGGATACCTATTCTAGCCAACTTGCTTAACACAATACCTGTACCCTATGTCATCCCAGATGCATAGGAAGGTGGCAGCTGTGACAAAATCTCACAAGATGTTTCTAGGCTTTTATTTGGCTTACAGACCTTTCCAGAGAAGACTGGAATCAAAATTGGTTTTATTTGTTTAGACCATTGGTTGTAATAAGCCAGAATCCTTGCTTTGTAAGCCATGTTGCGGAAAAACAATGAAATAATTATGTATGGCAAAAATAAGCTTGCATAAATGGTTACAAATTTCTAGCAGATGACACTTGGCAGGAGAGGGAAGTACCCTCTTTCCTACAACTGTTTCCTAATAATAGTTTAAATTGGAGCAATGAGGTTACCCATGAAGAAGGAGTTCCAGGCATGTACAATACAATATTATAATAATGTTTAACATTTACGCAGCTCTTTCAAGTGTTCAAAGCATTCCACATGCTTAATCTGATTGTTATCTTTCTACCAATCCTAAAAGTTAAGTCAATATTACTACTTTCCAAATTCCAGACAGTGGGACTAGGGGAAAAGTAGCTTATTAAGCCCACTAAGTGAGTTTGTGGCAAAGATGAGATACTGACTGGAGACTTTCTCATTCACAACTCCATCTCTTAGCCACTAAACCTGTTTTCTTTCTTTTTGAGTCCTGTATCATCTCCACCTTCACCACAGACACAGTATTTCCGAAGAGGCAATGTTTTCCTGTGATTGCCATCCAGATCAGCAGTGGATATGAAATGAGAATGATGAATTAATTCTCCTCTAATGAACTATTAGAGTATTAGGCAACCCAGTGTGTTTTAGGGCTTTGAGCTTTGAACTACAACTCTAGAGAACAGTGTTCAAATCCCCATTCAGCCATGGAAACCCATTGGGTGATCTTGGACAAGTCACATTCTCTCAGCTTCAGAGGAGGGCAAAGGCAAACCCCCTCTGAACAGATCTTGCCAAGAAAACCCCATGATAGGTTTGCCTTAGAATTGCCATAAGTCAGGAACAACTTAAAGTCACACAACAATAATAGAGTATTTGGAGTAAGAGGAAAAGAAAGTGAATAAACTAGTGGTTAGTGGTAAAGCTAGTAGTATCATAGATGAGTTAAGGCTCCTAGTGCAAAGATGGAAGAACTATTTCTAAGTAATTGCCTAAGAAAATCCAATGAAATTCACTGGGTTGCTGTAAGTTGACAGGCAACGTGAAGGCACATATATACACATATCACCTGGTATCAGTAATTGCTTGCCCCACACTTTTTGACCAGCCATGCAACAGCTGGACAGCCCTCCAATCCAAGAGTCACTGATAGACTAGGGGAATTGCAGTGGGACAACACCATCATTGTAATTGCCTTCTACTCCCCTACTTTCATACGTTAGCACAACTTTATGATCCTTTAAATAGGATCTTGGTCACTGGACAAGATCTGACATGTGCGTGTAACTCTGTATGTGCAGATTGTGTCCTCCACTGCACAGCAGGAGTGAGGCCCTGCTGGTGTTACTTACTGATGCAGAAGGGAAAGAGAAAAGAGGCAATTCAGATCATAGAGAAGCAGCCAGTCGCAGCTGGGTCAAGGTGTGCATCGGGGGAAAATAAGGGTGTGCTCTCGAATAGAATGCAACCACCTTTCCCCAGGAGCACAGAGCAGCTGGATCTTCATAGTCTTAATCACTGCTTCCCTTCCATCTAGAAAGAAGGAGCAACAGCAGCTTCTCCCAGGGATTGACAGCTGCCAGGCATGGCAGATTTTGAGATGCATAAATCACTAACAGGATGCCAGCCATTATTTTCATGGGAGAAATGGGATAAGGTAGCTTTGCTGTAGGCAGGAATAACTGTGCTGTGAGTAGGAGAATTGTCCAGTTTTGTTTGTTCATTCAATTAGATAACAAGCCATAGGAACTTCACACAACGAATATTACTTAAAACTGCCCCTCCCAAAAAAAGTCCATAAATGGCTGCAATAATTGTATGTTCTCTTTATAAAGTACAGAAAGAGTCTGGCACCCAAAGCCTATATGTTTTCAGCATGGCATAAATATACACCACCATAATAATGCTAGATACCAGAGTTGAGCAATCAGTTGCACAAAAGATACCATGGCTTTGAGCTCACCTGTTGTGCAATGCTCAGTTAGCTCCCCAACCTCAAGTGAGAAGTGAGAATGGACTACACATACACTCATGAATGAGTGGCTGCACTAGGGACAGCGCTTATACAATCTCTGAGAAAGTAGAACTCCTTGTATAACTATATTTATGCTAAAGTAATGCTCCAACAGGATTCTAGGCTATGGATTGTCTGCCATACATTTTTATTACATACAGATTTTGCTTAAAGAATGGAGGGTTGGGAACCAATAACAGAGGACCATGTGATGGTTCTTCTCTATGATCACACCCGATTAAGAAAAAAAAAACCCAGACAACTTTGCTTATACAGATTGAATATTGCACATATAGAGAGGGGAGAGAGAGAGAGAGGGAGCGCAGAGGGCCTGATAATAGCTGTAGTACTTGCTTGGACATGATGGAGTAATAGCATTCATATGGCACTCTGTAGCCAAAATTCTCTATAAGTAGTACCTTGCTGGATCAGACCTAGTCCAGCATTTTGTTCCCTCAGCAGCTAATCAGATCCCTCTGGGAAACCCATAAGTAAAACCTCAGAGCAATAGCTCCCTTCCATTCATGGCACCCAGCAGGTTGATATTGAGAGGCTTACTGTTTCTGACCTAGGAGGTAAAATAGACATTAATAATCTTATCCACTATGAATTTGCCTAAATGCTTTTTTAAACTATCCAAGTTGGTAGCCATCATTATATCCTGTGGCAATGAATTCCACAGTTAAACTATAAGGCTCCAACTGCCTGGTCATTTTATTCATGCTTTTAAAGAATTAAAGTTTTTTTATTTGTTTTTTCAGTTCAATAGAAACAGATTAAACTCTCACCCACCCAAATCTCTCCAACTTTGCCCTATCCCACCCTCCCAAGTAATCCAACATACATAATCCTAACCGTGACTAGCTCCAGGAAGGTAGTCTAAGAGCTACAGTTCACTTATAGCTGTATGTATGCATACATAGACAAGACATCAGAGACAGGAGTAGGGGGACAGGAAAGAACAAATCAATATGCCAGTTTAACAATACTGGAAGTATTTAATCAATATACATGAACGCTAAAACAATTATAAGAAAGTCGACCATGTCATATTTGGCTCACCTTCCTCCTGTTGAATATTATTTTCTCTTTCATTGCAATCTCAGTGAGATCCTCTGGCCACTGTTCTATATGCTGGGTAGTTGTGGGCTTCTAGTTCTGCAAAATGATGGATTTAGCCTTTAAGGCTGCCTGTAGATCCACATTCTGTGTCCATTGCCAATGCTCCCTTCTAATAATAAGTATTCTTTCAGCAAGTTTTATATAGAAAAGTCTAATGTTGTCTCCAACACAAAATTCTAACACTTCCTATACAAAGGAGGAAATAATTAGATAGGACCACAGTATCTGTGCTAAAATCTATCCATGAACAGGGCATCTCTAGCATCTGTTATGCTCCAATATGTTTAGCATAACAAAATCTGTCTTGCATCCAATAAGCTTGCAGGATGAAATTCTGCAATATCCTTCTTTGAGATTCAGTGCCCACAAGTCTACACAGGATGCTCACATCACAGGTTTATATAATGGCATTGAGTTTTCATTCCTTTTTAAAATTTTGCCCAGTGTGGAATTTTCCTTTTTCATAGCAGTTGTGCACTGGGTCAACATTTTCATTTAGTTGTCCACCACAAACCGTGATCAGTCTGTGTCAGTTTTGACTCTAGTATCATGCATATGAAGGCCAGAATTCAATTGGGCAATTACATATCTGTAACCACCTTAGTTACATAGCTATGCAGTGACTCTCAGCCTGGCCCACCCCCAGTCTGTGTTTACTGCTCAGCAGCTGCTGTGATTAATGGGGGTCTCTTTCTCTGTCTGTTAAGAAACAAATGATTTATAGTCCCACTCCCTCCTGCGAGCAAGCCTTGGTGCAACAGGGAGAAGCAGTGTCCCTGTTACAATTCCCACTCATGCCAGAGATTGCTTATGCAAGAAAGGATAGGAATGCCACTCAGATGCTTCCCAACTGACAGGGAACAGGCACCATCAATTTCAGTAGCTGCTCCACAGCAGTGGAGATTGGGGGACTTTCGTGGTCCCTATGTATCCCCCAAACTAGAGAATACATAGGGTTTGTAATACAAAACTATCAGGAATGTGTAGCTCTAGGTTATACATCACTTTTCATTTCAAACACCCTAAATAATTGGGTATTATCAGCAAACATGACCAATTCATTACTAATGCTGAGCTACAGGTGATTTACAACCAGATTAAAAACACTGGACCCAGTACTGATCTTTCGAAGACCCCACTGTTTATATTCCTCCATTGTGAGAAGTTTCTCTATTTTTTCTTTGACCAGTTACCAATTACCACAAGATGACCTCTTATCCTATGATTGCTAATTTTGTTCAGGGGTCTTTCATAAGCAATTTCATCAAATGCCTTTTGAAAACCCAGGTAAAGAATGCCTACCAGATCAAGCCTCCACCAGTTTAATTTAATTTAGTTTATTATATTTGTATGCTGCCTTTTCTCCCAGAATGGGACCCAAGGCAGCTTCCAAAAATAAGATAAAAACATTAAAAACATTTAAAACAATTAAAAAATTACGAACATTATGAAAATCTAAAACAACGTACAATTTAAAAACAAGTTAATAAATAAAAAGCTCCCCAGCTTATATAAAAGCATGCTTGAACAGGAATCTTTTTGCCTGCTAGTGAAAGGAGGGCCAGGGAGAGGGCCAGCCTAGGCTCCCATGGAAGAGCATTCCACCGGGTGGGAGACTCCAGCCTGCGTCCTTACCAGGAAATGACAGTCTCAAATTGCTGTAAGTAGGATAGGACTTAGATTTGCAGAAGCCATAATTATTTTTTTGAAGCAGGACTTGTCCTTCTGTATACCTGATAGTTTAATTTTTAATCAAAAACGTCCAACTAATTTACTTGGAACAAGCATCAAATTAGCCTGGATCCTTTTTTTAAAAAATAGTGATATGCTTGGTACTTTCTGGTTCTCCGGTGCACAGGCTGATCTTGGGGACAAGTTACATATTTTTGTTAGAAGATAGATATTTCGCATTCAGAGTCTTTCAGAATTCTCAGGTGGAATACCATCTGGATGTGGTGATATGTTTATTTTCAATTAGACACCAAGGCAATGAACTTCATATATTGTTCACTACATTTACCTGTTTTCAGACATCCTTCCTGACAGTATCTGTACAGGTATGAGTCCCTACTTCATATCTTGTGCAGTGAAAACAGATACAAAGAATTCATTCAGCTTCTCTGCAGCCTCCTTGCCCTTCTTTAGTATTCTTTTAAATTAGTTATCATCCAGCAGTCCAGCTACCTACCACACAATTTCCTTCTTCTGATGTATTTAAAGATTTCTCAGTTGTTAGGCTTAATACTATTAGCAATACAACCCTCAAAATACTTATTTGCATCCTTTACTGTCTGCTTGCATTTTGTTTTTCCACATTCATATTTCTTCATTTGAGCAAATTTTCCAGCCTCTGATGAAAGTTTCCTTGACAGTGCTTATTACCCATACACACCATGTACACTTCAGTATTGGAAAAGAGCATACAAGCGAAGAGTGAGGTGTTGTTACTGCTGTTGTTGGATGATGACTACAGTGGTGGTGGTGGTGGTGGTGGTGATGATGATAACACAATGTTGTCAGGGAGAGTCTAGTCTTGATGGAATGCACTGGATTTGTTCTTACACATTGGACAAGGCTGCTGTTAGAGTTTGGGCTGTAATGTTATGGTGGGAAGTGCTCAATGTCCTTCAAGAGTGAAAGGGGAAATTGTTTGCATTTGAAAACATAGCATGTGGGAGGAAAGAAAAGAGTGGTACTTGTCACCAGTGACATCAGTAGCACTACCCAAAAGTGCCTCTGGCATGCCAGAACCACATTCCACACCTTACATGCTGCTCCAGTTGACAAGCTGTCTGGAAGAGGAAGTATTTTTTTACAAGCAAGAAAAACAAAAAGCTATTTCTTGCTGAGAAAATATTATTTCCCTACAAACAAAAGTAATGGCTTGACTGTTATTTGAAATGGTTGTCCAAATTGTGTACGACCATAATGGATGAAGTCCTGTGCATTCTTAGAGTGGAACCACTGCTCTCATCTCAAAGGGCCTAGCATATTTCCTGAACCAGTAAAAGGCTGAGAAATAGTTTACTTCAACTTTAATGCTATTGTCCTTCCTCAGTCCATTTTATCTGAGTTTATTCTACCAACGTCTTAGAACTTTTGTTCTGCTAACGAGGACAAATGTTCCTCTGCCCCCATCCCCAATATCATATTGTCTTTGTCACAACGCTTTAAGAAGCTAGGTTGCTTTTGAAGCTTTCTGTGTAGGTCAGATGTCTTCTCTTGCAGTACTCATCTTTCATTCTTCTCTTCTTCTCCCTCAGCCAACTCCAATCCTCCACTTCACCTGCAACTGAGAGATAACTTGGCTTTAGGAGAGGCATTGTATGAAGCAGTGGCACTTCTGTCATCAGAAGGTCAAGCTGGCTGACTGCTCAGAATTTGTTCCATTATCTTTATAGCCCTCTTCACTTAATGGATTCAGGGCAGGAAACAATTGTTTTATGGTGAAATTACACATATCCCCACCTACAAACAGTATGTAGTATGGGAAGTTAATATAAATGGCTGAGGGTTGCTGGGAACAGGAACAACAAATCATTTGAGGATCACAGGATGACACAAGGAGTGTTCAAGAAGTCAGCCTCATCCCACCAAGGCAGGCAGTCTGAGAAATAATAGAACAAGAGTTTCTGAATGGGGTAAATGTAATGCTGTTGTTTTAAAAATCATACAATTAGCTCATTTAGTTCCAGGGTGTTTGCGTTAAGAGCAACACCTAATTTATTAACGGTCACTGTTGGTAACTTAAACGTCACCTACATTTCATTTTCCTCTAAACTGCCTTTTTACAACTACCCTCCCTAACCATGCCCTTTTCCACACTATAGCGCTATGATTCCACTTTCAACATCCTATGAAATCCTGGGGTTTGCAGTTTCGGGAGGGGCCAGGTTATATAGTAAACTGGAATTGAAACTGAGATAGATCAGAATCAGAAGTTTAAAAAAGGACTAACATGGGGGTAATTTTTAAAATGAATATAAAAAGCTCAATTAAAAGAGCTGGAAAACTGGCCAGCTTAAAACATAACAGTCACCGATCACATTCAGTTGAGAGCAGCATCACAATGAATGATCCTCTTGGCTTTTGCTCCTCCTGATATTTTTCCCTAGTAGTGGTGGTGGAGGTGTTAGTGGTGGTGGTAGTAGTTGTAGTTATTTAAAATCACCCAAAACTTGCCAGAATTAAAACAAGGGTGTAGATCAGTGGTTCTCAACCTGTGGGTCCCCAGATGTTTGTGGACTTCAGCTCCCAGAAGCCCTGAGCATTGACCATAGTGGCTGGGGCTTCTGGGAGCTGAAGTCCACGAACATCTGGGGACCCACAGGTTGAGAACCACTGGTGTAGATAATCCTATGTGCAGGTTTATATTCTGAAAGACATGACACAGATAAAATGGAAACAAGCAAACTCAAGCACCAGTTCTTAATTTTTTAAAAAAAGGGCTAATTTGAATGGAAACAGTTCAATGAGGGGGAGAGCCAAAAATAAAGATAAAAAAGCCAGTGTGACTTACATCTGAGTAAATATGCAGTAAATTAACCATATTATGACGTATGAACAAGACAATAAACATTCTCCTAAATTAAGCTGCGGGGACAAGCCTGGGCTTGTAACTGGAAGGCTGTCAAATGAATTGTGCTTAAGCAGTTTCATTACTATGAAAACAGCTAAATAAGGATGCCTTGGTCCTTATGTGTAATTTTTCAGTTACACAGAAAGGGAACTATGTCTGGTTCTGGCACAGGGAAAGTAAGAATGCAACCTTCTGCATTCAAAACCAACACAGTTGGGTGAAGATCCCAGATCCTGTATGAGAATGAGTCTCCATTTAGCTGTTAATTTTAGCATGACACTCTAATGCTGGTTCTTTAAAGCACAACCCCATGGACATGGCTGTGAACTGGACAGTTTTAGTCTGTGGTTTACTGGAGAGCTATAAGCCTTAAGATTTCTTCATGGTAAGTGTAAGCAAGGGAGGAGTGGCTACACTTTTAACGAAATGGAGCTGTCATACAGGATAATCCTAATGGGTTTAAGCGAATGTGCTCAGGGGTAAGATCCTATGTGGCTAAGAGTAAATAATGCTTGCCCTATATATAGCTGGCCCAGGGTGGAAGGATGGGTGGGGAGGCATATCCCCAGGCCCATTCACAGTAGTCCAGTGCTGGAAATCACTAATGAGTGTCCAGTTCCTCTCCAGAGCAAAGAATTATTATATAAGCCCAAGGAGATTGAGTTGGCAACTTGTCAAGTGATGCCAGTTTAGATCCTGTGCCAAGAGCAGCACCCCATTTGGCTCACTCCATTGGAAGAGCTAATTAGAGGCAAGAGAGAGCAGCTGAGGGCAAGCGCAGCGAGCAAGAAACAGAGCAAAGGGGCTTATGTGCAGCAGCAGGCCGAGAAGGGGAGGGGATATCAGAACTAGATGCACACTGGTGCCCTTGAGAGCTGCCTGGTGCCAGAGAAACCGAGAGATACGGGGGATACATTCCTTTGCAAGACCTCCAGGGGAAAAGGCCGCTCCACTGTGGTCCAGGGGTTTCTGCTGAGCCACAGCAGTGCCCCACCTGCAGTTGAAAGAAGCACAGTGGAACGAAGGGCTGGAGGTAAGAACTGGGCCAGGTGCCCACAAGGAGATTAGTGTGGTATACCCTCAGCAGTTATGTGGGCGTTAGCTAATCCATGATCCACTGAGTGTGGGGAGGGGGGTTCATGGGGCATGTGGGGAATTCCAGAGGCAATTGTTTTTGCAGCTCTAATCCAGGACGGAAGAACTGTGGCTCAGTGGAAGAATACATGCTTTACATTCAAAGATTCGATCAGCAATAGCACTGGGAAAGATTCTATCTGAATGCAGAATGCTGCTGCCAGTCAATGTAGACTGAGGTAGGGACCAGGTACGCCACACACACACACACACACACACACCCCACACACACCACTTTGTCAGTGAGGGAGTAGCCTCCAGTGGATCCTGGGAAGGGGATGAAAATTGATTCCCAGACCTGCCAAAGTTGCCCATCCCTACTGCAGTTAATGTTGAGCCAAATGGATTAATGATCTAACTTTCTAAAACTGTGAGGTGAGGTTGCAGACAGCTAAGGCAAATGTACAATCTCAGTGTCACAGTTATATTACTTTCTCCTGGTGACATGGATGGGAATGGAGTTACACTGGCTCTGGCTGATTGGGCGTCCTTGGAGAAATAATGTTGTCTTTCTTTTTTTCTTTCCCAAAGTGGTCTGGCTTCCCCCTAGCAAAATATAGAGCTCTGACACCCACAACTTCTCAGCATCTCCATCTGCAAACACTCCCATCCACAAGGACTTGGAATGAGGAATTGGAATCAGTTTGTCAGGCAGGAAGGAAAGTGCACACAGCCTACCATACTACAGTCCACAGGATCAGGACTGGGGTCAGGGGTCAGGGCTGCTCAGCAGCTGTTCAGGCACCAGCACCACAAGAAGGTCCATCAGGGCAGACTGCTGACTAGTTGTTGCCCTGGTGCAATCGTCTTGAGAGGTTTGGGCACCTTTGAGTGAGTGGAGATAGGCAGAGTAAGGGACTTAGGAAATGCCATCTTCAGTTCTGTGCCACCGAGGCAGCAGGTACAGGTGAACAGTTCACTCTTCTTACTTGCATGCTTGACAGAGTCCTCCCAATGCTTCAGTGGAGCAGCCCAAGAGAGGGTGCCCCAAAATTAGGAATGCCACTGGAATCTCTAGTCTGCCATTCTAGTCTTGTGGATGGAGATGTGACTGTTGTTGTTGCTGCTTTTGTGTACCTTCAAGTCATTTCTGACTTATGGTGACATTAAGGCGAACCTATCATGGGATTTTCTGGGGCTGAGTGTGATATGACCAAAGCTGCCCAGGGGTTTTCCATGACTAAGTGGGAAATTGAACCCTGGTCTCCAGGGTTATGTGACCATCATCCCAGTCTCAAGGTTTGGATGCAGCTATTTCCTATTATTCTTCCTCATCAATGTGACCTCTTCTGCCAAGTCCTACTCTGTCACCTTACTATGATGTGGAGTAACCTGGGCTATGCCAGCTGAGTGTTAAACTCTGGCAAGTTCCACCAGGCTGATTAGGCTTTGAGTATGTTATATTCAGAGTACCAGCCTAGCTAAGTACTGAGAGACTTGTCACCAGAAGAATGGCCACCTGAGGCCCTTTTATGCTACATAATTATAGCATTATGTTTCACTTTATCTGTCATGGCAACATTCTATGGAATCCTGGGATTTGCAGTTTTGGGAGGGGCACTTTAAATTCTCAGCCACAGAGCTCTAGTGCCTCACCAAACTACAAGCCCAAGGAAACCATAAGATGTTTCCATGACACTGCTATAATTAGGTAATGTGAACGGGCCCTGGAAGACAAACTGCCCATCAAACTAGGTGCAGAATCATTGTAGTCAACATCAGTGGACGGGATACCAACACTGATAAAATCCCAGATCTTCAGTGAGGTGCAGCATTCTCCAAACTGGTGACCTCCAGATGTGTTGACCTAGAACCTGCTCTGCTCCCAATGGCCACACATGGAGTTGCAATGGTAACACATTTGGAGGACACCAATTTGGAAAAAGCTGGTGTGGTGTGGCTTAAGAGTCATTCCATTCCCTCTCAGGATCCATTCC
The DNA here is from genome assembly GCA_948472985.1 of Iguana delicatissima. Lineage (NCBI taxonomy): Eukaryota > Metazoa > Chordata > Lepidosauria > Squamata > Iguanidae > Iguana > Iguana delicatissima. Next base: position 184,987 of record CAOKZL010000828.1, on the reverse strand, counting down.
TCACTTTATTTGCAACTTAATTGTTGCTTGTATTTAGTTCAAGGGAGGCCAAACATGCCAACTAGCATTGGGAGCCCCCGTTTATTTCCTGTAGACCACCTCATACTCTCATTGCTTCCAGCGAGGGAGCGAAGAAGGCGCTCAGGTAGAAAGCCCAACACCGCGCTTTTTTTGCACCGCGCCGCGGAGCCCCGTCCCCGCGAGCGCGCACGACCCGCCCCCCCGCCCATGGATTCAACCTCGCTCCGGCTTGGTTGCGGGACAGAACGGAAGGATTCGGAACTGCGGGAAGAGCAGGCGCAGCTCCTCCCGCCGAAGCCTCCCAAAATAATGCGGAGCCTTCCCCGGCCGGGGCAAGATGCCGGCTGAGGCGTCCGGAACCCCGCGACTCCCCACACCCGGGTGGGCGGCGTCTGCAGTGTCTGTTCCGCTTGGCCCCGCCAGGGGAGGAAGCGGCGGAGCGGACACGGGTGGGGGACCGCGAGGATGCTGCCTCCGCTCCTTTTGCCGCCCATCGGCGGATCTCTCTGTCGGGCCGAACTCCGCCCCGCCTCGGGGATCAGGTGACAGCGGAGGCTGGAATTTGACACCGCCAGACTCTCTGCCAGGCGCGGTGATGGAGCCGGCTCTCGCCTCCCGCCCAGAGGCCGCCTGCCCCGGAGTCCTGCCGGCCACAGGTCCGAGGGCCGCGGGCTGCCCGCCCCCTCGGCCCCCTCCCCTGCCGCGCGCGGTGAGTCCGGCCCGGCGTGGATGGGGATCCGCGGATCGCGGATGCGGCCGGGACGCCAACCGCTCTAACCCGATCTTTCCCCGCAGGGGGGCGCTGAGCCCGCCGGGCACCTGCCGGCCATGTGCACGACGTGAGTATCGGGCGCTCGGGGGAACGATCCCGGCAGGGCCGGGCCATGGCCCCCGGCGCCGGCTGAGCGCAGGAGCTTCCGAGGGGCCGCCGCCGCCGCCGCCGCCGCCGCCGCCGCGAGGTAAGGGGAGCTGCTGATCTTCCTCGGGGAAAGAGGTGGGTGGGTGAGGACGTGCTTCTGTCCGGGGATCCTTCGGGTGGGGGGAAGCGAATCCCGTGGCCGCCTGGAACAGGGAAGAGGGGCCCCCGCTCCACGGCCGCTCCTGGCGAGGGTCTTTCCCGTGGCGCTAATAACCTGCGGGCCCCCGGCTGACCGTGTGTCTCCGGCGCAGGGAGCGGATTCGATGCCCTGGCAGGGCCGGCACCCGAGGGCAGAGGGAGGCGCTTCTCGGCCCGGATCCTCGGAGCATGGTCCCCGGAGAGCCGCGCGCAGCAAGAGGCGCCCGATCTGCCGAGACGGAGCGCACGGTGAGTAGGGCGGGCGGGGAAGTGGGAGCTCCTTCCCTCCAGCTGGGGCGGTCGCAGGGCTGAGGAAGGGAAAGGCGAGCGAAGGGGCCGTGAGCGGGCGGTGGGTGTTTTTGTACAGAGGGAGCCAACCGGCTGGGAGGCGCGGTGTCGGTGCGGGCAGGGGCGCTGCTGGCTCCTGCCCTTCCCCGGGAGCGGACTCCGTCTTACGGAGGGAACCTCGAGAGCATTCACCGCCAGACCTCGCATGGGCTCGCTCGGTTCTCTTGGCACCCTCGCCCCCCCCCGGCTCCGGTCCAGATAGAGACGTCCGGGAAAGAGGCGCGCGGGCCGGTGGCGTGGGCGAGGGAGTGTGTGAGGGAGACTTGAGAGGGATGGGCGTGCAGCGCGCAGGCTGCTGTGTGCAAAGGGCTCCAGATAGCCCCGTCGGAAAGCTGGCTTCTTCCCTTTTCTTGGGCTAGAGAGGTGGTCCAAGGTGCGCGCTCTCTCTCCTCCCGTCGCTCATCCGGATTTCTTCCAGCCTCTGGGGCGCTTTCCGCCCAGGCCTATCAGGCTTGACTTTCTCTGGTTGTTCCTGCGCTCTAGGACAGCTCCCGGACATGCTCTGCTGAGGCTCAAAAGAGAGAGAACTTTGGAGACCGCAGTGCTGTTGCATCACTCTCTGACTGGGAGTAAGCATCAGTAAACACATCAGGTCTTCCTTCCAAATAAACATGCCTAGAATTGCTCTGCACCTTTCTCTTCCAGTTCCCACCACTACTGGAGGAGACTGGACCATTCGTCCCTAGTGGTGCCTGTTCTGGAGTGACTCTACTGTTACTTCCTAGCAGATCGTTCCTTCTCAAGCACAGTTTTGGTTGTCCATTCAGGGTAACAGTGGCATTAAGTAGCAAATTCTGTCTTAGCCATTTGCTCACAGAGTCTTGTCTGGGGAAATTTACACTCTGCTCCTTGTGAATAAAACAGGCATATTGGATTGTTTCACTAGTAAATGGGTGCTCAGAGAGGAGCTTTTAAAATGCAAAGACTGGCTTGTGTTTCTAGCCACTAGGGTTCTGAGGCAGAGAAGCTTTGCAAAGGGAAGCAGGATGTGCTGTGTGGTGGCTGTGGAAGCAGAGCCACATGCTGGCACCAGTTTCGAGGAAGGCTATGTTTGCCAACAACTCTTTGCTATGTAAAGTGAACATCAAGTACACTTCCTGCAAAAATTCCTGCAGCTCTGCAACAGGCAGCCTAAGAGTTTCCTCTTCAGCTTGTGATGATAGTTCAGGTCTCCTCCTGTCCTGGAGGTACGGTTAAGAGACTTGGAATACCTTGAGATACCAGCATCCTTGCAGTCTCTTGAAAATAGCTTCATAATCTTGTCTGTGAACTGCTTGGATCAAGATTACCTGTCCTTACTATCCACCATTTGGTGTGTTTATCAAATCACTTTTGATGAAAAGAATTGGTGGTCATTGTGCTATGCCTCCCTATTTCACTCTTGCAAAGCCTATCTTAAACATCCCTCCCTGACTGGTGAAGATGGCACCATCAGCTTTTCAGCTCTGAAATGGAACAACAGCTGGGTAATACAACAGAAGAAACTACCATTTCCTAGTTGTGTAATCACATAATACATCCAAGTCTTCAGCAGTGAACCTAAAAGGACCAGTGTGGTCTTTCTGACTCATCCCGCCTATTCAGTTTCAGCTGATGAGTCTGCCTACCCATTCTAAAGATGTCATTCATGGTCCCTTTGGATTTTTTCTGGGAACTGAAGCAGCTTTCCCTACTCTTACATAGTAATACTAGTTCAGACCAAGTGCTCTAAAATTATCACTGGGGCACATGAATCTAATTATGGCCAAGTGTCTTATGCGTAACAGTCAGTGGAGGCATGGTTTTCCACCCAAAGGGTTTGGGAAAGGTGAAATATTTCTTTGTCTGAAGCTTCCAGAATAGTTGCTGAAAGCTGATGATTCCCAGAAGCCTTACAATCAATTATCTATTACTTCAATGGTGTCTCAGTTTTTGTATGGCTGAGGACTCCCTTGTGCTTTCTGTGTATAGTTGCCTGGCTGAAAGTAAACAGCAGTCTGAATTTTGGCATCCAGCTGCATCTCTTGGGATGGGTCCTGGGACTCTGGGCCCAATTGGAAAAACTGAAAGTAATGGGGGGGGGATTACTGGTTCTACAGCAGGAACAAGTCACCCTTTTTTTCTGCCAACAGCTACATTCCCTTGGGGAAAAATTGTTGAGGGTCTCACGGAGGTGGTGGGTGTGACTGAAGCCTACCCCTTTTCCCTTTCTCTTTATTCACATGCCTTTTCTCTCACACATACTCCTTACCTAGGGGATTTATGGGGAAGAGAATTATCTCTCCTGCAGAGGTCTGACAAATCATTTGTGGTTGGCTTCTGAAATTAGATTGAGGCCCACATGCAGATTACCTACTCCTGTTTTACAGGCTGAAGCTCAGAAGATGTTAGGACAGACATGGACATCCAAGAGAGCTTAAGGCCAAGAGTGTCCCTTCAGCTTTAGTAAGAAGCCTACCATTTTCACAGCTAGCTCTGAAGAAACAAGAAGGCATTCTGAGCATCTGTTGTATCTCTAAATCATTTGGATTCCTTGGTATTTGAGTCTGAGGAATCAGGATATCTCTCTCAGCCATGAGGATGGGGCAGCAGAACTCCAGTCTCCCTGTCTCTTGTATGTGGTCAGTTTAGGAAGCATAGTTCTGTGTTGCCACCTTGTGGGAGCCAGTAAAAGTGCATCTTTCTGCAAACTGAAAAGGGGACCCCAGATGTTCCTTCACATGTAGGGAAGTCAATTCTGTCAGGTCAAAGGCAAATCTATTCTGATTGAAAGTAGACCAATGTCTAGGATACAGCACATGCTCTTGGGTGGTGTGGACAACCTTCATCAGGCACCAAATAAGATATGCTGTCTCTTTGGTGAATCGCTGTTTCAGCCTCTCCAAAACACTGTCTTGTGTTGCCTTTGTCTCATTTTCTGGGGAACTCTTCCATGAGACTGCAGATCAGAGGGCGGTATGAGGGCAGAATGTACTCCAGATATGTTCTAGAGTTTCACTTGGTGTGATAGCTCAAACAGGGACATCCTCTTTCCTAGGCACTTTGAAGGGATGCAGAAGAAATATTCAATATGGTTTAGGCTGCTAGGCTAGGACTTGGGAGCTTCTCACTAAACCACAAAACTCACTGGATAGCCTTGCAGGTTAGCCATTCTCTCTTCTCCCTCTCCCTCTCCCTCCTTCTCTCCCTCTCCCCCTCCGACCTACTTCACAAGGCTGTTGTAAGGATAATATCAGGAGGAGAACCTTGAATACCAACTCGAACTTATTGGAGGAAAAGGTGGGATACAAATGTGACAAATTAAAAAACTGTGCAAATATACTATTTTTCTGATAGTGCACAGTAGGAGCTGAAAGTGAAGGGTATGCATTTTGGTATCTATCTAGTTACACATTTTTTGTAAAAAACAGATTGTCGTGGTTTGCAGACTAAAGTCTGGCAGAAACAAACTACATTGGAAGGGGACAAAATGTTCTGTGAAAAAGGAGGTCCTGCTGAGATCACCCAAATAATGGCAGCTGCAGAAAAGGGATAGTGTGGGATACTGGTTTGAATAGTGGACTATGTCTCTGGAGACCAGGGTTTGACTCCCCACTCAGCCATGAAAACCCACTAGGTGATCTTGGCCAAGCACATCTCTCAGCCTCAGAGGAAGGCAAAGGCAACTCCTGAACAATCTTGCCAAGAAAACTCTGTGACAGGTTTGCCTTAAGTTGTCATAAGTCCTATATGATTTGAAGGCACACAACAACAGCAACAGCAATAACAAGCAGCACAGAGAGGCCCTATATGGAAGTATTCATCTTTATCACTGATTGTTCTTTACCTAGGGAAACCCTTATAAACTTGCCAAAGACCTCGTGTATGTACCACTTTAAGCGTGAACTGCTTCCTATTATTTTTCCATCTTATCAGAGTTGGCATTAGTCAGGAAGCCCTAATGTCCCTGAGGTTCCCCTTCACCATACCAACCCCCTCCCTGTTATAGGACAGCCTCTCATTGTGGGTGATGATGCTCTTAGATGGTGCCAGAGAGACTACTTTTTAAAATATTTTGCTTGGCATTTACAGAGACACAGTCTTGGAACGTCCTGTACATGCCAGCCCCCTTCTTCTTACAGGAACATACCAAGGAATCTGTTACATCAGTGCTACTCAGAGTAGTGGTCCATGGACTAGTGCAGCAAGTTTCTAGAAAAGAAAGAGTCAAGCCAATAAGCACAAATAAGATACTGGTCCCAGGCACATTCAAAACTGCCAGTCCCCACATGAGATCACATGAGAAGTCCTGTGTTAAATAAGTCCCTACCAGAAGCCTACATACAAAATTGTGTCAAAAAACCAAGCCAAAACAGCAATGAAACTTTATCTTGTAGAGATCACAGAAGAGTTACTTTTGTCAGGTACAACTCCTGGCTATGGTGCTTGGGGGATTCTGTGAGTTGTCCAAAAGTGTTATATTTCCAAGCTCTGAGATTCCTATATGAGTGAACTGGTCTGTTTTTATTTAGTTGGACTGATCCAGAGAATCATGCAGGGCAGGAAGAATGCTCAGAGATGGGCAAGACTGACAATTTGCCTAGTACACTGTACAAGCAGAAAGTAGGCTACTCTACCAGAGAAGTGGACTTTAGTTCCTGAACTGTACCTTTGTGTTGCAGGTAGGATGGAGTGGAGAGTGGAGGGGCCAAGGCACAGATCAGACAGATCTCTCTCTGCCTACAGGAGTTTGCCTGCCTATCAAGTACAATACAGGGTGAGTTAGTCTTGTTGGGGAGCTTTCTTGGCATGAGAACGCCAGCTACAGAAACAATAGACAGTTAAAGAGCCCCTTGCCTCAGAGAAGACTCCATCATCCTCCAGAGTATGAAGGACAGAATGGGTCCTTTCCTCTTACATCATTCTTCTTTGGTCTGGCATTTTACTTCTCACTGATAGCCCACCCTCTTCCCTTCTGGAATCCACATCCCACAGAGCCATGCATTATACAGTGCACTTTTCTTGCATATTGCACTGCTTATATGATAAATTCAGATGTGTTGATTTTGCTGTGTATGTATATAGCTGTTACCCTTTCCTAGGGCCTGGTAATATTGAGTATTACAACTCCCAGAATCCTCTAGCTTCCATGGCCTCTAATTATGCCAGCTTGGGGATTTTAGGAATTGTAGCCCAAGAAACAGAGCAGCATTTCTATATTCTGCTTCTCAGTGTACATGTGATGAGACAGACTTGATTCTTATCTTTATATGTAACAAAGTTCATGTGGCTGACATTCACTTTCCAGCACAGAAGAGATGCCCATGAGAGAAGGTAATCATGTGCAAAGTAGCCCTGAGACGCTAGCATTATGTATCACCAATTTACTCTGCTCTCATTTATTTCTAGAAGGCCCTCTCTGTGTCTCACTGTTTTTGACCATACTTACTAGAATGTGCCATTTTCTTTTTCCTAGGAGCCGGGGTTGTGGGGCACACTCACTCTGCTGTCACTGTTTGCTGGGGCAGTCATGGCAACCCCACAGACCTGGCACCATAACCAGACATTGGGAGCAACCTCTGCAAGCATGGGCACTGCCAGCCCTGCCTCCATGGAGGAAAACAGCAGGGAAGCCCCATCTCTGGGTGCATGGAGCTACTGGCATGGTAAGAATTTAGCATGTCCCCAGAGAAAGTGGTTGAGAGACTATCCTTCTATTGGACCCTCAGTCCAAGTCACTAGTTCACTTTTACCCATATGCTCTAGTTTAATGCTCCAGTTCTGTCATTTACCTCACTCACTGGAGTCAGTAGTTTAGGGAGCATATGAAAACAATCATTTGGTACAGATAACATGGGCTGAGGGAGCAGCTATATCCCTAATTCATGCATCAGGCCCCTTCTTTGTTTCATGGAGCCTAGTGCCTTTCCTTTCTCTTGTGACTCACCTTTTTCTGTCTCCTTTAGGGGAAAACGTGACTATACAAGGGTCTAGTGCCTCAGAACTGCTCAGGGCTGAACGTTCCCCAGCAGGTGCCACCAAAGTCCGGAAAGGATCCAGGAAGGCTGGGAATGGGAACCACAGGCGCAACTGCCGCCTACACAGCCTGATGGTGAAAGTGCGTGATCTGGGACTTGGCTTTGAGTCAGATGAGATTGTGAAGTTCAAGTACTGCAGTGGGTCCTGCCAGCAAGCCCGCACAAACTATGATCTCACCTTGAGTAGCCTGCTGCAGCAACGTGCCATTGTGCCTGGGCCTCACAACCGCCCTTCTTCCCATCCATGCTGTCGACCCACAAAGTATGAGGACTTCTCCTTCATGGATGTACGCAATGCCTGGAAGACAGTGAGCCAGGTCTCAGCAGCAGAATGCGGCTGTGTGGGCTGAGTTGCACCGTCTGCCCAGAGCTCACAGCATCACTGAGGTGACAGGTGTTCATGCTCCCACTGCAGGCTTGTCAAGAGCCCTCCCTGTTTGCGGTTCTTGGAATGAGGAGATGCACAGTCTGTGGTGTGGCTTGGCGGACCAAACAGAAGCAGCAAGTGAACAATAAGTTAGAAGGGAGCATAGCTTTCTTGGCTCAAATGGGTCTAGGCCTTACAGGCATACATGTAGGACATCCTTACAGTGTCCTCTTCATGCCTGCAACAAGACGGTAGGACTGAGTTCAGCCAAGCTAGTGAGACCAGCATCAAGCCTCACTTTGGGTGGATCTTTCTCAGTCTGTCAATAGTGTTGTGAATTTATTCACACAGAGAGTCTTCTTCTCCAGTAGAGAGATATCACTGGAATTGCCTAAACCTTATTCAAAGGATGAATGGGCAGGGATGTCAACAGAAAGAACTTTGGTGCTAATGGGTAGCTCCTTAAGTGCCCTCTCCTTATCATAAGTCCTTCTTTAGCCAGTTTGAAGAAATAGGCTACTTGCTAGGGTTGCCCAGCTGCATCAGCTGCAAAATCATCTTCCACCCCCTTCTGCAGCCTTCATTTCCCCTAGCAGCTTGGTCTAGCTCCATCAAGAAGATGTAGGTAAGCATGAAAACCAGTTCTGCAATCCTTAGTAGAAACTTCAGGATCAGCCTACAGTTGTTCTTCTATACCTCCTCTGTGTTCTGGAGGCTCAATGATAGCTACTGTCATCACTCGTGTGCTAGAGTAGCCAGCATACTATTGGAGAACTGACCTGCACACTTTCCTGATTTTGTTCTGGGATTTTCTTCCTTCTTTGATCTAGCTTCTCCTGGTGAGAACAAGCCTGCAGCAGAGTCTGGGCAATGTGGAAGAGATCAGTAAGCAGAGTCTGTGCTTCTACAGCAAAGTCAAATCGTCCGCAGTTAGAGAAAGGGCTTCTCCTTTAAGTCCATGATGGTGTTAACATTCAAATTTGCAACATTCCCTGCTACAACAGCAACAGCTTGGAGTTTGGCCACTGCACATTTGTCAGGCCAGCTCTGGAAGCAGCTACAGTACCTGCCATTTCCTGGGCCAGCCATCTCTTGGTACCAGCAGGGCAGCCCATCCATCTTAGAAGTGACACTTTCTGAACAAAGTTATTTATTCTTTTAAGTTATTTATTTATTTGTTTGCACCCCCCTCATCTCTGATGGCACCTATTTATAATGCTGAGAACCGGGCCTGGGGTAACATTTAAAGCAGATGCTGATGCTATGCTCCAGCCCGCAGCCAGCAACTCCTTGTCCTTTTCCCCCACTTGGCCTAAGCAAAGGCATTTCCTCTTCTTCCTTTCCTGATTTTATATTCTCTACCCTTTATTTGCATTTGGATAAACTCTATTTTTGTACAGCAGCAACTTCCTGTAGCAATAAAGCCTGTTGAGGCAGTGCAAAATTGACTTTGTGTATTACCATGCTGAAGGGAGTAAAAACAACCAGGACCACTATGCGTATCAGCTCAATCCACAAATACAGGTTTTGCAGCAAAATGTGAGTCAAATGCTGTGTCAGTGTATCCACTGGAGTATTATGAAAGATTACTCCATATCGCAAAAAGAGACTCTGGAAGGCTTCCCTTCTCTGAAATGCCTAGAATGTGTTATCTTATTCACTTCTAACATCACACTGGTATTGTTGAATCCAGTTTCAATGACAATGTTGTGCACTTTTCCAGTTTTGAGCCAAGGTTAAATGGACAGCTATTACCAAATTACTCAGAAATAATGTTGTAGTGGAGCCAGGGCAGCCAGAGTTGAAGCAGTAGACTTTTTCATTAGCAGAGATAAAGATATAATTTGCTACCCCTGTCAGGCTACACTTTTCCCTCTGCACATACATGCAATTCCCAGTAGGTGGTAGTGGATTTTCTCAACAACAATTTATTATTATGAACTATCCTTGTTGTGATTCAGGGTATTTTTGAATGCCTCGAATTTGAATAGGCTGTTCAGACCCACTAGTTTTACAAAAGCCTGTTTCTGATAGAGATGAAAACTGCTGGAAGTGATTTTCTGATCTACATCAACATAGCTGCCTGCATTTTAGGACTTACCTTCTGGGCAGGCAATGAGGTCTGTCATGATGAATGCCTGCACTTCGCAGTTTACTATCACACCACTGCTCAAACAGGAAGAAATCTAGTGGAATGACTTCTCTCTTCATACAAGAGGCAAAAGATGAAAACTAAGGCCCATTTTAGAATCTTTTGACCAATAGGCTAAATTGTTTTTCCTCTGCCACTCCAGTACAGTTAGATGACCATGCACTGTTCAGCATAAGTAACTTCTCTGACATGAGTCAGAAAGATTTGGGATTCCCTTTTTTTTTTTAACCTGGTAGATGATCAGTGTCAATGGTAAACTAGTCTCTCTATGTTCTCTTTTCCCTAACCCACACATTCGTGATATATAAATGGCTGTTTTAATGGGTGTGCCTCCCATTTTAAAATAAGTCTAGATTTAAAGCATGTTCTGTTCTTGGAGGAGGGTGGACAGAAGCAGCTTCAGCACAGCAAGGGTGGCAGGAAAGTACTCAAGCAAAGGATGGTCAAACTCCCTAATTTCCATCATGGTAGTCATACCGCTTTTTTGGAAAATGCAGCAAAAGCAGCAAGATTCTTGAAAACTAGCACCTTCATTACAGCAGAAGCTTTCATAGACCAGCATCCTGATGTTTACCAGATATCCTGAGTGGTACTCATCCTGAGCCTATGAGATCATTTAGGTTTTATCACCACACTTTTCAACTGAAGGTTGAAGTGAGACAATTCAGACCAAATGATAAGGATCCATGGACTGATGTATAGCTTCATGTTACCTATATGTGTGCCTGTCACCTGTCAACTCACAACGCCCATTAATTCTTGGGACCACATGGAGTAGTAATCCACTACGATTGGGTTAATCTCTACATTAATCTCTTATAGGCAGGAGTCCACGTTCATTTCAGTTGAGGCAGTTAGGACTCTCTCCTAACTCACAGGCAAAGGATACTCAGAAATGGTCTACCGTTTCTTTTCTCTGAAATATAACCTACAGCACCTCGGTACTCTCTCATCAAGTACTAACCAGGCCAGACAGTGCTTAGCTTCTAAGATCAGACAGGATCTGGTGCCTTCAAACTTCATGAACCCAACAGGCTTAGACGCACAACAACAGAACCATAGTGCTGGAAGAGACCACAAGGGCCATCCAATCCAACCCCCCTCCCCCATCATGCAGGAATGCACAAAAGTGACTTTCAATCACTTCTTTAAAAAAAAAAAAGGCCTCTGCTGGTCCTAACAGGTCATTTGCCTAGAGGTCATTTGGAGACAAAAATGCCTAGAGGTCATTTGGAGACAAAAAAAAAAGTTGTAGGAGTACAGCCCTCCAAGGTCTCCTGGAGGGCTAATGTGGTTCCCCACCCTTCTAGATTTGCCAACTACTGTGCTGTATTGTTAAGACTGCATAATCCACAGAGTTCTTCTCAGTGATTTAAGCAGTATAAAGTTAATAAGATGGTAGCTTTAATTAAGAAGAACTCCTAAAACAGACCAAAATTGGCAAAATCACTTGTATCCACTTGTGGTCAGCGTGGATCTGGCAATGTTAATATGGCTCCTGGATTATTTGAAGATGATGACTAGTGGACTGGAAACTATGCAGTTGTTAGAAGTTCAACACCTTTGCCCACTGACTGAAAATACCAAGTTCAGTAGCAAATACGTTTTTTAAGACTCGCCCAAGACTTTTTGCCACCTTGGCCATTTCTGCACTACACTCTTATAGCGCGATTATTCCACTTTCAATATCCTATGGAATCCTGCGGTTTGCTGTTTAGGGAGGGGCTGGACAGAGCCCCCTCCCCAAACTGCAAACCCCAGGATTCCATAGGATGTTGAAAGTGGCATAATTGTGCTATAAGAGTGTAGTGTGGATATGGCCCTTGTCTAGAGCAGCAAATTGCACCCCCAGTTACTCAAATCAGAGTTTAGAGTATCCAGAGCAAGCCAAGTTAATTTGGCACATAAATCAGAAAATGATGGATCACAGGCTCCTCTTTAGCCCTGGCGGTGAAAATAAAATTAATACACACAAAAAACCCCCAATATATAACTACACAACTGTTAAGAGCGCAGCAGCCTTATCCTCTTGTTTATATGTCCCCTATGCTTCAGGCACTAAAGCACTCTGACCAATGACAGGGCCAGCTCTGGCTATTCTATACTACCTTCAAATCTTGTTCTAGTGCTGTTCTTATTTTTCTACCTCGGACTCCGTGAACGGAGAGGCATTTGGTTCCAGCATCTCCCTTTCGCCACTTCTCTGACATGAGCTTCGTCGTTTCCCCCAGCAGGGGGTGCAATACTAATCGCCATTACAGGAACTATACTTCCCGCAAAAATTTCTCAGCCTCACCTAGTTCGTTGAACCACAACTCCCATGATCCCACGCGACAAGATTGGGCCCTAGCGAAAAGGGCTAGTTCAGACGCCTGAACGGAAGAGGGAAGAACAGGCCGGCAAGCGGGCCTTCGAAGCGGACAACCCGGTGGCACGTGAGGCCCCCACTCATCCTCCTCCTCTCCCTCCGTCCCTCCCTCCGTCCCTGATTGTCTCATTGGATGCCCGGCCCAACTGTCAGTCAATTAGTCGACTGTGCGACCGGGGAGGCGGCGGGTTGGTGGAAGCGGCTGCCGCCTCCAGGCGGAGGGACTGACCCTCCTGGGGAGAGCCGGGCGCAGAGCGGGGGGGTCGTCTGAGTGAGCGGCAGCCGCCCTCCTTTCCCCTGGCGAGCGATGGGGAGGCACCTTCTCCGCCATTAAGGGCAGAAGGACAGGAATTTTTGTCTCCCGCGCCCCGAAAATTAGCGGCCGCTTATCGGATTCCCTCCCCTCTTAGGGGGACAGATAGACCGTCCTCTCCGCCGGGGCCGAGGCGGTTAGTTTTAATTGACCCTGAATGTTGTTGGGCGCAGGAGGGACAGTCCCGCCCTTCTTCCCCAGTTTAGGCGGGCGGGTGGACGCCCCCCTTTCCTAGTCCAACTGGGGACAGACAGACTTGCCCCTCCCCTTATTCACAGAGGGGCGAATGGACCCTCTCCTCTCCGTTTTACAAATGCTTCGCTAGGGAAGAGTCAGACAGGCACCCCTTTTTAAAAACTCCGTCGACAGGCTCCCCCCATTCTCTTTTCCTGCGGAGCTTGAGGGCGGATCGCCTGCGCCTTCTCTTGGGGACAATCTGCCGCCCGGCCGGGGGCCGCTGGGCTTTTCCCTTCCCTCCTGCGGGGCTTCTCCGCCCAAGATGCTGCCGCCGCTGCTCTCGCCTGCCCCGCTGTAGCCGAGGAGCCCCGGCGGAGAGGTGAGGGGCGAGGCTCGGAGAGTCCCTGCGCCCGGCGCCATGGATCGCCGCGGGGAGGCTCCCCTCCAGCCCCAGCAGAGCCTCGAATTCACCGTTGAGAACGTGGAGAAGGTAAGGACGGTGCTGCCGGGGGGGGTGGGGGGAAGGGGGAAGGAGGAGGGGCTGTTTGCACCTGTCAGGCAGCCTCAGGTTTTCTGTGCCCTCCTTAGGAGTCAAAGAGAAAGCCTGATTTTGTGTTCTAGCACGTTTTCATGGGGTTGCATGCCTGGAATTGCACTGTGTCACTGGGCAGTTCTTCCTGGGTTCCAGTGCAGACTCGTACCTGTTAAATGGATGAAGCTGCACCGTCCTGATCTTTCGCAGGGTATGAGAACTACCCTTGGTGTTGTTTTGGTTTCTGATCTTGTCTTGGCTGTTTCAGTTGTCCTGCTAGGATTCCTGCAACTCACAGGGCTACTTGACTTTCTTTCTTTGTGAGGACTCGGGAGCCTTCCCACCCTGCTTCCCTCCAGACAAGTGTCATGTTGGGCTTGGCTGAGGGATGACTCTGCTGCTGGCTTGGGGTGGTGTTTGCAGAAGCGATGCACTGCCCTGGCATCCTATCCGACCACTCCCTCTACCCCATAGCTTGCTGTAGTTGGAGATTTGCTTCTCCTCTTGCTGTGGGCTTTGCCCTTCAGCTTTTTCTTCTAGGCAATCTCCTCTAATTGGGGGAAGCAAAGTGGCTTTTAGAAACTTACCTGGAAGGTGAACTGTCTTCTGAAGGGGAAGAAGTGCTTATGTTTCTCTTTGAGTTGCTTCATTCTTCTGGCAGATGTTATAATCTTCCTTCTCTCTTTTGTGTGCGCAGAAATGTTTTCTAGTTCATGAGAGTAGTTTTAAAGGCATTGAAGTGCTAGGTGGGATGTGGTCTGTGATTTCCCCCCCTAATACATTGTTGTATTAGGAAGAGGTTCTTGTGAATACTGCTGCTGTGAATATTTGTCCTTTGTTGTGCTTTGTTTGTGTTACTGCAGTTTGAAGATATCATGCTTTGAGATCCAGATATATATGCATCTGAAAGTTGTGATCTGCACTTGCAATTTCTTACTGTCATCCCAGTCCTAGGAAGTAAGGTTTGGTCATTAGATTAGATGAACAGTGTAAACATTGTACCTTGGCTTACTCAAGGGAAAATTAAGATTCAATAAAGCCTGTAAACAGATTTGCAAAAGAGCTCTATGATCTTCAGATTATGTCTCTTGAAGATCATGTATTTGTCCTATACCCCAGCTCAAGGGAATAGAATTATAGAAAGTGTGGTCCCTACTAACAAGTTTGAAGTCAAACTTTCAAAGAGTATGGTATGACAAAGAAATGTCACAAGGGATCTGTGGTAGTATAGAAGGATAAGTTCATATCTCCCTGCTATCCATCACTTTTCACACCTTCCCAAGCCCTTTTTACAGGCCAAGGGGATATAAATAATATGCTACATGTGATCATGAAAAACAAGAATTTGAAGGGAGGGGACTCCCTCAGTGTTAGAGCACTTGACTTGGACGTGCAAGGTCCCAGGTTGAATCCTTGACCCCTCCAGCTAAAACATTCAGGTAGAATGTAATGGATAAGACCTCTGCCTGAGACCCTGTTGGCCCAGTGCTCATCAGAGTACTGTGCTAGTCTGTTCAGATATAAGGAAAATTCCTGTACTTTTTGTTTAACGCAAATGCTATAAACACACAGCATTTTTGATCTTGGTTGAATGCCGCCACTTGACTGAAGAGAAACTTGGATGTATGATTGTTCCACAGTTCTTCACTACCATGGTTTTGATAATTCTCAAATTCTCTGTAACATGGTACACAATATTATCATATTGAATATTTGTAATACATGTCTAAGTATTCCAAAAAAGTCCTGTAAGGCAAGCAGATATTATTCATAGAATCATAAAGTTGAAAGGTACCTTATGGGCCACCACATCCAACCCCCTGCTCAGTGTTCAAGCTAGAGCATCCCCAGCAGGTATGCTGTCCACCCTCTTTCTAAAGACATCTAGAGAAGGACTTACCAACTCTCTAGGCAATTGGTTACATTGCCAAGCCACTCGCACTGTCAGAAAGCTCCTTCTAATGTTCGGTTGAAATCTACCCCACTGTAACTTAAAAAATAATTAGGCCTAGTTCTGCCCTCTGAGGTTCCATTTGGGATGCTGAAGCAGAAAGGAATAGTGGTTTTTTAAAGCACTGCCTAGTAAATTTATGGCTTAAGGGAGATTGAATGGGGGACTCTTCTGATCAAAGCTTATACTTACACTACTAGGCCAGCTCTTTAACTATAACTGACTCTAAAGCAATCTCTATAATCTTCCCTCGACTGTGATGAGCTGTATAATGAATGTTAATGGGGGAGGAGGAGGGAATGAGAACTGTGCATACTGGTGAAGAGAAATGGTTGTTCTGTGAAGCACCATTTTAACTAGTAGGGCAATATGTAATTTCATAGTACTTGAAATCTCATCACTCTAATGTCTTATGTCTTTATTGCTGTTTGCAACCAAAGAGCCACAAAGGTCCTGCCTCTTTGCCAAAATTAAATTGTATACTTACAGGTTAAAAAATCAGAAATTCAGTGGCAAAATTGAGGTGATTTTCAATAATATTCCTTTTGGTAGGCCTATTTATATACTCTAATTCTACCCAGCTTGCAGGTGAACAACAACAAAAAGAGGGCATTGGCTATATGTAGACATAACCATGAAGAATCTTAGTTTTTTTTTTAACTGTAGGCATATTTCTAGCCTTTTAAGATTCAAAGGCAGACCTGAAAATATATAGCTATCTGGGATGAAATTCCTGAAGCTAGGAGGCTAAGTTTCCCTAGGTCAGAGAACTGTGGTTCAGTGCTCTGCATAGTTTTTTTTTCCCCAGTCCCATTTTTAGGAGAAGCAAAGTCATGTATACAAGTTGTATTCTAGGTTGCACCTCTAAGGGGTGGTGGGCTCTTAGAGATGTTCATTTCACAGACATCTTTATGTATTCATAAGGCGTTTTTTGGATTTATTTTTTTTAAAATCAGCCCTGAAGAAATCAGCCTTGGACAGTTTACTGTTCCCCCTTCCTCCATTAAGGGGCTCTCTCATAGGGATTCTGTTGTTCATCCTCCTTTCTAGCAAAGCTCAGATACTAACTTCTCACTATGGCACAGCCTGTAGTTGCACAAACAATGCTTGTTTGGGAGTACAAACTCCTTGTTCAAGCCTGGAGGCTGTGATGCTAAAAACTCTCATTTTCACAATGCATATAAATTAAGGATTAGTGCCTTTTTGCAAAGTTATTTTGGAGTACTGGCTTCTGTGGCTTAATGTGCTAATGGGTAATGCTGCTTTATTATTTCCCCTGGAATGAATACACAGGCAGCTTCTTTGTGTTCACTAACAAAAGAGCAAATGTTGACATCAGGAAAGGTCAGCACACCCCAGGTGGTGATTAGCTGAGCAAGTGCTGGAGGAAGTTGGTGTGTGGACCCTAGAGCCAGAGTGGCCTCCATATTGGTTTGGATGGGCATCAGCATATTCTCACAGATGCTTGTATTCCCCCTTCCCTGCCCCATCTGTCTCAGCCCATCTTCACTTTGCTGGTTAGCATTTCCTGTATCAAGCATTCCTGTAAGATGCAGTGTTGTGCTATAAGGCTGGAGATTGGCTGGCTGAGAGAGGTATGGGCTTCTGCTGCAGGCGATTGTGCCATAGTATTTGACACCCAGTTCATGCTGCAAGAAGCACTAGCAGACTGGGCTCAAGATTTTGCTGAATCTGCCTCTCAACTGCCTTTTTACCCTGAGGCTTTTCTGCTGCAAGTGGCAAAAAGTGATGCTTTGCCAGAGCAAATTCAGATACCTTGCTCTTCCTTATGTACTTTGTGAGTATCCTTGTAATACTATCTATACTGAATATTGGCTTCTGCCTCCTCATAGAAGATGGTACAGAATTGGGACTAGCTATACCAGTGTGCAGAAGGTCAGTGTGGTGTAGTAGTTTATATATCGGACTATGGCCTGGAGGTGAGCGTTCAATTCCCTGCTTGGCCAGGGGAACAAGCTGGGTGACCTTGGGCATGTCACACAGCACCATAAAGCCTTGTAATAGATTTGCCTTAGGGTTGCCATAAGTCAGAAATGACTTGAAGTCACACAACAGCAACAACATACCAGTCATGGTCAGACATGGTCATGGTCAGACTTAGCTGTGGGATGACAGAACAGGAGCAACTTAACCGCCTTTGATGGGCTGAAAGGCACTAGCTCCAGTCTGAATTTGAAAGCAGGGTCAGCCCTGATTAGTACTTTGATGGGAGACTGTCAGTGGTTACCAGGTTCATTAGGCTATGTATCAGAGGCAGGATCTGGCAAAACCAAGTTTTTCTTGCCTAAGAAAATGGTATGAAATTCATGGGGTCACCATGTCAACAGGCAATTTTAAGGCACACAGACACACACACCCCCTTTGAACTAGCTGCAATGTGCTCTGCTTGCTGCTTCTATTAAAGACAGTTTGGAAACGTCAGAAGGCGGCAGCCCAATTTCTAGTGAGCATAAGTTGTTCAGGATACAAATTGTCTGGTTCTTGTACTGTTGGCCTGAAGTTAATTTAAAGTGCTAGTGTTTACTTGGCGCCAGACTCTTTAGGGCTTTCAAGAACGTCTGAATGATTGCCTTTACCAGTACCAGCTTGCCCACACTCTGTGGATGTTAATTGAGGCTCTTCTCATTTATCAATTTTTGGTTGGTAGAACGAAGAGACAAGGCTTTTCTACTGGTGATACCACACTTGGTAGAACTTATTACTGTCTGGGGAATATCAAATCTCATCTTTGCAGTAGTTTAGAAGAGATGTAAAGACCCATCTGTTCTCAGTGGCTTTCTTTGGTGCGTTTTATAAGGCTGCTTGAGGGAAATGGCTCCAGTGTGGGATTCATTTTAAACTTTGTAGTTAACTTCAGTTCTGTTGCTTGATATTAACTATTTATTAAATTGTTAATTTGACTTATATATATTGATATTTCATGAATTTTTTAACCTGCCCTGAGAGGGTTTTTTTTCTTCCTATTGGTAACCTATAACACTTAAACTAACAGCATGCCTATTTCATTCAGGTCTGTCCAGTTCCTTACACTTCACTCTACAAATGGTAGTATAGAACAAAGAAAGAGCCTTAATTAAGACTGAACTCTTGAATTACCCAGGACAAAACACAGAATGTGTTTAAAAGAAGGGATAGAGAAAGAGAACTTTGAGAAGACAAAACATAAAATCAAATATTTTTTAAAAAACTCCTTAGAACAGCATAGTAGGTGATGTGCTCATCTAACTTATATCCTGAAGCAAAGGAGATAGAGCTTGATATATTTCCTATATGAGTAAGATTTTGCTGTTCCTTCTCGGTGAGCAGGAAAACTGGGCCTTTCAGTGTGTCAGCCCAGAAGGCTGGCTTTCTGTAAAAGCATGTAGGATGAAAGAAAAGCTAATAAAACCACTAGCATACCTTAGCATACATAAAAATTTCTGTGCTTTTGGATATTTTGATAATCCAAGGCCACTTGACATTGAGTAAATCTTTTTCCCCCCTGTTTTCACATTGAAGAAAGGCGTCAGTTGGTCATGGGGAGAAAGTTGTCCAGTAGGTACCACTTTGTACTTTTAGGAAATGTTTTAGGGAGTGACTCAACCCCCATCAGAAGCCAAGGCCTATAGACATGAGTAAATATATTTGCCCTAGTTGAACAATTCCTATTTGTAATATAGGCGTTCTTTACAAATAGTTTTTCTCCAATGCAAAGATAATTTTGAGTACAGAAGGCATGACTGAATTTTCTATAAAAGCCATACCAAAATGATATTCATAGTAGTACATTTCTCTAACTTAAGTGAAGAAATAAACTGAAAAACAATCAAACTAAAGGTAGTAGAAGCTGAACAGGGAGCATTTTATCAGCATAACATCAAGGTGGATGTATCCAGACTCCTCCCTTTACCTCTTGGATCACCATCATGGTGGTAGTTAAGGCAATTGTCTCTGTTAAGCTGCTGTTTGTCTTTGAAATACATGATTTGAATATCTATGTTTTGTTTAGTTTTCCCTTCAAGGAAGTTTTTTGAATTCTCAGTTTTCTTTGTAGGAAGGAGTACTAAAGTATTTGTGTATTTCAATAAAAAGCTTTTTTGATAAACATATTTAAAAGTATGATATAGATGCAGCAGCCTGAACAGGCAGTGCTAATATCTAATTTAATCTAGAGAACAAGATCTGAGATCAATAGGCTGTTTTCTCTAGCAATACCTTGCATGTTATGTCCCAGGACTTTTCCTCATGTCCTCATTCTGGCACCCTCCTAGGAGCAACATCTTGATCAGTCCTGTCAAGCAGTCAAGCTGCTACAGTAAAAATGATCTGTTCTCTTGAGCTATATTTGCAGCAATTAAGTAGTGCAAGTGTAAGGAGCCTGCAGCCTACCAGAAGCTGTTGGAGTGCAATTTCCATTGTTCCATTATTGCATATATTGGCTAGAGTTGCTAGGAACTGCAGTCAAACAATACTGGAAGGCCACAACGTTCAGTGATGGTGAGCTAATGGTTTCTAACTTGACATGTACAGCAATTCTTATGGTAAAACTTTCTCTGTCATGGAGATGAAGTGATGAGGAAAGCTTCATTTGATGAGTATGCGTTAGTCACCTTTCTGTCAAAAAGAGGCCTGTTTTGAAGCAGAATTGGAAACCCTACATATTACTTGGTTGGTGCAGTACTTCAGGGTCTGTGTGTCATTTTTCTGTACTTAAGCGCAATAAAATAGGCAGTTCGGTGAATTGTAAGGAGTCCTCTTCTCCCCCAATACCCATTTTCTTACAGCACTTAAGGCAGCTACCTATCCTGTAAAATGGCAATAGTTCATCACACTAGTCTAGTATAAAATCCCTAGGCAGTGTGCTCATGGTAGGATGGCCGTAGACTGGGATTGATTTTACTGTCCTTGTTTTGAGCTTGTTTTTGAACAAATGTGCCAAGAAGTTGCTGAAGCAGCCTCTCTTGAGTCTCTAGGTGCAGACAAATGTTCCTACTGTCTAAAGAGTGTGTTGTCAAGATTATGAATCCTAATTATATAAACAGAGAAAGCAGAAGCAATACAGGTAATGGTTCTTTGGGCTTGTGATCTGTTTTTCTTTTTTAGAGGAAGAGGGGCCTAACAGAGAGGGTTTCTTATGCTTTGCAACATAGCCTTGGCTCACACAGTCTTCTTGGTTAAGAGGACAAAATGTCTGTCACACATGTGCGTATATTCCTATCCCTGAAGAGGCAGATTTAATAGAACTGAATCCAAGCTGAAGTCAGCTATATTGTGTTGAAAGGCTGGAGTTTGTACTTTCATGTTTCTGCCTTTTTTGAATATTTCTCTTCAAAGGCCTACATACAGGTGTTGTATGCTGTTTAAGTTCTGGTGCTGACCTGCTCCCTACCACCACTCTAAGGATCTTGCATGTTTCCTCATGGTTGATCCTTGTGTTGTTGTTCTGTGCCTTTTAAAACAATCCCTTTTTCCTCAGAGGTTGTTCCCTCTTGCTTTGAGGCCACATGAATGCATGAATATGTGTCTGTAACTGAGGTGAGAGCCAGATCATGTAAGAATCAACACCCAGACTCCAGCCTTGCACAAAGAGGTTTGGTTTCCATCACTTCTAATTTGAGATGGTGAGCTGCTGGGTCGGGTGATGTGGCAGCTGAGACAGCTGCCTTCCAACTAAGATATTGGGGAATAGAAATACAAGTGAATCTGCTTCTTTGACTCTTTAAAAACACTGTAGCCATCTGAAGAGTTTTTCCTTGTAGGCAAATCAAATAGGCTTCCAGACCTGCCCCATTTTCTAATAGTTTTGAAAGATGTAGCCATATTAATCTAAAGTGTTGTATGTGAGAAATCTGGGCATCTTTAAGACTAAATAGCATGACCTTTTATGGATGTATTGAGGAAATGCAAATCCTCAAATGGCTCATGCTAAAATAAGTAAGTCTTAAAGGTGCAACTAGATTCCTTCTCCTGTTTCCCTTTCCTGTACGGGCATTTTCTTCGAAATGAGAACCTAATTCTTGAAGAGCACAGATGGCTACTATTGCAAATCATTGCTGTTTTTTCTTTTTCAGCTTGTGGCTGGGTTGTTGTTTGAGGCATGATCTTATAAATCTCAGGACCAGCATGTGGCCTTACTGTTAACAACAAGTCAACCTTGCAAATATTGCTATTCGGAGCAGAAATGAGGTGCTTCCTAAGGATGTCTTTGGCTCTAGCAATACTATGAACACTTGAGCGTGTCTAAGGATGTGAACAGCTGCCTGTCTTAATCTGGTTTCCCCAGAATCCACCTATATTCATATCAGGTTGAGTGACTTGTTTTCGTATGAAAATTTGCATAAATTTTCTGTAGAATTTCCCATAATATACATTTATTTATGGTTTTCACCGCTGGCTGAACTTTAGTCACTAACATGTGCTTTCTGCATAGTTTTTAATTCTACACATTTTTAGCTCTTCATATCCTTAAAATTTATGCGTAGTTTTGTTTTTATGTTATTTCTCTGCAGAGATGTACATTTCTGAGGTAAGATGCATTTTTGCTTGCAAAATGGATACATTCGTCAAGAATCTAGATTTGAACAAAATTCTTTTCCACCACATTATCATCTAAAAGCCACAATATGCAGTTTCCCAAGGCTGTGACCCTGATAGACTTCTCTAGGGGTAGAATGTTAGAATATCTGCAGTAGAGGACGCAATTGCTTTTACCATATAGGCTTAATTTGCCCTGCTTATCATGCATTGCACTATAGAAGAACTCATATACATTGTTGAAGGCACCCTGTTTCTTTGGTTCTGTTTTAGATTTTTTTTTGTTCTTGTGTTACAAAATG
Organism: Iguana delicatissima; assembly: GCA_948472985.1. Classification (NCBI taxonomy): domain Eukaryota; kingdom Metazoa; phylum Chordata; class Lepidosauria; order Squamata; family Iguanidae; genus Iguana; species Iguana delicatissima. Next base: position 162,869 of record CAOKZL010000828.1, on the reverse strand, counting down.
TCAGTTTTCCTAGACAATGGGGTTTCTATCTTTTAACTGTATATTTGCATTTGCTCACAAAGGAGACAGTATTGTGCAGAGCAGCCTCATGGTTGTTACTATGGGCTGGGCTACTTTGTTATGCCAAGCAAAGACTCAGCCTTGTATAGCCTTCTAATAGGTGTTGCCTTAATGACCACACATGGTCAGTTACACTAGTCTTGATCTAAAAATCTATTACAGAAAAAACTTGAAATGTGCTGTTTTTGTGATATGAATTCAGTCAGATTAACACTGCTAAGTTGTAGGACCTCTTTCTGTTTGTTTGCCTTTTAAATCAGCAGATAATGAAAAAGCAACAAGTATCTTTTCCTATTACAAGGAAATTGACCCTTATAATGAGAAGTTAAAAGCTTGAATCTCAGCGCTCTTAACTGCAGGTCTTTTATCCCCGTCCTCAGCTTCAATATTCTGTGTACACTCTTCTGTTCAGATATTCAATCCTAGAGCCTTGTATTACTCCATAATGTCATACATAGTCACCATGAGGCTTGAACCCTAAAACACAAGGCATTTTGAGTACCTAAGCAGCTGAATAAAAACATTCTGTCTATAGCAAGAAATACTTTTGTAGTGTTCTATTACCAATCAGTTTTTTTAAGCTAGAGTACAGTTCCTTTAAGCCAGTGGTTCTCAACCTGTGGGTCCCCAGATGTTTGTGGACTTCAGCTCCCAGAAGCCCTGAGCATTGACCATAGTGGCTGGGGCTTCTGGGAGCTGAAGTCCACGAACATCTGGGGACCCACAGGTTGAGAACCACTGCTTTAAGCTATTGGATGAACCATTGGTATTGAAGTGTGCAGTTGGGTTTCCTTGCAAACTTTTGTGATGTCTTTTGCTACCTGTAGTATTATATACTGTGTGTACTGTGTATACTGTGTGTACTGTGTGTACTGTGGAGGTAAAAAGCAAAAGAAGACTGTGATAGATAGTTAGTATCATATTTGAAGCTGGTGGTGGTGGCTTGATTGGCACAGACATATCTAATACAGGTCTGTTCATATTTTGTTCAAGTGAGTGTAAAGAAATTGTGTGTTTGAGCCCCAGAGAAGACTTAGCTGCTACCTCAGTAGTAGTCATGTCATAATCTATGTGAGCTCAACACTGTAGAGCCAGAGCACTGCTCAGTAACCTTTCTGCCTTCGGTTCAGATTTCCTGCACCTCCTGTGTCACAGTGGAGAGGTCCAGACTTTGCTTGTGTTGCTATGGTTTCTGTTGCTTGGTGGCAATTGGCTGTGCTGCTGCAGTGATTGGGATACTGGGTCGGTTGGGCAAATTTGAAAGAAAAGCAACCCAGAATGCCTTGCAGAAAATTAGTGGCAATAACTGCAGAGCTAGCACCAATGCTCCACCCCTTATCAATTGGGACTGCTAAGAACTGGTCAGTGGGTTATGAGACCATGCCCTGAGTGTGAACAGTATCTTTTTGGCCTCTTAAATTCATATTCACTCCAGGTGTAAGCAACCATGTATATCAAATGGCTGAAGCTCATTTTCATGCAATTCTAAGGAGGAACATTATATAGAAATGAAAGATGGATGGGTGGGTATGTTGATTCAGAGTGACCACATGTACTCATGCTATCTTTAATTGTAGATCTGTACTGGAACATCCATCTCTTACTTGTTCAGTCTCTGGGACTTTGAGAATTCAGCTTACTGCTGTCAAGGAGACAAACTGCTATTTTCTTGCTCTGGAAAAGCTCAGAGGAGGCCAAGGAGGAGGAGGCAGTGCCTCAAAGCTGCTACAATTGTGGCAGCTGCTGCTTCCTATAATCTGCTTTCTTAAAAATTCAGACTCAAGACTTTAAGTTTGCTTTTGTGCTCCTTAAATAAACTATGGTACACCTAAGACAATCTGCTTGAGAGTTTTGAGAAAACAAACTTGTCCTGATTTGGGTTGTGGATTAAGAATACTAGTATCAAGAGTATAACTCACTTATTTGGAATCCTAGTACACCACATGGGCCAATGCTCATTGGGGTAGAGCTGTCTCACTAATGTTCGTGTGCTAGAGAAACCTTCCCTGTTGCACAGAAAATCTGCACTGTACACTGACCTGCTTACAAGATATAATGTTACATACTTTACTGTCTCTGCTGTTGGTCCAAGAATAGCGCAAGATTTCAAGCCTCCTTATTTTGTGTCCATCCTCTCAGTCACAGACTAAACCTTGTACTTACCAGCTTCCCATGGTGTTGAATCTGTAAAACTGGCTGTGAGAATTGAGCAGCAGTTGGTATCAGTATAAAGTGCTCCTTTGCAAGAGCTTTACAGTGCCCTTTTTTCATTAGTTTAGAGGCAAGTGAAGCAAAGCACACTTAGGAAGTGTTGTGTAGATTGAAGTGTTGATAGCAAACTGTCTGTGGAGCTTTGAGGTCCCACCTGAGGTGATCACTTGGTGTCCATGTGCAGACAGTGTCGCACAATTAGCTTAGATATAAGTTTAGCTTAAATGTGTTTCTGTTACTGTGCTTCACCAGTACTATGCTTCCAGTCCAGCAACTTCACCTGATGACTACGTTTATGTGAGATTGTTGTGCCCAGGTAATATAGTCTTCGCTTGGTTCTGTCAGTATCTAAGTGGTTTTGATTTTTTTTTTCCAGTTCATCTATATTAGTTTCAGTTTATTGCATTGAATTTCATCTGCCACTTTGTTGACTATTCGTCCAGTTTGGAGAGCTCAATTCTTGATTGCTTCACAGTCTCACTGAAATTTCACCATCCTGAATTGTTTAGGGTCATGTGCAAATTGGCCGTCTCTCTGTTTACCTTTGACTCCTGATCATGTATGCCAGTGGTTCTCCAACTTTTTACTCTATGACCTCCTTTACATCTACATCAAGATACTGTGCCCCTCTGTTTGATGTCGTGCCTCCCATGTCCTATCCTATGCCTCTCTCTCTCTCCATCTCTCTCTCTCTGTCTCTCCCCCCCACACACAGACCCCTTTGTGCCATACACGCTTTCCATCTTAACACTGAGTTTTTGCACTTTTTGCTCTTCTCTTCCCTCCCCCCACCCAAGAAACTGCCTCATAGTGGCTAAGTAGTATGCACCTCTTCCACCAATGACAGAACATTTGGATAAGCTGAATGTGAAAAGAATTAAAAAGGGAAGCCAGTTTTTGCTATGCCTGAGGTTAGAGAAAGGTATAATGGGAGAAGATGCTTTGCGTTGCATTTTTGCAGAGACCAGTCAATCCTCAACAGTGTGTGTCCGCCCGCGCGCACCCCCCCACAGCTTACCTTTCTTTTTCACATTTGCTGTACTTGTGGATTACTTTTCTTTGCCATCCCCTTAAGCAGCTGTCACACCCCCACATGGGGTCCCACCTCATAGTTTGAGAACCACTGAAGTATGCACCAAACTAAATATGGGGGAAGGGGAGCATTTACTTTCCTCAATTGTAAAAATCCATACTCTGCTTTTGCATTGTCCTTTGTCATTAAATCTTTGCACCTTTGCTTCTGTCTTCTTATTTTGTTTTATATTCTTATCTGGTAAGCTGATCTGCTGTCTCATCTCTGCTTTAAAACAATTTGCATTGTCTGGAGAGCTCTACCATGTGGGCTTCAGCACCACCAATGTTGCATTTTTTTTTTCAGATTGGCATTTAAATCTCTTCTGAGTGAGAAATTGACAAACGTATTGTATATGTAAAGAGAGAAAGTCAGAGTCTTAACTAGGCTAACATTGGAGGTCTGCTTCTCCTCATAGTCTCTGTGACTCACACAAATGGGTTCACTGCGCTGGAGCAGTGCATCACACGGAACATTCTAGAGCTGTTATGTATGCTTTTTGGCAGTAATCCTCCTCCCTTGGTCCATGTGACCAGCCCAATTCCTGCTCAAACTCAGAATATGTAAAATACAGAAACAAAGTGACAGTTGATGTAGATGAAAGAGAATATTTCATTGTATGCAGCAAGTGGCCTTGAATTCAGTGTGTAACTGGATGCAGTGGTTAGAGGACATGCCTTTTGCATTGTATTTGTACTGATAACTATAATGCAAGGTGATTCTAAAATGAAGAGGCTGAAGTGAACAAGGGGGGTTTGAATCTCTACCTATACCCCAAATTGTCACCTAGTTGCTCTTCTTCCAGCAAGGCTAGGGTGAGAATGTTGTTGGACTACAGCTTTCAGTAGCTGTTGCTAGCATAGCCAAGGGTGAGAAATGCTGGAAGTGCCAGTCTGTCAACATCTAGAGGGCCACATGAATCCCGCCTGTGCAGTGGGACTGGATTTGAGTATTGGAGCTTAAAGAAGATCAGCTGGGGCAAGAAAAAGTTCATCACCTTCTTCCATCTTTTATACGTGAAATTTATCACGTTTCCTCAACTTTATATTTGTTCAGTGGCAGCCCAGGTTCTGAAATGTGAGACTGCTACTTCTGTATCTACTCTAAACCTTTATTGAAGAAGAATATTATTAAACAATTACTACTTTCTCAAGGTGTGAAATTTTAATAAATGATAATTTAATAATTTTAATAAATGTAATCATTTAATAGTTTTCTTAACAAAAGAAGGTTAAAGTATATTGGACAATATAGTAAAGAATCACTGAGTGATAACTGAAAAATGGTGATTGAGCAAGTAAAAGAAAAATTGGAGTACGAAGATGTGATAAATTTGATTAAGGTTATATCCCATATTGCTGAAAAAGCCTTCTGATACACATGGGGTCTAGATGTCAGCCATTTGGAGGGTGTGGGAGGCTGGATAGGTTGAAAAAGCAATAGTTAATTTTTTTCCTTGTAATAACATAGTGTATATTAATGTATACTTAGCGTGTGACTCATAATAAAAGGGGGAAAAATGAAAAAAAAATGAAATTTTAATAGACTTTTCCATTCCAGATTATGCCTTTCCACAGTCACTAATATGAGACATCTTTCTCCTGAATGTCTTCTGTTTGCATTTGAGATTTTTACCAGTTTGTGATTCAGAGTTGTCTTTTTTTTAAATTCTATTTTAATCCTTAACAAAAATTTTTAAAAGGAGAAAAAAATATAAATCTCAAATAAATTAATAATATTCAGCTTAATCGCACAATGTGCCTCAACAGTATCAGTGGGTCTAAATATACTAATTATATGTCTAAATTCTAGATACAAATTGATAACATGGGTTAATCCAAAAGTTCAAGTGTATGACTCTGAGTTGTCCTCAGCTGTACTAATGGCCAGTGTTTATAGTATTGTCACCATTTCAACAGCATTTTCTCTCTTCTGAGCCAAAGGAAAAAGAACAGGGATGATATCTGTGTTGTAGAAAATGAAGCTTTTATTTAGAGACATACAGTTGCCCTCCGCATTTGCTGGTTTCACTTTCATAGATTTGATTATTTTCAAGTCTTTTCAACCCCTGCACTCCCTATCTCAGGTGCTTCTCTTCTGGGGGAGTCTTCCCTCTCACCAGCTCTGATCAGGCCATGTAGCCCTTTAAAAACCCACCTATGGTCCTCCTCTACCTCCACCAGCTGCTACCTGGCAAACTAAGGACTGCTCAAAGCCTAATTTCTCAGAACTACAAACCCCCTTCCCCCCAATACCCAAAGAAGGAGATGGATGAGGGAGAGGAAGATAGGACCACTGTGCCAACCCACCTTGCCTTTTCTCTCATTTTCCTGACCTGTTTTGAAAGCTGGGTGCCCATTCTCTCCACCATACCTCAGTCTCCTTCCTGCACACACACACTTTTTGATATTTGCGATCTTTCCACTTTTGCAAGGTTCCTCTACCCCTAGCTCTAGTGAATGTAGAGGGCCAACAGTGTCAGGGACAATATAACCAAATACTTGGACTCCTTTTGGGTTGTTCTGCAGAGCTGTCCATAATATGGAGAAAGTAGATATTTCGCTAGCCCAGGTATTGAAGGCTTAGGGTCTCATTTTGACTTCTTGCTACATGTGATGATGCAGAAAGTGCTGAATAAATTTCTGTCTCCTGCCTTGCAGGCACTCCACCAATTGTATTATGATCCCAACATTGAAAACAAGAACCTTGCTCAGAAATGGCTGATGCAAGCCCAGGTGTCACCTCAAGCCTGGCACTTCAGCTGGCTGCTTCTAGAGATGGACAAGGTGCCTGAGATCCAGTACTTTGGGGCCAGTGCACTCCACATCAAGATTTCACGATACTGGAATGACATCCCTACTGATCAGTATGAGACCCTCAAGTCACAGCTCTTCAACCACATCACCCGTTTTGCTAGTGGTTCCAAGATTGTGCTGACTCGGCTTTGTGTGGCCCTTGCTTCATTGGCCCTAAACATGATGCCAGAAACCTGGCCGTGTGCTGTTGCTGACATGGTACGCATGTTCCAGGCAGAGGATTCTAACGTTGATGGGCGAGCACGCTGCCTTGCCCTCCTGGAATTGCTGACTGTCCTACCTGAGGAATTCCAAACCAGCCGCCTACCACAGTACCGTAAAGGGCAGGTGCGTAGCGTCTTGGCACAGGAGTGCAGTTCTGTGTTCCCCCTGCTAGAGCAGTTGCTGCAACAGCAAGACTCTCCCAGCTTCATTAAGCAGAAGGTGCTGAAGTGCTTCTCGAGCTGGGTGCAACTGGAGATTCCGCTGATGGAGTGTGAGAGCTTGATTCAGGCAGCCTTCACCTCCTTGCTTGATCCAGAACTCTTTGACACAGCTGTGGAGGCCATTGTCAATGCCATTTCGCAGCCTGATGCTCAGAGGTAAGTGGTAATTGTACACTGCATCACTTGTGGTAATACAGAATTTATGGCCTTTGCTGTAAGCTATTTGTTTCCAAGGACAGTTATCTGGGATGGGTGGAGTGCCAGTGTTAACATAAGCACATCATCACTTGGCAACAACACACTGGATCCAGCCCAGAAATGAGAGAGGGAGAGAGTGTGTATATTTTGACTGGAAAGGAGTTTTATATCCCTAGAAGGTTGCTGCTTGAATGGTGAATGGTTTTGGTAGACTAGTATATGAACATGGCAAATTTTCTTGAAAGGGAGAGTGCTTAGTGGGATTGAGAAACTGTTGGGTTGGAATTCCCCTTAGTGAGAAATTCCAAGCCCCCATTCATTGTCTTCTTTTTCTCATTATAACATTCTAGCAATTGTTATGTGCTTTTAAATTGACTCTGACATATGGCGACCTTATGCTGGGATTTTCTTGACAGGATTTATGCAGAGGAAGTTTGCCCTTACTTTCCTCTGAGACTGAGAGTGTCATTACCCAAGGTCATCTAGTGGGTTTCCATGACTGAGCGAGGATTCAAACCCGGCTGTCCTGGATTACTAGTCCAATACTCTGATCACTCTACTATGCTAGCTTTTGAAATCTGAACCATAGAAACAGAATTGTCTGGTAATCAGTTTAGGCTGAAAACCTATTACTGTTAAATAATCGTGAGCTATTGATTCTCATGAGACAAATTTGAACTATGGAGCTTCAAACGTTTTCTGCAACCTTTGAGCTTTTCTCAAAGATCATTTGTTGGTGATGTTTAACCTGACTGCCAGGAAAGAATGCCATGTGTCATCTTATAACATCCAGCAGAGCTAGCAATGTGGTCATATAGCTCAGCTTTTGGCTCTTGTATAACTTGAATTTTGCCTTTTGGAATTGAGTGGTTCTTAAGTCATTTCACTTTTAGTTCATTTTGTGGTGGTTGTTACATTTAATTCCTGAACTCGTGAATTATGTGTGAAAGCTAGTCACTAATGAAGGAATTAAGAGGCCATGGGACAGCATAGAATTCAGTCCCCTCTCCCCCTATGATTCAATATTGTACAGTTATACTTCAGTTAATGAAGCAGATGTGTTCCTAGCCGTTACTTCTTTAAAAAATTTAGTACCAGAGGCAAAAAACACATGGAAAGAATAGGGATATCCTATATCAGGAAAATGAAGAGCAGCTCAACATGTTTCAGTAAACTTTTTATCCAAAAATAACAATATACACATGTGAAATGAAAAAACCAGGTCCAGTAAGCCTTGCATAACTTAATACACTTGGCCCCCACAAGTTTAACTTTCACAGATTTGATTGATTGTGAATTTTTTCAACCCCTGACCCTGCACCTCAAGCCCTTCTTTTCCAGGGAAAACCTTCCCTCTTGGTGGCTCTGATCAAGCCATACAGACTTTTAAAACCACACCTCTGGTTCTCCTCCTCCAGCAGCTTCCTGGCCACCTAAGGACAGCTGACAGCCCAATTTGTCAGTACCACAAATGCTCTCTTGATCCCCCCCCAACATCCAAGGAAAAAGATGGGTGTGAAAGAGGAAGTATAGGACCACCATCCCAACCCACTCCCTTTCCTTTTCCTTTCCCTGAGCTGGGTGCTCATTCCCCGCACAATGCCTCAGCTCCTTTCTTTCCTACAAACACACACACACACACACACACACACACACACACACACACTTTGATATTTGCAATTTTTCCCTTTTTGCAGGGGCCCTGCACCCCTAACCCTAGTAAATGTGGAGGGATGACTGTAAAAACATTGCAAAACTTCTGGATACAATTTGAAAGCTTCTTCCAAAATACATCCGGGGTGATTTTTTTTTTACTTTTCTCAGCTTCTTCCATTCTTATGATTTCCATTTGGTAGCCAATCTATGCTTTTTTTTAACATATTAGGGATAGCTGGTAAGGCAGGCTTAGCTGCTTTTCCCTTTCCCTCTGTTCTGCTGTTCTTGCATGCTCAGTAAGGGATTCCCAAAACAGCTGCTGTTTATCTTGCCTGTGGTGGGCAGGCATACACATCTACAGTAGAATCAATAAGGTAGAATTCCATTGTCTCCCATTGCATTGTTTACTGCATAATGCTCCAAACCAAAGTCTTCAGATAGTCACAGGATGAGGAGGAAAAGAGAGAAGGGCATAGTGGGCATAAAATGACTTTATCAGAGGCTTTGTTAACTGAGGTTTCTTCTTTGTGGTCTCTGTGACTCACACAAATGAATCTACTGCATCTGCACAGTGCATCGTTCTGAACCTTCTAGAGCAGTTATGTAAGTATTTTGGTGGTAGCGGCTCCTTCCTGGTCCATGTGACCAGCCCAATTCCCACTCAAACACTTAATTCCTTTACATCTGCTGAAGCAGAAACATCAAAGGAACTGTTGGTAAACTGTATCACTTATTCTTACTTCTTTCCTGGACTTTTGACTATTGGACTGCCTTTTGCCTTCTTTTCTTTTGGATCTTGATTTGAGTTTGTCTCACAGACTCTTTCTAACATTTGAATTAACAGTGGTTCTCAACCTGTGGGTCCCCAGATGTTTGTGGATTTCAGCTCCCAGAAGGCCCAGCCACTATGGTCAATGCTCAGGGCTTCTGGGAGCTGAAGTCCACAAACATCTGGGGACCCACAGGTTGAGAACCACTGATTTTTAACTGTGTTTCTGAGTTGTGGACTTTTGGTAATGGATTCCCTCAGTTATTTCAAATGCCCCTGATTCATTCAAAAAGTGTACCTTCTGTGAGATTGAGATTCCTGGTATAGATGGGCATTTATGCTGTTTAGTGTGGCTTGGGAGGCCACAGTGCTGGGTCTTGCACTTACTTTAAAGTGATGACACCTCAAGCATGTAAGGGCCATTCCTAGTCTAGAGTCTTGTCTTGACAGCTACAGATATGCTCTCTGACTTCCTCCGGCTCCTTGATCCCTCTCATCATTAAAAGGTCTTTACACGATTCATGCATTAGGGACTGTGTCAAGAGGCCTGCTTCAGATTCCAGTTCAGCCTCCTTGTATGGAATGGGGTGCAAAGAAGAGAAGCAACGGTATGGGTTTCAGCAGAATCCCACCACTCTTCTCTTCTCTTCAAGAAGCATGTTCAAGTCCTGCTGTGGGGAAATCTCCTCAGGTGGTTCAAACCTCAGAGGGAAAAGCTAGTCAAATCACTTCCTGACAGTCCACAACTGTCCTCTGTTTATTGTGTGAGGGTAAAGCAGTTCATTCTTCTGCACCAGTGACTCTGTCGGGAAAAGAAGCTGCTCATCCACCTCATCATAATCACCTCATCATCAAGGTGGCTGCTGAACATCCTTTTCATTTTCACAGATATCACAGATATCTTGTAGGACAGATTTGTGCAGATCTAGATCCAGGAGTCATTACTTCTGTTCTCTGCACCAATGATAACAGTCACTGCTCTGACATTGAAGAGACAGACATGGTTTTTGGGAGCTATGGCCAAAGGCAATATGAACACCGCCACCATCACTATGGATACTCTCAGTATTACTGGCACCATCATTCCCCTTCTTTGGAGTTAGATTACAAAAAGTATGATTGGCACTCCTTTCATGGTTTAGGGCCAGTTTACCACCAATGGGAACTAATGGGATCACCGACACTCCTTGCTTTGCCACAAATATAGTTGGTATTGGCGATCACATTAGGCTTCACGTCTCTCTCCTTCTGTTTCAAAGCTTTGGTACCAAGACATCAGCTTTGAAACAGAAGATAACCATCTACTTGATAGGAACAGCAGGAGGCCAAGTCTTTCCACACATGCACTTCACCTCCAGCTCAACCTTTTGCTTAGCCTTTGAGTTCAACTCAGTCCTCAGTTCCTCCACAGTGGGGTCAGTCTCTGATTTTGAGACCCCGTCGGGTTTCTCCTTCTCCACACTATGTTAACAAGCGTTTAATTGAGCATTCCACATTGTTGGAGGATTTTGAGTTGGATTCTTCTTCCACCTCTTTGGGCGTGCCAGCAATGCTTTCCCTGCCTGCCACCCTGGGAGACCATGAACCAGTTTCACCTACTGATGGCATTTGTACCCTCATGGAACAGATGATGAAGATGGTATGAGCACTATAGTTGTACATCAGGTAACCAGAAACCAAGACTGAGGATTCCATATACTATCAAATCCAAAAGAAAAGTGCCAACAACTGCCTCAATTCCACTAGTGCCATCTCCCTTCCATTACGGCTAGTTCTTCCACTATCCAACCAAGGTCAAAAAAAGTAGTCTGTACTGCGTGGTGGAATCTGGTTCAGACTGGCTTCTATATCACCCCAAACTGAACTCCATTATTGTTGAGGTGGCACAATTTAAAATCTACATGGAAGAAAGTCAGCAATCCTGCTGATAAAGAGGATAGGAAATTAGTTCTGTTCCTTGGGAAAAGACAGAAATCCTAACAGTAAATGAATGGCTCAGTAGATTGATGATAATTATGGAAATGGATAAATTGACAGAGAGGTTAAAAGGCATTCCAGAGCAAGACTTTTTTAAAAATTGGCAATTATTGATTGAATACTTGAGAGAAAATGAAGGTGAAATCATGATTTTGAGGTTCTGAATTTGCTATTGTTATTTTGCTTGGTTATGAATAAAATGTTAAAGTTTTATATCATGCAAATGAGTTAAAGAAAATGATAAAAACTTTCTTTTTTCTTTGTGGATGCATTATAATTAATTTATACTTAACAATTTCATAGTATAGATATAGTTCAGGTATTAAATATATACAGTACATAAATATATACATTAAGAATATGTTATTACCTATTAATTAAATAATTTTTACTATAAAAGTAAGATTAATCAGCAAATGTTAATTTTGGTTATAGTAACTTTATTATGCTGGTGCTTGCATAATTTACTGTCAGTAGTTGATGGTTGGGGTTCAAAACACTTTTTAATTGTGTGTTATTATTTTCAGGTAATTGTTTAGATTAGATGGGTTTGGTAGTTATTGTTTAGGTAGTATAAGTTAGCTTAATTTAGAGAATTTTTTTTAATGTGCTTAGTCTTTTGTTTGTTTTCATCTTTGTTATGTTCTGTTTTTGTCATTTTTATATATACTTAATAGAATTATTAATTTAAAAAAAAAGTTCTGTTCCACCACTGCCCTTTCCTTCAGAAATGCCAATTATGACACATGTATGGCCACATATCAACAGCACCTGTGAGAGAGGATGACACCTTTCCTGGCAAAATTACCTGAAGATAAGCAGTTGTTGGTGGGGAGGGGTTGCAGAAGGAAGCTTACAATCTAGCTGCCCAACAGTTGACCACTGCAAGGCCTATGACTGACTGCAGTGGTAAAAGTGGTGGCAGGGGCAGTCATACTTAGGAGGCTTGTATGGTTGCAGTTGTTTGGTTTGTCACAGCAAACTGGAATGACCATAGAGGATCTTCCTTTTGGTAAGGGTGACTTCTTGAACAAGGAGGTGGATGACAAGTTGGAGCACATAAAATTAGTACAACTGCAAAGAAGTTTTGATTTCAGCCTCAAGCACACTTGTTGTCCCAATCCCATTATGGACGGTCTAGGTGATCCTTGGGACAGAAATGTTCATTCAGCCCTTCAATGTCCAGACACTTGAAAACATCTGTGCTCCTGCTGTCTTTATCATGAAAGTCTTTGACAGCTGTCATTGCACTCACAGAGTGAACACTAGGGACATCCAAGTGCTATTTGGGTGTATGGCCTCCAAAATGTCATTAACACAATACAGGATGCTTTGGGTATGTCCTCTGTAAGCCTGGTTCCTGTCCTGCTTTGATTCCCTTTTTGCCTCTCCGTGGATGCATCTCACCTTACCTGAGATATGTCCATTGATCCTTGGAATGGTGTCACATTGTCTTCAGGAAGTAGGGCACTCTGGAAATGGATCTCTTCACCTTGGCACAGAACCTACTGCTCCAGACCTACTGCTCCAGGGCATATTGGAAGAAGAGCTATGTCGGTGATGCCTTCCTGTTTCATTAGGGAGGCACCATCATATACACTTCTCCTTCATTTCCCCTCATCAACAGTGTGATTGCCAAATTTGAAGAGACAAGGTAAAGTAAATCCTGATTACTCTGTGGTGGCCCAGACAACCTTGGTTATCTGGACATCTTCGTCATCTCACTTGGGGCTTCTATCCCAGGCTGCATGAGAGACTGGATCTTCTGATGCTGCACAGTAGGGAAGTAAGACATACAGATCTGTGCACTCTGAAGCTGACAATTTGCAGGATGTTTCTTTAGACTCTCTTCAGACTCCAGTTTGGTGCAGCTGCACTTATGACTACAGCCCAGTGGTACTATGCATATAAATGGTCCAAATTCTTATCCTTTTTATCACCCAGAGGAATCTCTACGGACCAAGCACAAGTCCATCATGTGCTGAAGTTTCTCTTATCACTATCCAACATAGGTTGCTTTCTCTCTTTCGTCAGCTGTTACCTGGTGGCAATTGCTACCAACTTTCAAATAATCAGTAAGCCTTCTAGCTTCCAGAACCCTACTGGTTAAGCAGTTTCTGAAGGGCTACAAGAATCTTGCTGCACTAATGCTGGGACTTATACCTCAGTGGAGCTTAGAGTTGGTCCTTTCACAGCTTTCAAAGAAACTAAGCCAATGATGGTTTGTGACATTTTTCTACCTATCTGGAAGATAGCCTTCTTGATGGTAATTACATTGGCCAGGCAAGATGGAGAACTGTGTGCCCTTTGTGTGGACCCTCCATACCTGAAGTTCCATAAGGACATAGCCCTTAGACCTGACATTTCCTTTCTCTTGAAAATGATATCAGCCCTTCATTTGAACAAGGACATTGTTTTAGGACATTTGTGCAGAACCCTGCAGCTGACTTAGACCGTACTTTGCACTGCCTTGATGTTAGATGAGCTCTGGCCTTTAATGTCAACAGAACTGTTGATTTTCACCAATTTCAGAGACTCTGTGAGCTACTCCTCAAACAAGAAGGATGTACTTGTGCCATCTCAACACCTTTCTAAGTTGGTCTTTTCCATCATCTCTCTGGCCTACAGACTGGAAATGAAAGACTTTCCTGTTTGTGTGCATAGCCACTTTACCAGTGCTCTGTGGTTACTTTATGTGCCTTCCTGAAAGATATATCTCTGGAAGACATTTGCCAAGGCAGCTACTTGGTCTCAGCCCCAGACCTTTACTCCTCATTATAGATTGGATGCCAGGTCCAGGGCTGACACTGCCTTTAGGAGAGCTGTGCTGTTTTCTTCTGTTGCATGACACTTCCCCTGCCTATGGTAAGTAGCTTGCTAGTGTCCTATTTATGTGAGCTACAGAGACAATAAAGAAGAAGGATGGGTTGCTTACCTGTAACCTTAGTTCTTTGAGAAGGTCGTCTCTGAGCCCATATAACATCCATGCATCCTCCCCTCTGTGGATGCTCTTTCTCTTTAGCTGCTGCTTCAGCATCCAGGGAACTAAGAGTTTGAGCAGAAATTGGGCTGGTCGTGTGGACGAAATGCTTATATAACAGATCTGTAAGGTTCCAATTTATGCACTGAGCAGGCACAGTAAAGCCATTTGTGCGAATTCACAGATGACAACTCGAAGTACTATGATTACAGCTAAGCAACCTTTCTGTGTCTGTTCATGACTTTGGCAAAATCTTTTGATATAATATGAGCCTTTCAGACTCTGCCCATGTCTTGTAAATAGAAAGTCTGTTGTGATTACACCAATGTAGTTATAGGAGTGAACATAAAACTCATATAAAAACAATACACAAACTGGGAACTTTTGTTTAGGAAACAAGACTTCATGATATAATTTGCACTCTGTCTGCTTCCTTCTCTCCTCACATTACCCAAAGGCTCACTGGCAAAGCAGCTTATTGCAGCAACTGGTGCTGTTTCAGATGGCAGAACAATTCATACCACAAGTAAGGGTTTGTACATATATGTAGCCTGTTCAAGCCAAAGAAGAGAAAATTACAGCAAACAAGATACGAGTTTTCAAATATTTAAAAAAGATGGCAGAGTAAACTGCAATTTATCAGAGGCACTGAAGGAAGGAAAAACACTGTATTCAAGTTGCACCAGAACAGATTTATGGTAGATTTCAGGAAGGTACTCTTGATAAGAATGCAGTGGAACAAATTCCCCAGAGCTATGCAGAGACTCATCCTCTGGAAAGTTTATGCAGGGGATGGGTGAGCAGTAGCTAGGAATAGTGTAACACTGATAATCTTGCCTGTGCATGAATTATTTCCAAGGCTGGGCAACGTTTTTAGACCTGAGGGCTGGTTGATTGAGGAACGTGCACGTGCATACAGTTCTCCTTCCATCTCTGCATGGAGGTCTAGATCTCCCTTGCTTGTGTGCTGAGATCTAGGATTTCCCTACCCCATCTTCTTGTGGTCTCAGCTGAGACAGCTGTTTCCTGGTTGCTGTTAGTGTTATACATATATATATTTAATTACTTTAATATTCCACCTTTCTTTCAACATGGGACTGAAGGTGACTCGCAATGGTGGGGAGACAGCAACCTTAGCTGTATCAGGTCACTAAGGGATGGGAGTGAGAAAAACCTTTCCCACTTTGCAAGTACTCTGTCCCAAAATCACTGTCTTTCTTAACCAAGATTGTTGTACCATAACAGTAGTCTTTTCCCATCTGTTCGGTTGGGCATCTAGGAGGAGTGGGTGGTGCTCTCGTACTTTGAAGCACTGGAAAAAACACTGGAAAAACAAAGAATAGCTCTTCAGTTTTTAACATAATTTCACTTCCTTCGTATCTTCAGCTGAAGAAAGGTATGGGGTGCTTCTAGAGAATGCTTTTGTTACTCTTTTAGCCTGCCTCATTCACCAAATTTTACAAAAGGCCCAGATGTCATTGTCTTCAGCTTACAAGTCTCCTGTGTTTTCCCATCACTTTCCCCATCTTCTCTTCCTAGCAAAACCCATTAAGGAAGAAAAGATGGAATAGCTACACAATATACTTTAACACTTAATGTTAGAAGCAATCTATCTGGAAGCACTCTAGTCGAAAGCAACTAATTATTGATAGATGGGGAACATTATGACTGAGAAATCGACAATTAACACTATGACTGAGAGATCAACAATGTTCTCATTAAAATATTCGGAATCAGAAGCTCTTGGAAATCTACTGCAAATCAGCCAAAGATCTGTTAGTAGACACAGGTTTACCTTCTGTCCACACCTGAGTCATCACATTACTGATAACTCATCTGTGCATGGATTAGGCGTGCATACTCTAAGAATCAGAAAGTGGATCTGCCTTTTAACTCCAAGTAGCAGGTCAGTAGCATGCTGCTTATTAGTCATTAACAGGGGTGGGGTACCTCTGGCCTTTCAGCTGTTTTTGTATTACGATTCTGTTATGATGAATTCTACCAGTGGGATTTGGAAGTTGGTCCAAAATATCTGGATGACTAGCCTTAGTATGTAGGAGTAATTTCACCTGAATGATAAGCCAGTAGCTCTAGGAAACTGCTTTTATGTAGAACTGTAATCTAAAGTTTGCTTTAGCTGACATCACGATTGACTCAGGGCCAGTTATAATAAATTTCCTATGGTGATAATCTGGGAGGTAAAGTTAATTTCTGCATGGATTAAATTTTCGGTTAAACATGCCATTAGGTAAGAAAGTGAATAGCAGAAGCTATATGTTGCCCAGTAAGTGAATACTTTCAAAAATTAATGTTTCAGAAGGCATGGATGAAAACTTTGATAGTGTCTTTCTGAAAGGAATAAAATGTCTAGGATTGTAGCAGCCTACTCATTTTGAGAAGTGTTTCAAACTTAAGATCACCGAAGGTAAGGATTCTGTAGTCTCCCGGGAGAATGGCAGGGGAAAACATTGAAAACTTTTTTTCAGAGGAAGAACACAAACTGAATTAAAAACCAGTTTTAAAAGTTAAAAATCTTTCTAAAACATTTTTCCCGGTATGGCTGTACTAATCACACAGGATGAAGGAAAGAATATTCTCATCCTGGAATGTAGTGTGCAGGTATACAAATAGCTTGATAACAGACTGAGCATTCACAAATGTAGCTGTGGTAGAAAGTGTAACGGACACCTAATCAGACTTCTTTTTTAAAAAAATATTTTTATTAAAGATTTTAATTTAAAAAAAACCTCCCCACTTCCAAGCTTGTTTTCCAGTTGAATCTGCGTGTTCCATTCCATTCATACATAATTGTTGCTTGCTCAAGGGATATATTACATCTTACATTGTTAGACAATTGCTTTGTTACCTTACTAACTTGTTACATTGTTACATTATTATTGTTCCTTGCTACATTATTACATTGCATTACTTACAATCTTGCTTTATTCTTATTTCTTTTCTTATTTTATGTCTTTATCCAATCCAAAACTTCTCTCCATTCCCTTTCAAAGTTCTGGATAGGTTCAGACTTATGTTCTAAAGAAGGGTTACCACATACAGTTTAGGAATGAAAAGAAACTGAGTATTTCTTGGTCCCTGCTTCTGGGGATGTCTGCTGGTTGTTGATTGGCTTGCTGTTATTATTACTTGTAGGAGTAGGGTTCGTGCAAAGCAGAGGCCAGATGTACCATTGTAGTAATTACTCAGCTTAGAAAAATCTGTATTTTCATACTTGTTTGATTCTGAAGATTTCCATTTATTTGTTCTACCACTCCAGGTTATATTTTACATTATACTGTAGATTAAACAGTAAAACAGTGATTTGTATAGTTTGACTATTTCCAGAATAGTAACAAGATAAAATATTTATTTCAAAAGAAACTTCTTTAGCAGAAGCAGAGAGACCTGAGAATCAAGCCAAAGTCAAAGAAAGTTTCAGACACCTCTACCACTAGATGCTTGGCCACTAATTGTCAAGGATACCATTGAGGCAAGCAAGCTTATCAACTGGTTGACTTTCTTGCTAGAGTCATGATTTCAGGATCTGTTGTGGCTGCTTAGAGCTATACCATTCTAGTAGTTTGATGGTAATTGTCCATGTTCCAGCAATGCTTCCATCATAAATATATTATTGTAAAGATGTTATTGTCAGTTGCCTGTGTATCTTATGAAATAAGGCAGGGTATAAATAGATGAATTGATAACACAAGGAAAATGGGACATGATGCCTGGTTTGGGAAAGTGGTGGTAGTCTCTGGCTGTGTTGCAGCTTTTGAACAAGATAGTGGCTTTGTGTGTTTCCTAGGGAAGAAAGCTCCAGAACAAGGCTGTATGTGCCCAGAGGCTTTGCTTTCAATAAAAGGTTAGTAAGGGAAGAAGGCAGCTCGGGATAATTGTACTCTGTGTGTGGAACAACATAAGGGGCTGGATGGGGCAATACTATGTTAAGGAGGAATGCAAAGCAAGGAAGAATCTGTCTTTGTTCCAGTGTCTGTAAAATGAGGTAAGTGGGTGAGCAAACAACCTGTTTCCTGTTAAAAACACCATAGAACAGTGTATGAGCCATGTGTCTATGCCAGCACTGTTATAGTTGATATGGAACAAAGCAGTGGCAATGTGGCTTTGGTTTGACCCACAGAATCAGTCTGTATTGCCTTCTTCCAGCCTTAGTTGTTTGGAGGAATCTTAGTTAACCTTCCTCCTCTGCACCCATCCATTGCAGTTGCTTACAGTCGTTCTTGCTGCTCCTGCCTCCCTCCCCCATATGTTGTCTGTTCGCTGGCAGCTGCAGTACTTGCTTTTTTCTCTTTTTCTAGCAACCATTGTTGCTGGCATCCATCCCCTCCTCCACGTCCATTCTTGCACACAAACCAGTGCAGAAGGGGATTCATTTGAACCACCCTTAGGGCATTATATAGTGCCCTCTTTTTTGTTCCCTTTACTTTCTATGCTTATTAACCAGATCTCCACCCCAGCCAAAACTCCTAAATGGCAGTGACTCAGTCAGATTCTTTTCAGTTTGCTAAACTATACACTATGCTCAGTAGCTGTGGTTGATGTTTCAGGGCACTGTTCAGCACTCTGGCGCTTCCTTCAAAACCTGACATTCTGTAGAATAACTCAAGTAATCCAATGTAATGTTGGTCCCATCAGAAGATGGCCTTTGAAACATGTACCGCTGTATGCATGCGCATATAAATCTCCTTCCACTTGTATCCGTGGGCTGCATGTGCAGTGGGGGTAGGTGACTGAGTGTGGAATAGCTGCATCTCCGGATAATATGCCTCAGCAGCCAGGTAACTGACAGCTGGCCGATTAGCCGCCAGCACAGCCTCTCTCTGGGGGCCATCTTTTTCTCTTCCCCTCCATTTCCTCTATGCGTGTTGTCATGGTTACAATCACTTATTGGCAGCAGTGTGGAGATTGACAGGCATGGAATTGCTTCTATGGTTCTGGAATGCTGCTGTGCAGAGAGAGGGAGTAGCTATCTGGATGCCCTCAGGAGAGCATTGCCTGAGCATTTGTACTTTTGATTTGAGGAAATAGATATTCAGGGATCTTGACTCCCTCCCCCAAAGATTCTTCAACTGGAATAAATTATGTGAATGGCATATATTCTTGGCTTTTTATTTCATTTCAGAAGATGTTACATCCACAGTGGATGAGAGTGTGGCCTTTGTAAAATGCCGAGGGATGATAGAATGATACAAAAGGAAAAAAAAGAACTGTGAGATGTCCAAGGAGATCCTGTCCAGATTATTTTCTGAAGTCTGGGTAGAACCTGTTTTCATCCTGCCAACCAGTTCTGTTTTTGGATAAAATCAGAACACTGTTAGAGTTCTGATGCAGCGCTCAGATTTTGATATTATTGGAATATAGCTGGTAAATGCCAGGAAAGCAGATAACAGTCTTGCACATCTGCGTATTAAGTGAGGCTAGCTTCTGCTTATGAACCTTCAGACCGGAATATGTTCAGTCCTCAATTCTGCAAGACTACTTGAGTATAACTGTTGCTGTGATGGTGGTAGCTCGCAATCTGGAAACTCCCTTTCATTTGTGGGACAGTAGTATCCATGTTGCATTGTGTCATCCTGAGCTATTCTTTCATCATAGAAGATTCAATCAGAGAGATTATAGAGCAGAGATTTTAGGCTTGGCAATCTAATACTTATTAGACCAATAATATCAAGTTACTTGGGCGGACCGAGATCAAGGAATAGAGAAAGGCTATCCTAAGAATCTGGTTCCTAGCTCTGAGTGTTATGTGTAACGATCTGAAGTGATGTATTATTTTAAACATTTTTGTATTATATTCTAAACAAACCTTAGCTTAATTTTAGATGACTTTGACAATTAAAATACTGTAAGACAATAAAAAAAGAGCAGTAGAAAAAAGCCACATAAAATTGTCAGTTGAGACTAAAACACTCTAAATGAATCTGGATGAATCTGAACTTGATCCCAAGGATGCCTTCTAGAAAAAGCAATGCATCGTCTCCTAACCAAGGTGAACCATCTGCCAACTACATCTGTCTTGCAGTGACTAAGTTTTGGTTTACTTGCTCTCATCCAGGCAATTACAAATTCAAGGCACTTCTACAGTATCATCTGAATTTGATGAAAGTGAGTGTGTTCTGTGTCAACTCTGGATCTCAAATTCTAAATTCTAATGAAATTAGTAATTTCATGAGGAAGTTAAATAGCATGGGAGATATAGCAGAACTCAGCAAAACACCATGTTCTAACTGTCATGAGATATAGCAAATGTCCACTTTACCACCTTTTTAGATTTTAGAAATGGAACTTTTACAGCATGATGCCCCCAGTCTCCTCCAGGATAGTATGTCTAGGATGATATAGTTGTCAGTGGTATTAAATATCACAAGAGGATAGTATTCCTCTGATCCATCTCCTGGCATCAGGTCAAAAATAGTTGTTTCAGTGCTAAAATCAGGCTGGAAACTGGGTTGAGAATGATTCAAAGTTGTTACCGAGCTGTAAGTTCCAACCTTGTTAAGCATTTTTTTTTTTAGATTCAAGCATGTGTTCTAGACACCCAGTTACATACAAAGTTTTATAGAATGCCATATGTATGCTTGAAAACAAATACCAATACTGGGTTAGACTGGAACTTAACAAAGTTAGCTGAAGACTATTTTGAGCCATTACACTAATGATAATTCAACAAGAAGGTAAGTTGCAGAAACCAAGGTAAGAAGGTTTAGATTGATAGGCAGGTGGGATGCATGACAACAATATAGAAGTTATCCATGGAGAACAGAAAAGAGGTATTAAAATTTCAGAGATGTGATTAGGTGTTGCCTTAGCCAAACAGACAGGTGTTTTTTTTTATTGGTACCATTACAGAGGGCTAACCTACAGAGTGTCTCCTTGGAGTGGCTGTCTGGCTAGAGGTTTGAACTTCATTTTTACTGCCCAAGCCTCAAGTGTTCTTGGAAATTGAGGATAATTCAGCATGAAAGTAAAGTGAAAATTGAACTTATCCTATACCCTTGTTTGGTTCTATGTATGATCACAGATCCAAATGTGGCACCTTTTAGATTTAAGTGTGTGTTAGATTGACTTATAGCAACAACTTTTCCATGGGTGAAATTTCTTTGAAGGTTTCTAAAAAGACTTTGGAGATTATTTATTCTTTCTGAATAAAAGCCTGCCATATCTCAGCAGATTCAATCCCAAATCTTTCATCTGGCTCCTAAAACGATCAAGCAAAAATATCTCAGCTCTCCTCCAAAATGGTTGGTCTGTTTGCCCACATCAATTTATATCCATATCAATCTGTATTCAACTGGTCTGTTATAGCTATTATCTGGTTATGTATTTTGACCAAATAATCTATAACATCAAATAGTTATTTTCATGTTTATTTGCTAGTGTGCATGTTCTTATTGATGTGCAGTGCTATACTGCTTATGCAGGCCCAAAAGGTCACTTTCTTTCATAGGGAATAAATGGGCACAGATTGTTAAAAATGAACAAATTTAAGAAATAGTGAATGAATGTTTCAGTGTCCTGAGATTTTCACTGTATATAAGATTCAAAGGATGGCTGGTGATAGGTATTCATTAGTTAAGTGGACACTGTTCTTTGTATGCACAGATTCTTGATGACTGTCTCACTGTAGAAGGACAATTGTTAAATCTTGTTTGTGGGTCAAACAGCTAGAAACATCACTTTATAGGAGCTGGTCTTTTTGGCATTCATCTGGGAAAAGAAGAGACATACACAGGCTATCTGTTTTTCTGTATAAGGTAGTCTTAAGTACTGTTAGGCTTCATTGGGCCTAGAGTATGGTAGTCATACTTCTTTTTTCATTTGTGTTTTGTCCTTATATCTGATGTTGACTCTAAACTGTAAATGTTTATGTTGCAGCATATTGATTATTCTTTAGGGTGCTGCCATGAATCTGTCATGAAAATGTTTTAGCAGGAGTTATCAATGAGTGGTTTTGAAAGATTTGCTATTGAAGAACAGTTAGTCTCCATGTGAGGAGCCTAGAGAAGACAGAAAATTTTACTTGCAGTTAGATTGAATCTCTCTGGTTGAGGTAAATAGTATCAATTCCAGATGTTTGGGGTGAACTATACATGATGCTCTGAGTAGTCATACCTTTGTTCCACTATCATAGATTTATAGAGTTGGAAAGGCTATCAAGGGGCATCTAGTCCAGCCCCTACCAGTGCAGTAATCTACAGCTAAAGCATCCTGGACAGGTGGCCACCTAACCTCTTTCTAAATACCTCCAAAATGGTAGAGCAGTTCTTGCAATGCCTCTGCTTACCCAAGGGAGAGGACATGGAAAGTGGAGGCTCCTATTCTTTCTCCTTGCTCTTACCAATGTTTGCATGCTTGGAGGAGGCAGATGATGAGAAGATGGGTTGGCAGTTTAACAGGTACTTGGTGATAGCTCATAATGCTGCCTGTAACTCAGATATTAACTGATTCTGGAGCAGATATTAACAGTTACATATCCTGACTCAGCCATGGAAACCTACTGGGTGACATTGGGCAAATTACATTCTCTCACTCTAAGAGGAAGGTGTTGGCTAATGTCTTCTGAGGAAATCTTGCCTAGAAAGCCTTATGATAGTGTGGCCATAAGTCAGAGTTGACCGGAAGGCACACAAAAATAAAAACAAAATATTAGCATGATCACAAGTATTTTTTTCTCACAGTGAAGAAGTACTGCAAAATACTTACCCAAAGTGGAAAAAGTCTTTCTTGGCAAACTCAGATTCTCTCATCATAGAACACTGCTTTGATACATGAAGGAAGGGCAACCATAAAGATTAAGGGACCAGAAGTCTTTCCGTAAAATAGAAAATCAGGTGCTTCCATAAAGAACATCTGAAGGGTGACAGAACATTATAAAATCATCAATGATATAAGAAAGTGTTTCTGAGTAGAAAATGCCAGGTGGACCCCTACTACTGAGTGGCAATTGATTCAGATCAGGCAAAAGAAAGTTATTCTTTAAGCAATTCATAAGTAACCTGTGGAATTCACTGTCATGAAATATGTTGATTATGCCTGGCTTAGACAGTATTAAAGGGGTAAAATTAATTTATCAGGAAGGGTCTTTTGATGCTTATAAGCCATGACAGCTAAATGAAACCTCAGTGTTCAGCGTGATGTCTGTCTGTCTATCTGTTTTATTTATCTGATTTATGTTCTGCTTTCTTGTAAAATAAGATTCATTTATCTCTGCGTACCAATTGCTGGGAAGCAGATAGCAGGGCAAAGCTATGGCTATCAATTTCTACCCCTGAGCTTCCCTAGGAAGCACTGTAGAAACAGAAAGCACATCTAGATGAATCTTTGGTTTGATCCAGCAGGGATTGTTTTACTTTAATACAGAAGAGAGGGATTCATGAGGGACAGAAAGCTACTAATTCCCATCCTGTCTCTTTCTTGGCAGGTATGTGAATACTCTTCTGAAGCTCATCCCACCGGTACTGGGACTACAGGAGCAACTACGTCAAGCAGTCCAGAGCAGAGATATGGAGACATCTCATGGGATCTGCCGTATTGCTGTGGCCCTAGGAGAGAATCATTCCCGGTGAGGACCATGATTTTGGAATTTGATAGCAGTCATGTTAAAAAACAGAGGTTATTCCTGAGGACTTTACACTGTTTATTAGGAGAGAGGTTGGGGTCCTTCCTTCTGCCTTACTAGGTTTACTTGCTGCTAAGCAGCTTACAAGTTCTCCAAATCCCATTTTAAGACAGCCTGAGTATCCACAGAATAAACTATCTCTGCATGGTTGTGGTAAGATTGTAAAGAGATTATACAGAAGCTACTGGAAGCTACTGGAGATTCTAAATCAGTTATAGTTGGTCAACTTGATGTGGCATTTGTTTCATGATCTGATTTCACATATGGCTTTTCTACTACTTTATAGAGAGTGCATAGTACAGACATACCATATATTGGTGTAAGTATGGTGTGCTTGCTGTTTCCATGAGCCTGCCATGGTAGAGCAGAGACACCTGATTATGCATATCTTTTATCTTTCGCAGAGCTCTCCTGAATCAAGTAGACCACTGGCAGAGCTTCCTTGCTCTGGTCAATATGATAATGTTCTGCACTGGAATCCCAGGACACTATCCTGTCAATGAGACTACAAGTTCCCTTACACTTACATTCTGGTACACATTGCAGGTTAGTGTTGGCTGTCTGTCTTTCTGAAGATGTCTCTGTTAGTGGCATCTTTCAGGCCTGATGCAGCTTGTTCACTGTGTGTTGCTATATAGAGGTTTTCAACTACTGTTATATATATACAGACACACATCATGTAACTTGTATTGAAATTAGTTCTGACCTGAGTATAGTGGAATGTTTTGAGGCACTATGTAAGGGTCATGAGTGAAAGATCTTGGTTGTAGCCCTGTGTTTTGTAGAGTAGAAGTTCGTTTGTTCGTATATAGCTATAAAGCTAGACTGTGTGACAAGGCCTTGTTATCATATTGTTTGCTGCAGTCTGTTCTTTTTTTGCTACGTAGGCCAGCTACTAGAACTGTCTACCAACTTGATTGTGTTCCAACCAAGAGAGAAGATGTCCAGGTGCATCTGAGGTCATTGCTAACCTTTCCTAGGATGTGGCAGATAATTTGATTTGCATTGGGAGTTCTAACTTCTTGAAGAATGAGACCAAGCACTTCATAAAAGTCACAAGATCCAAGCTGTTTATTCCTGAGTTATATGCCATTTTTTCCCTAGAGCCATGCTTTTCCTTTTTGCTAGAGAGTAGCTTTGCTATTAGTTCTGATAGAAGCAGAATTCTCTCCCATGTTCAGAGCAAATGACAGGATGCTTTTTTCCCCCCTTTCCTTGGCATTGAGAGTTACTGGGCCACCTCATCTTCTCCAGTAGCCTTATCAGGGAGAACATTTTAGATTACAGCTCTGCTTTGCTTGTTTCTCTGACAGGCAGTGCTGCTACTCTTCTCATTCCAAGTACATATGCTTGGATGTGCTCTGGATGTGTTTGCAGTGGTGTATGATTGCTGCTTCGCTGGGATACAATCCTAGAAGCAGTGCAGCTTGGGCTGACTTACACTCCCTACCCCCACACTTGCTTGGAGCCTGGAAGCTTCATTAGCATGGCAAATTAGCGTGACACACTCCTGTACTGCCCAAGAGCAAGGCAAGCTGCTGAATTGCCTCTTCTCTGGGTGCCAGCTTGAAATAGGATGAGGTCATACATTGTTTCAGTGTGTGACTGGTGCAGTACTTAAGTCCATAGGCATACCATTATTAATGAAGGAAGCAGAACTGGAGCAGTATCTTGTATAGTCAATTGGAGAACTGACGGATTTGCTTCGTCAGTGTCTACTTTACACAAGCAAACAGCTTTACGATTCCTACTGTGACCTTGGCTTCCCTAAATTTCAGCTGAACATTGTGCCAGGCAGCATAGACCTAGATGCCAAGAGAATGTTCTGTGAAATCTTTTGCTATTATTTTTGTTAATATCCTTTATAATCCTGGCTCTACAGATGATTTGTTCTACCACTCCCATCAGCCCCACACATCATACCCAATAGTAAGAGATTAGAAATTGTAGTCCAAATATGTGGAGGGCCAGCATTCCCTAAGCCGTGTTTAGAGGAAACGTGTATCGTGAAAATGGAATCCTCTGTGTCCATCTGCTTGGGTAGTAATAAGAGAATTGCAGTGAAGCTGTAAGACTGATTTCAGTGGTCCAGAATACCAAACAGATAGGTATCAGCTTTAATTACTATTTCCTAACATTTTCAGTTTGTTGGTTAGTTTTGAGGAGGTCCTCTTTTTATCTTCTTTGCTTTACTGTGTTTGAACTCAGTGGCCCAGAGTTCCTTTCAGTTTCCATTTTTATTTCAGTATCAGCCCAACCTGAAATGTAATCTTTTCCAAGTCATATCATAAAGTAGCATAGGCATGCCCGTTATCCACGGAACAGCCAAGGCTACATTGTAGCACTGATTAATCCCTCCGATGGCTAGAAAGTGTTGTATAGGTGAGAGAAAGATAGCTGTTGCTGAAAGTGGAAGATAGTAGACTTGATCAGCTGTTTTCTAGGCCTGTGGCAACTTTGTTCTTGAGTAGGTGGAGAGCAATCAATTGAAGTGGGATGATATTGCTAGGACAGGGGCACTGTAAATTAGTCAGAATGATATTAGACAAACTGTATGATCTGAGTGAAGTCATTTGACTAAAGAAATGATTTCTGAGTTCCCCACATTGACATTTTGATAAAAGTGATTGCTTCTTTTGACTGTAACTAAAATGCTGGGAGACTGCTAATGTTGCCTTCAGTTGGAGAACTGGAGTTCTAGATCAACATTTCCAGTTTCCACCTTCATATTGAACTTTCTCTTTGCAGGATGACATCCTTTCTTTTGATCCAGAAAAGCAGGCCATGTACCAGCAGGTATATCGTCCTGTCTATTTCCAGCTGGTGGATGTGCTCCTGCACAAGGCTCAGTTTCCTTCTGATGAAGAGTACAGCTGCTGGTCCTCAGATGAAAAGGAGCAGTTCCGGATATACCGGTATGACCCTTTACCTGACACTGTCCTTTAATGTTGCCCACAGCAACAAAAGGGAAGTTGTTCTCTCAATGGGAATAAAATTTTAATCCTGAATTGGTTAGAGGTTATATCAGCAGTTTTTGTCTAACTCCATTCTGTAGGGGAGAGTGCTCTGTGATACTTTTCTCTTTTGCTCCTTAGAGTGGATATCTCAGACACTTTGATGTATGTGTATGAAATGCTGGGAGCAGAGTTGCTGAGCAGCTTATATGACAAACTAGGTCGCCTTCTGACCAACACAGAGCAGCCATCCTCCTGGCAGGTAAGTGAGGAGTCCTGCCTTCAAATGGAGGTCTGGCCCTTTACTGCTCTAATAGAATTAGGAAGAAAGTAGAGAGATGGAAGATGCTGCAGATTTTGGTAGATTCATAGGAGTAATGACGGCCCAGAGTGTGAAGGGACCATTGTAGAAGAGAGGTGTTGAAGTGGCATGAAGATACAGAGAAAAGTGGTTAGTGATTCACTAAATCCCAAAACACTGTGTTGGCCAGAGCAATTAGACTTCACACTTTCTGAAAAGTTTTTAATATTATTTGGACTTGAAATTCAGACATGTCATGTCCTTATAGTTATGTCCTTATAAGTTGCTGTCTTAAAGCATGCACTGAGGGCATCCATTAAGTCTCAGCTTGCCATTTGCTAGTCCTTGTCCTAAAGTTTGACTCTTGAATGTTTTTGAAATCTTTTTGGTACAGTTCACATCATTCTGAAGCAATTACCAAATTATGCAAGAACTTCTGACAACAAAGTTGTAGAATTCACCAAAAAAAAAAAATCCTTAGTGAAGTGATGCTAGCAATTTATTGGTTTCAGTCCAACTAGAAGATGCTTAGATAATTTCTCCTGCATGGGAACTCATTTCTCATCATACTGTTTGTTATTATTGTAGGGCTTTATATGGTTAAAATTTGGATTTCTTTCACTGTTAAAATAAAGCAGTCTACTAGGTCTACTCCTACTAGTATAAAAAGCATCTTTCCTTTTAGTTTGGAGAAGAATGCTTAGTTGCTTCTCTTGCTTCACACCAGTAGCAATCCTGGGCCAGGGGTCCCTGTATGGCAACTAATCAGTATGTATCTACTCACCTTGGTGTATCATCAGCACACAACCGGCATGGCAAACAGCATTGGGTATCAAATATCACTGCCTGTTGGGGCTCCTCATTCATCATTGTGACAACCAGGCAAGAACCCAGCCTGAGCTATCATTTACAGTAGAGGCACTTGAAAACCTTAGTGCAGTAGAAAGGGTGCCCACATTCCTGCATAATGAATATACTTCAACTTTGGCAGTGCATACCCTGTTAGAATGATCCACAGTAATGGAAGCATTGGTAAAGGTGTGTTCTAACTTTTCTTCCATTCATCCTCTTTACCCATCGTTTTATGAGACCTCTTTTCTATGGGAGCTGCCCTTGCATATCTTTTGTTAAAATGGAATCTATGATGGAGGTTATTTTAACTTGCTGTACCACATTCTATCTCTGCTTTAATTGTATGGAAAATTTGAATTATGTAATCCAAATCTCTGCAGCAGTGTTTATTAGTTTATTTGTTGGCTCTACATTGCCCACATACAGGTGGGGATTAGAATTGGAGCATTAGAGACAGGCCATGGACTCAATTGACAAACATTTCTCTCTGGCAGCACACAGAAGCTTTGCTGTATGGGTTCCAATCCATCGCAGAGACCATAGATGTCAACTACTCAGACGTGGTGCCTGGCCTCATTGGGCTCATCCCTCACATCAGCATCAGCAATGTGCAGCTTGCAGATACAGTCATGTTCACTATTGGTGAGGAGGCCGGGCATGAAGAAGGGAGGTCTTGAAGGGACAGGCTCTCAGAGACCACAAGACTGTCTAGCTTTTGCGCTTCCAGTGGTGGGCTCTGTTTTTGAAATAGCTACTGGGCCCAGTGCCCAGTATGTATAGGCTGGGTGTCTGCGTGCGTGTGTACATTTGCAACTTTACACTGGTAGTGTTTGGAAAAAGGTGCAGAATAGCTTTGACTGTGTCATCTGTGTTCTGTCTCTGCCTAGGGGCCCTCTCAGAATGGCTGGCTGACCACCCTGTTATGATCAATAACGTCCTGCCCCTGGTGTTGCAGGCCCTTGGCAATCCAGAGTTATCTATCTCTAGTGTCTCCACACTCAAGAAGATCTGCCGTGAATGCAAGTATGACTTGCCTCCCTATGCTGCCAACATCGTTGCTGTCTCTCAGGTAACTAAAACAAATATCTGTGGGAATCAGTAGAGGGGGACCTTCAACTTGTGGGTTGGATGCAGCCCATCTATCCTGTCCTACTACAACTCTACCACCTTCCCGTGTCTGCTTCCTCATCTCCTAGAGAGCTGCTTTAAAAGTTAAAAAAAAAAAAAAAGAGGGGAATTGGGTGCACTTGGCATATATTGAGTTGGGTGCACAAATACTCTGTGGCGTGTGTTAAAATATGTTCACGTGGTCTATGCTGTATATATGATGTGCATGATGGGAAGGTGAGTGAATTAATGAGAGGACTGTATGCACATGCAGCATACAGGGTGTTGTGGATGACAGGGAGATGGATTTGGCTACATCCATCATTCATATATCATTCATATGTAGCTGCTGACTACTTCTTTTCTAAGAGAATTCAGCCCTTTGAGTTGGGAAAAGGTCCTCCGATCCAAATCTAAGATCACAGGAACTTGTGTAAGGCTAGGAGTCCTAAGTGGCTGATTCTAGTTTTGAGCTGTATGTACAGGAGGGATCATTCTACAGGAATAAAAACAGAGGAAAGAAGGAGAGTAGCCCTTTGTGTGCAAGTTTCAATAGGGTCAACATCTATTGTGCTTTGTCAGTGTATAAATATTTGAAGGCATGAAAACTGTAAGAATAGGTGGAATCAATATCAAGATAGCTGCTCACCCATCTTGGTAGTTGAAGAAATAGTGGGTTTTAAAATATTCTTGTGGAAAGAATTTCATGAAGAGGAGGCTTAGTCCTCTGCGTGCCTGAATACAATCTGTGGAATCACACTTTCTGCTGAAAAATGGAAAGCTTTATTTGCAACATATGTAAAGGAACAGACCTGTTGACCCTTGCTGGCATGATGGAACCTGAGAGTGAGCTACACATAGCAAGCTTCCTGTAATGAACATCTGATGCCCCTTCTTCATTGCACATCCTCACAGGAAAAGCCAGTTCTTTTCTTGCAAACCCATTTCCCTGGAATACCTCCCCATCCTTGTGTTCTAGGTCTGTATTTGCATGTCATACTAGTCAGATGATATTGGAAATGACCTCTACCGTAAAGAGTAAAATTATTGTCTCATTATTTTTATCTCCTTAGGATGTGCTACTGAAGCAGATTCACAAGGTAAGATGCTTTTTTCCCTTTCTGGGATAGAAGGTTAAGTAGTATATAAAAGACTGTTAACTATCCAACTGTTATTTTAGCAACACTCAATACTAGAGCTAGTAAGAGGATTGAAGAGAAAAGAAGAGAAACTGATGTCCAGTTCCCAAAGATAGGTTTCAGATAGGAACAGCCATTCTTATTCCTTTCCCCTCCCACCACTTTCTTTACTTAAAGCATCATAAGCCTTAACTGTATTTATGTGTATCTCAAGATTCTTGACATTGGCCACTCTGATCCTGCGTTCTACTGTTAAAACTAGCTTCTGGGCTGAGCCTCCACAAGACATAGCTCTAACATAAACCTTGTGTGGTTGAATAATGGCAAGGAGTTAGGATGAATTACAGATGAAATAAAATGAGGGTTTGAATCCTATTGTTAGTCCCAGCTAGATGAGAGCCAGTGAAGCAAATGTTTGGCTCACCATTCAAAAATTGATTGAATAGGTCTACTCTAGTTGGAACTACCAACAGGATTCCAACAGAAGTCAGCAAATGGAAATGAGAATATTATTCATTTTGTTCTTTTCTCCAGACAAGTCAGTGCATGTGGTTGATGCAAGCTCTGGGTTTCTTGCTGTCTGCCCTCCAAGTGGAGGAGATCTTGAAGAATCTGCATTCGCTCATTACTCCTTACATCCAGCAACTGGAGAAACTGGCTGATGAAACGGTGAGCGATACCATTTGGATGATTCTGTTTCCTTAAGGAAAAAGAAGTCCCGCGGTGTATAGCATATGTTTTTCTTCACTATAAGCAACGTCTACTAACTAATGTGGCTCCTTGCCCACCCACTGGATGTTGCCCATACACGATCTGTTCAGTACAGTACCTTCCTGGTTTTGTAGGCCTTCCGTTTTTTTCCTCTTGGTCTTCTGATTCTCCTTGTGTCTTTGAGTTTCTGGTCTTTTCCTCATCCCTATTCTGTCCCTAGGCCTAAGAACTGGGTAGAACTGAGTAAGTGTGATATATCTGATGAGGATGAAAACTTATGCTTCATAGTTGTCTTGTCCATTCTTGTTTCCAACCTGAAATATCTGATGTTAGTGGCCCAATAGCCCAGGTCCACCAGTACAGTGATGCTTTGCCTTGCAGCCAAATCCCTCCAACAAGCTGGCCATCATCCACATTCTCGGCCTTCTCTCCAATCTCTTCACCACATTGGATATCAGCCACCATGATGACGATCATGAAAGCACAGAGGTCAAGAAGCTGCCGGTGCCACAGGGTCCCAATCCGGTGGGTATTATTGTGTACTTGGGTTGTGTGCAGCTTCATAGTCAGTAGTAGTAGTCTTCCCTGCCTTTTAACTACATTTTCTTTTAACTCATTGGAAGGGAGTTAGCAAAAGGTATGACAAATTGGTGGCGTATTGTATTCCATTGCATGTCTAAATGTGGACCTAGATCAGCTATCCCAGATCATGAGATATTTGACGTAACTGGTGAGTGATCAGAAGACTGCTCAGAATACCTCTTAGAGAATGTGTGTAGGTTTCATTTGCATTGGCTATTGAAAAATAGTTCTCCTCCATGATTTCTGTGCCTCACACAATGGGTTTTGTGCCTGTGCAGAGACGCTGCTAGAAAGTTCCAGAGCTGAGTAGCTTGGCGGGAAGCCCAACTCCCTCCTGCGTATCACACTGATCCAGCCTGCTAAGCTATCTTTCTCTCAGTTTCTTTCTTCTGCCGGTTGTGTTCCTCTGTTGAGTATCTGTTTTTCTTCCCTGTTGCTTCTTTTCTTGTATTCTTTGTCTTCTGTGTTGCTTTTTTAAAAAACCCTCTTTCTATTGCTCTTACTCCCCCTCCCTTTTCTTTGTCTTCTATGGCCTCCACTTCCCTCTTTAAATTGTGTTTTTCATGTGGGCAGAAGGTGTCTCATTCTGACACCCACACAGAGTGCTTGTATTGTTTGGGTGAGGAACATAACATTCATCAGTGGGATATTTGTAAGCAGTTTACATCACAAACTTTAAAAGAATCGTGCCTCAAGGCTGAAGTCCTTTTGTTGTGAGAGGTCTCTAAGGGTGCCAGAGCAAGCTGCAGCCAGTAAGGCCTTGAATGCTGCTTCCACCACAGTTTCCTAGCAGAGAGAACCAAAGAAAACCTCATCAGTACTGACATCAGCTCTGATGAAGACTGTGCCAGTGGTAAATACTTCAGTATCAGAGTCAACATCAACAGCACTTGTACCAATAACCAAAACCATGACTTCCCAACAGTTGTATCCGGTCGTTCCTCAAGATCAGTGTCAAAGGACAGGGCCAAGAAAAGGAAACATCTTTCGGAGGGCCTGGCAAAAATTCCTAAGCCTAAGAAGAAGAAAAAGGCTAAGCACACTGACCCTTCTGCTGCTCCAAGCAGCTTCCTCTTTAATACTGCCCGTGCCTCACCAGGCACCACGTGCCACAACACGGCCATCAATACTGACAGCACTTCTAGTCTTACTCCCTCTTGTGCCTGAAGTTATTGTCAGCTCTGACCTATCACCGGGGATTCCAGTATCAGTACTGAGAACTCAAACTCATTGAGGGTCTCCATCAGTATCACATATTTCTGCTCCTCCAGCACTGGGGCAACACTGACATTTCAGCTGCAAACACTCTGCCTTCTATCAGGAACATTCTACATAGATGTACCTGTCTCTGTTCAACAGACTTCACTGACAATACGAGAAAAAGTATTGGGGACCTGCCCTTCAATGGACAGGACCTGTTTCATTCTTCCACAGATGACTCCGTGGAACACTTGTCAAAGGCCAGGCTAACAGATAAGAAAATGGGCTTTGGACAACAACAGCCCCAAGAACATAGTCACTCTTCCCATTCATCTTGAAGATGACCATCCACCATGTCATATCAATCCAGATCACCATAGGACTTTCATATACTTCACCCTTGCCTTCATCTGACACTTTTCATCCTCCTAAGCAACATTGCAAGCAGTCTAAATGTCCATCTTCTTCCTCTAAGTTGCATTTTTGACTTTCGCAAGACACCATCTCTACCATCATTCCACTTAGCTGCTGTAACATCATTTGATGTTTCACCATTATGCCACCTGGTGGAACATCACCACAGACTCATGAGTAGATACCATAGTGTGCTTGGGCTACTCCATCAAGTTTTCAAATATTCCTCCCATTTGTGTTTATCGTTCTGCTTCCCCATACCCAGCCCTCGTAGAGGAGATCAACACCTTGCTACTCAAGGGCACTGGCAAGAAAACTCCACCTTGGTTCAAAAGGGACCAATACTTCTGATACTTTGCAGTTCTGAAGTGAGATGATGGTCTACATCCCATCGCGGATCTACATGATGTCAACAGGTACATCCACCCATGTAAGTTCAAGATGGTGACCCTGGCTTCCATTCTTCCCTTCCTCAGGAGAGGAGATGGGTTCACCTTGATAGGCCTATGAGATGCATATTTTCACATTGCTTTTCACCCACAGCACAAGAGTTACCTTCACTTCATGATAAGATAGGGCCTCTATCAATACAAAGTCCTTCCCTTTGGACTTTCAACAGTTTGAAGAGTTTTCACGAAGTGTGTGGCCATGGTGATTTCCTGTTTCAGGACTTGGGGCATGATAGTCTACCCATACCTTGACAACTGGCTGCTGGTGACATCCTCTAGGGACGAGCTATACAGAGACTTGCATCTGACTCTGTTTCTTCTACAGCGACTAGGCCTCAACATCAGTCCCCAAGAATCAGTGCTGGGACCCATTCATCATATAGACTTCATAGGAGCATCGTTGGATTCCCACCTTCGGAAGGGTTTTCTCCCACTAAAAAGAGCTCAGATCTTATGCAATATAGTTATTCATATTCTCCACCATCCCAGATGTTCAGCCAATACCCAACTCCCTGAGAGCTCATTCTACAAGGGACATCTTGTCCTCTTCAGCTACATTGAGTGGTCTCCTGCTGCTGCACCTGGTAAGGCTGCTACCTGGTTGCAGCCATCCACCTTTATCTGCTGCTACAGGCTGAACTGTTGTACCAGAAGGGATGTGATCTTTTGGCATGCGGTGCTGTCCTCTGTTCTACAGTGACCTGATCCTCCATTCTCTGGTAAGCTTTGTAATCACCTGTTGTGTGAGGCACAGAGACTGTGAAGAAAGTTGCTTACCTGTAACTGGTTCTTCGAGTGGTCATCTGTGTCCTCACACAACCCCACCCTCTTCCAGGTCCCTATTATTTATTTAGCCAACTTTGAAACTAAGGGGAAGGTAGCTTGGTGGGCTGGACCATCTGCAGTATGCAGGAGTGAGTTGAGCTACTCTGCTCTGGTATTTTCTGGGAGGGTCCCTGTGCAGGCATAAAACCCATTGTGTGAGGGCATGTTGACCACTCAAAGAATCACAGTTACAGGTAGGTAGCCTGTTCTCTTGAGAGAGCTTTAATGGCTCTTCCCCTCCTGAATTTGAATGACTGTTTCTTCCGGTTAGAACTGGAGTGAAACAGAACAATTCCAAAATGATCTCCTATGCTTCTCCTCTTCCTCCTCCTGTAGGTAGTGGTGGTACTACAGCAAGTCTTCCAGCTCATCCAGAAAGTCCTCAGCAAGTGGTTGAATGATGCCCAGGTTGTGGAGGTAACGTTTCTCACAGATCAAAACTCCTCAGCAACACATGCATCCCAGTCAGGCCATCTTGTCCAAACAGTTATAGACAATTACAGCAATTCCTGGGGAAGTTTTCTGCCCCAGGACTTTCTGAGCCACACCAAATGCCAAAAATGCCAAGAACTAAAAACACAGAAGTGGCCGGAAATCCAATTTTAGTTTTGAAATGAGAGTGTTCTTGAAGTTAAATAGTATGGGGAAGCCCTGCATTCTGTTTAAAAGATGAATTGTAATTACTAGGAGCTTCAAGGAAAGGCAGCTTACCTGATTTTGCTCACAGAAAGGGAGCCTAGAGGGGAGGCAGGAAGTCAGAGGGGCCAGCGCCCCTCCCCCAAAAAAAGCCCTTTGGAGTTTCACGTTGTCCTGGGGCTGCACTTTGCCCACCCCTCCGACAGTAGCTGACAGTAGGATTTGCTGGTTTAATTCTTTGCCTCAAGGTAACTATCAGCAATAGGACAATCTGTTTAAAAGTAAATGCCTAAAAAAGTTTGACTTCCATGCAAGATGAGGACATCAGGAACTTTACTGTTCTGTTATCACCACTGATTTTATTTGAGGTAGGTAGTCTGGTGTGTTTCTGGACTTTGCCAACCCCAGTCCATTTTACTGTGTTCCCCATGGTAGATGTCTTCCAGCTCCGTGTAACTGGCTGGAAATTTCTAAGGTCCACAGTCACTTTTCGCATTTTCAGGATAGTCTTGTGTTTTCAGGATAGATGTGTGTGCTGAGTCCATCAGACAGGATTGAAAAGTGGTGCCTCAGTGGTGCCTTGGGTAAGCTATCTTTGCCTGTCCCCTATTAGAGTAGTCACTATTTATACAGCAATGGTATTGTGTTGACTGTGTGTCATTAGTGATTCTGAAGTTGGCAAAGTAGTTCTAAGATCTTTTTAAGGAAACCTGCTTAAGAGCAAGTAAGAATTCAGTTCTTTACTATCCTATAAGCAGCTCTTACACATTTGCTAAAAGAAGTATTTTTGTTGAATACAGTCTCCCATAGCTTTGGTTCTAGAGTTAGCCTCTTGTTAGTATCATGCTGTCATAGACACTCACAGTTTACAGCAAATAATGTAGAACTATATACAGGAAGGAAAAATGTAGCCCCAGAGTATTGATGGACAGGAAGCAGAGGTAGTGAAGATGGATCATGGGCCTTGGAAGAAGAGAAAAGAAGATACAACATCTGTCTTCTACTGACCATTGGAAACCTTTCATGGTCACCACTCCATTCTGTATTTTCGACATGTTGTCTTAGTGGTGGTGTTTTAAATTATCTCTCCATGTAAAAAACCATGTAAAAAAACTGTTACTCTTAGGAGTCTAATACACATGTTGGATGCCATGATAGAAACTACATTTTCATGTTTTACTCATGATTAGGACCTGCTCTTTGTATTAGTGTCCTTATTTTTGAGATATCCGGAACTATATGCAAACAAGGATTAGGAAATAATGTTTTTTTTGTTGGAGAATGGAACTACATCTTCAGTTCTAGAGTACTAGCTGAGTTGAGACAAATCCAGAGTTGGACTGTGAGTAGAAAAGTCTTGGATGTTTATCTTAGGTATGAATGAAAAGAGTCTGTGTATTTCAATTGTCATTGGATGCCCACATTCTGTTTCATTTATTATATTAAAGACTATAGGTTCTTCTGGTGCAGTCAAATTTCTGTTCTAAGAATTCTACTGAGATGAGGATACAGAAGCGAAGAACTGTTGGAAATGAGTGTGAGGAAGACTTCCTATTTGCTTAGAAAGGCAGAGACAACTGCAGTGGATAAGCTCAGGAATTAGCAGAGAGGCACACTTATGTAGTGATTTCATATGCTAATGAGCTGTGAGAATGTAAAGCAGAAGCCTTCTTCATGTGTATGGGAAAATAATACGAGGATTATTCATTGTCCCACAGTAATTTTCCTAATAAAATGATGCCTCTGTTTTTACCACAAGTAGAGTGAAGTTCCTTGGATTTCTAAGAAACATTGATCAGAAGAGAACTAGTGTATTGGGAGTAAGATTCTGGATCCTGTGTAGATATGAGGATGAATGGTCAGTTAGGAAGAAGGACATGACTCCAGAGGGTCAGAGGATAAGAGATGCAAGTTGAGTGTCCTATAGGTAAAACTACATGCAAGAAGCTGTTTGGAGAAACCAGTTTGATACATGAAGATGCTGAGATCAGAGACTTCATGCCAAACCAAGTATGAGCTGTTTGCATCTGATTTGGGGAGTAGCATTCTTTCTTATCGTTGTAAGTGTTACAGATATTTCACAACTGCAAACTGAAATACAGAGATGTTCAGGTTATTCCATCAAATTTCTGTTCATGAAAACAATATTATAAATTAGAGTACTCAGAAAGCTGATCATTGGAACAGAGTGTTTTTAGATCTAGGTAAAATAGATCTTTAGCAGAGGGGCACATTATTAACCAGTCCTCCCTTGATGCAGCTGTTCTTGTCCCCACAGTCTGTGTGCTCCATTTTTGAGAAGTCTGTGAAGACCCTCCTGGATGACTTTGCACCTATGGTGCCTCAGCTGTGTGAGATGTTGGGCCAGATGTACAGCACTATTCCTCAAGCATCTGCCATTGATCTCACCCGGCAGGTAAGTTTAAGCTCAAGATTAAAGCGAAGGCTGATATCTATTGAGCAGGTCACAGCCCTTGCTTTGCCACTTCTTCCGATAGATATGTTGCTCAGAAAATAGTCTCCTTTTCTCGGTCAGCACTTAAACAGATAGACTCTGTATATTTATGTCAACCTTCTCCATCCTGGGGCCCACTAAATATGATGTATTTAAAAACGCATCATTCTCACATAGCATGACCATTGAATTGGTTCCTCTGGACTGGGAAAATGTTGACTGTCATCCAGCAGCAGGCTGGATGAAGGTAGTGTATGGGCACCAGGAAGAGCATCAGATTGAATAAAAGTGGTGTATGTGCATATGTGTACACAGAACTGAGCAATACTGCAGTTTCCCAGAACTAGTTGGTTCCTGTCTCCTTTAACAACTTAACAGTATAAGTCTTGCTGATGGAGACAACTGGTTAGCTGGAGCACCAGTGGCTTATTGTGGGAGTTAGGCACTAATAATGAAGCATACCAGATCATTCTGGCTTCAGTTTCTTTTCTCTCTTATATTCTCAGCTGGTTCACATCTTTGCCCATGAGCCTGCCCACTTCCCGCCCATCAAGGCACTATTTCTGATCGTCACATCAGTTACGCTAACCCTCTTTCAGCAAGGTACGTGTGCTGGGCTCCTTCAGTTTTGTTGGGCTGCCATATTGGGAGCGGTTCTTCCTATCCTCAGCTCTGTGAATTGGCTTGTAGAGTGTGTGCAGATAGGCAGACACCCCTCTATCTGATCATGGCAGTGTCTGTTGAGTTATGAAAACCCTTACCCTTGTACACATTATAGTATTAGCTAATGAGTATCTCCTGTGGAGGTGGGCTACCTGACATGCTCGTCCCTAAGTCTCAGGGCTCGCATAAGCAGTAATGCTGTTACTTGTCTCACCACATCCCCTTTGGAGTTGTGTCCTGGTCCTGTCAGATCCTCAGTTTGGAGACCCGAAGGCAAGTGGAGTGAGTATACTGCTTCACTTAATGATTGACTTTGAGTAGGGAGCAGGAAGCACTAGGGTGTTAATTTTTTGTTCAACTTAAAAAAACACACACTCCCTACCCCAGTGCTTGCTGTGAAATCACCTGTCTCAGCCAATTTTTTTCTTGTATCTCATATACATTATTTTTCCTGTGAGTTTGCACTCCCCCCTCCTGCTTTCTCCTCAGACAATTCTTTTTACAGCTCTGCTGAGTTCCTAGCAAGTATTTGAGCTTGCTTTTATCTCTGTGAAACTGCCGTACTGCCATCATATTGGCCCCAATTGAGGGGACAAGATAGGGATATATGAATAGTTCCAGCCAAATCAATATGCTGTGACATGGTTGAACATCCGCTCCCTTCTCCTGGTACTTCTTTGAATTCTGAACTGGTGGGCAGTTTCCACTGCTTGGAGTGATGCCCTGTTACTGTCTGACTACATCAGGCATAGCTAAGCATCAACAGAGAGGAAGAAGATTCTCACAGTGCCTGATGAAATCACTATGGAAGGGAAGTATGGTTACCAGGAGCCATGCCAGCCTTACCTACAGAAAAAAACACAAAGTTGTGTACTATTCAGCCAGAGAGGCATCTGGATGTGGGTGAAATAAAAATACTGTGTTGTTACTGCCTGTTAGGAATTATAGTAGCACTTCAGCATTTTGTGCCCATGCCACCTCGCTACTGGGTTTGTTGTTTGACTGGAATCACCTTTGAGGACCAAGCATTTAATAATGACATGTCTCCAGTGCAAATGTGCTAGCTGTCCACAAGAGGCTGGTGTCTGGTTAGCTCCTGCTTCTCCTCTCCACCCCTGCTAGGGTGCAATGAGCTCTCCCTTTCCCATCCTTGGTGCTTGGCAGGGGACTCAGGGCAGCAGGCCTGTTCCTTTGCACTTTCTTTCTGTTCTTGGGTTTCCAAGCTCCATGATTTTTGTATGTTTTGTTTCTTTAACTTGCTTCAAGCTGCTCATGCGCCTGCTCTTCTCAACCCACCCCCTGGCACCCTCCTTCCCTTCCCTTACTCCTGTTTTCACTTGTAAATTCTTTCTGTATCACATAACTATATGATGTTGAGTTGCTGTTTGTATGATTTTTCTCTTCAGTTACATCTTTATTATATTTTTAGGGCCCAGGGATCATCCTGATATTGTTGATTCATTTATGCAACTCCTGGCACAGGTGTGTTTTAGTTTCTTATTCATTCACTTTCTGTTCTCTCTCTTTCTCTTTTTTAATTCAATTTAAACCTATTTTTAGCTTTCTGTTGACAACGTTTTTCCTTTTAGTTGAATATCGAGTTTCTCCATCTGTTTCCGTGGAAGTTGAAAAAAAAACATTCTCCTTTGTCATAGGTGTGAGTTTGCCCCTTCTGCTTCCTGAGGGGCAGTGCTTATAGATACAAGAAGGCTTGTAGGCTGACTTTCTCTTTCGGGTCATGGGCTGTGAGCTGGCACAGGGGGGAACTGCTGCAAAATGGCAAATATGGTTCAAGAGCTATGGCAGGTAGCATTCAAATCCTTGTATAAATCTGTGTGTTTCTCTTCAGTGATTCTGAGCTCAAAACAAATGCAGACACACCCATAGTCTTTGCTTGCTTGATAAGGATGGTGTTCAGTTTGATGGTGGTTTATATCCAAGCACCCGGGAGGGGCATCTGATAATATGGAAATAATCTTAAGGCAGGGGTAGCAGATGAGCCTTGGCTTGTCAGCCTGCTGGATTTCAAAATCTTTCTATCTTCCATCTGTTAGCTGTTTAGTCTTTTTAGGTTTGGTTTCTTTCAAATTATGAATCATTTACACATCCCTTTCTCTAATGGTACGGTGACATCATGCATAGGGCAGGACAGTGATGATGGAATACAAGCTGCACAGGGGCTAAAAGCTGTGTACCTTTGGAGTAAGTAAAAGATGAACCTGTACTGGATTTGGATGAGAAATATGTAGAGTGGAAATAAGCAGCAGTGCTAAGAAATGATGTTGCTGAGAGGGGTGGGATCTTTGGTACCACCCAGCAAATCTTAACTACAGCAAGATGCTGTTGGGTTGGCTTTGCCTTATTGTTTCTTGATGACTTTTCCATTATACCATGATGTGGGAAGCGTCTAAGCACTTAGCTCCCCTCTGTGGTGGTTTATATAGCTTGCAGATCTGGTAAGCAATACTGTACAGTAATACTAATCCATCTCATACTTCTCTTCGGTAGAACAGACATAAACTTTCAGAAAATTTTTGAAATTTATTGACAGAATTTTAATCCGATCAAAATATTGCTCTTTTAAATATTTGTCCTTGTTTTGTCATCTGGGTAAGGGACTCTGGCTACTGATTTATTGTTCAATGTCAAAAATTGAAATCAGTTGTAACTGTGTGGGTCTGTCTTGGTGGTATATCAATAAGACTGGAGAGTTGTAAATTAAAAAAAATCTTCTAACTGTGACAATGCGAAAAGGATATGGACTGGAACAAGCCAACATAAGCCTTCGTGATCACTCCTACCCATTGGTTGAGGACATTATGGCAGAACAAATTCCCTGCATTTAAATAAATAGTTCATGAGAATCTTAGGTTAGACACTGGCTGGGTTTTGTTAATTTAGCTGTTCTGGGCTGTGTACTGATTTGTTTAATCTCTTGTTTAGAAGATACAGTAGGTAAGAGCCTAGAGACACTGTATTTTACGTCCTGGGGCCACTGGCATTCTTTTTGTCTCATATTCTGTCTTTCATTTATGAACTTAAGTCCCATTTTCATCTTCGTGTGGTTCACAATCAAATCGCTCACAGCATAGTTTGTAGAGTAAAGAAGATATTGCAAATCATACTGATGCTAAATAAGAAAAATATTCAGGACAATGTCACATATTCAGAGAATATTTGTCAACACAATTGCAAAGAGTTCTTGGGAAAAAATTCCCAAACAAAAAAAGTTTAGTTTCAGCTTTATCACTTTTTCTGATACTGCTTCCTGTGTTCGTAAATTTCAATTTCTGCTGGCACCTTTCCTACATTCCTATCTATAAATAAACGTTTAGGTCCTGATTACTGGCCAAGTAAAAATTGACTGCATGCATATTTTGCCCCAGATAGTCTCCTGTGGTCTCAGTTAGTATAAGAAGTACTAGGCTCTTTATCTTTGTTGAACACATTTGGGCTGTACATCTCAATGTAGCAAGACATAGTACATTTCTTAGAGAATTCCAATAGATGAATGCCACCATTGAAGGAACCCTACTTCTGGTGATCATCAGCCTACTTTCTGTGGTCTGTGGCATTTTGAGCAGAGGACTCATCTGATGACCTAAGCAAGTAAAGAAGAAGAATGTGCTCTTTCTGTCAGGGCTCAGTCAACTATTTAGGCTTCTCAGTTACAAGTGGTAGAAAGCCGACTGGACTAAATTTGAAAAAGTACCCCCTAAAGTTTCATAGCTTCCCAGGATCTGCAGGCACATTAATGTATTGAATCTAATCTCTCTTGGAGTCAGTTTGGAAAATCTTCTGGTTAACATTTGTTTAACTATTTATTTTTAAAAATATTTTTATCCTGCCATTTTATCATGATTCCTCAGGACAGCAAACAGGTAAAACAATATAAATAATTTTAACAATGGCAAATTAAAATCAAGAAATAATTTAAAGAATATAAAAATGTGTTAAACAATTTAAGCAAGTTAAAAGAACTTTAAAAGAGAAAAGAGTTGAAACAATGTGCATGCAATGTGCAATGTGCGTGAGTCCCAAAGGCCTTAATCAATAATAAAAAGCTATGTCTTGACCTGAATCCACAAAGAAGCTAACATGGGTGCCAGTCAGGCCTCCAAGGGGAGGACATTCCACAAGGGGAGCTACATACAACCAAGAAGGGCTTCTCATTTATTCTTCCCCATTGTATTGCCCCTACTGATGGATCCCAGAGGATGGCCTCTCTGACAGATCTTGTACCTTCTGGCAGGCACAAATAGGGAGAAGCATTCCTTCATGTATTGTGGTACCAAGTCCTTTAGCACTTTGAATTCAGATCAGAAGTGAATTAGCAGCCAGTGCAGCTCCTTTAAAACTGATGTTATGTGTTGTCTGTATGGTATCCTGGTCAAGAATCTTGCTGCTGCATTTTGTATTGTCTGTAGTTTCTGAATTGTCTTCAAGGGCAGCCCAGTATAGAGCATATTAAAGTAGTATAATCAAGAAGTTACCAGAGCATGGGCTACCATGGCTATGTTATCCTTGTCCAGGACACCAATCAGAAATAGTGCCAAGTATTCCAACCCATGGAGCCCATTTGGGTCTCAAATTACAAAGATCAGTCTATGAATAGTCCTGAGCTACATACTTGCTCCTTTAGGGGGAATGCAGCCCCATCCAAGGCAGGTTGCTTACCCAGTTCCTGGACTCAAGAACCACTAATCCACAGAGCTTCCATCTTATCAGGATTCAGTTTCAGTTTATTGGCTTTTTTCCTGTCCATTATAGTATCCAAGGTTTGGTCTGGCACCTACACAGTCTCAACAGACCCCAACAACAAGGAGAGAAATAGAGCTAAGTGTTAACAGCATGCTGATGGCACCTCCAACCCAAAACCATGACTTTCCCTAGTGACTTTGTATAGATGTTAAATAGCATGGCAACATAACTCTTTCCCCTCTCCTGTGGAAACAACTGAATTAAAAGATGTTAGTGATATTTACAGAGAGAGAACTGCTACATTAGGGAAGTGGTCTCCCCTTATACCCTTAGAGTAAGAACTGAGTTCACCAGGGAGATTACTTACAGCCTGTGATGTGCACTTCTGCAGAAGTTGCCGTTGAAATATTCAGGAAACAAGCTTCACAGAAATGTCAGACTGCTTGAATGAGGAGATCACTAGGCATGCCACAAAGGTGTTTTTCCAGTCAGATAAGTAGAAATACAGAGGCATCAAGTAACTCTGATTTGTAAAGGTTGTCTTCTAGTGCCCACATCAGCCCTCAATAAAAAACAAAAACAAAAGGTTAGGCCTAAGTATTTCTGACACCTTTTTTTCCTGACATTGGTGTGTTATACTTTTAGTACTTGAGGGGGAGAAGAATTAAAGAAGAGGGAATCAGTAAATAAGGAAATTATATTTATTACAATAAACTTGATTGCTTAAAATCTCAAAACTTTCAGTCGTAAGGTCCTTCTTGGGATCTGTTGCATATCTTGGTACTAGCATA
This sequence comes from Iguana delicatissima, assembly GCA_948472985.1. NCBI lineage: Eukaryota > Metazoa > Chordata > Lepidosauria > Squamata > Iguanidae > Iguana > Iguana delicatissima. Next base: position 119,288 of record CAOKZL010000828.1, on the reverse strand, counting down.
TTGCCCTATGGCCATTTTGAGACAAAGACAATGTTTAAGGGGGAGCAGGGAAAATGAATTAATTTAAAATGGGAAATATGATGAGATGGCATTGAATGTCCTTTAACATTCTTTTAATTATTTTCACCTCTACCACCAGCCTGAGCAAACTCTGGATCTCAACAGGCAACTTTGTCATCTCTGAATGCTGAGATAGAATAGGGGAGAGAAGTATGCCACCAGATACAAGATGCAGCCCTTGGGGCTGAAAATTTGGACATTCCTACTCTACTTAACCTAACTCTCTGCTGTATAGCTCAAAAATCTATGTACTATGCATGCCTGTTTTTTAACTAGATTCTCTGTTATTTCTTGTTAATACATGCACACCTCTATACTTCTGACAAGTACATCTTTTTTGCATGTGTAATTATGTAAAAAAATACATTTTGTACATAGACACACACTTATGTAAGTTGGAAATGACTTGAAGGCAAACAACAACATGTAAAAAAGATGTACTGCACTCAAAGAATGGCAAACAAAACCTCCAATAGGGTACATGGGACAGAAATTATTTTTAAAAATACTTTAGAGAGTTTGGGATACTCAGTAATGATTTTAAGCATAGCTATTTAATACAGAGATTCATGAATTTTCCAAGTTAGCACAGGTGGATTTTGAGCAAAAGAAAGCAGCAGACAAGTTAAAACTCAGTTTGATCGTTGCCTGTGTTTTCCTGTTACATGGGGGGTGGGGAAGACATAGCTCTTTATTTCTTCTGTCTCTGTCCATGGTTGTGCAAGGAGTAAACAGTGAGGAGAAGTGAAATGGAGGGACAGAGATATTGAAGTCAGTTGTTGAAACCATGGGTCTGGTGGCAGGTATAACATGTGCCATCTACAGGTAAAATATATTTCATGTGGTTCAGTGTGAAGGACAGTGCAGAAGTTGGTTAGGGGCCTGCTTGCTAATAGGCTAAGCCTTGTGTTTGAGAATGCCTTGATTAAGCAGATGCCTCTGTCCTTCAGGAAGGAGAAGACAGTAGGGGCTGCTATCCAAGTGCTGAAAAGGCTAAGCTTGTAACATTCTTGCCTGTACTTGCTGTCTATGGTGCTGAAATATGTTGCCCGGAAGAAATGTTTATAAAAACCAATAAAATGCCACTCAGATGTCTTAATGAAGATTCTTCAAGCTAGATTGTTGTGCTTCCTTCATAATTTGGAGTTCTCCATATCTCTCCATATCGTCATTTTTAGTACAATAGGAATCCCAGAAGGCTTTCTAGGTAAAGCTTCAATTATTGTCTCTTCAGAGGCCCCTGTTTACCTGGAGCCCTACATGCCCTTCATTTCAGAAGTGCCCAGTTTATACGCTCTGCCTTTCTTCTATATCTGTCTTACTGTGCACCATGGCTGATGGCCAGGTAAGTGCACATGCAGGCCATGGCCAGGGGGTTACCCTGTGGCACTTGCTTGCCCCTGGCTTGCCAGAGCTGTTTATTCTCTCTGTGTGTGTGTGTGTGTGTGTGTACCTTACAGGCACTCAAACGGAAACCTGACTTGTTCCTGTGTAGCAGCCTGGATGTCAAAGCAGTGTTCCACTGTGGTAAGTATGCAAACACCATGAAAGGAAGCTCCTATAAAGCTGAGTACCTTTGTAGTGACTGGAGAAGGTGATTTAGTCAAAGAGGTTTGTGTTCCTTAAAGATTCAAAAAAATGTGAGAAGTGGAGTCAAGACCTCACTTTTTGCTATAGAAACATCCCCAAATTCAGAGAGGCTAAAGCTGCGTATTGGGGAGGAGGAGATTACATTTATCTTCCCAGTCTAGAAGGAAAGCAGAGTTATACTAGTTGAGTCCTGGACTGTTCTTTTCTATCCAGGTGTGATCTCCCTGAAGTTCCCTGAAGCCCCAACTGTCAAAGCTGCCTGTGGCTTTTTTGTGAGTATCCATTTTGTTGGAAATTACAGCAGCATTCTCTCTTCCACACCTCTTTGGCTATTCTGACTAGGGTTCTTAACTGTCAATCAGTTTTCAAATGTCACTCTGTCTCTGAGAACACTGTTCTCTTTTAACTGTCATTATTCTCGTCTGACTCTGACTGACTACACACACATGCTGCTGCTTAAATGTCAACTGATCTTAACTGCCCTTAGCTTCTAAAATATGCTGAGCGTATCTCTAATTAATTAATTGGTGAGTTTAATGTATCATTATACATTTTAGTAAATATTTTCTTTTACATTTTGAATTTTGCTATCTGCCTTGTCTTTCAAGTTAGCAATTGTTGGCAATAAACTCTGGAGAAAATGTTAGGGCACCAACTCTTAACACTGTCAGGGCTCCAACTCTGAAGACTGGGTGACAACCCAGAAAATGACCAGGGCAGCAACCCTGAGAACTGTTGGGCAACAATCCAAAAATGGTTCGGGCACCAACCCAGCCAGCCATGAGGGAAAGCTGTCAGGGCACCAACCCTGAAAACTGTTTGGGCAACAACCCAGAAAAATGGTTCGGGCACCAACCCAGCCAACTGCGACAAACTGTTAGAAGAAAAGCACATAGAGCCAGACTTAAAATATTAGGTTCGCACGTACTACCTTGGGTAGTCTGCGCGATTGCGGGTGAGCTCTGAATCAGCCTGGAAAGATCCCCAACTTTGGCCAAAAGGACTCCCCTCCCTCATCAAGAAAGCAATTCAAATCACCTCTGACGTGAGCAAAGGGAAGAACAGTTTATTGAAAGAAGGGAAGGGTTAAATAGGTTTAAATGATTTCATAAAGCATACAGCGCATGTGCAAGAATATTAAGAATATTCACTTTCCCAGGACTAGAATTCTGATACATTGTTGACAACACAGTGACTTCTGGTTAACAGTCAACAATGAACCTCGATTCACATATGTATTCCTTCAGCAATGAGGTGTAGCAATATTGTTACAGAAAGCGCACTGGGAACCGATGCTGAGAACCTAGGAATTTGCCAAGTAATATCAGCAGAATTTTAAGTAGGACATGGAGCTAACAACAGGAACTTTAAAGTTGACTAGAATTCAAAATGGAGGACTTTAGTTAAGCAAATATAAAAGACAAAGAGAGAGTTTCTTTAGCTTAGACATTTAAGCAGGCAACACCCTCTATGAATTAAACTGTCCAGGGCACTGGATCTCCTAACGGCCCTGCAGAGTAGACCAGGGAAAAAGATGGGAAACACTGTCCATTTGGTCTGTACTCTTTTACTGGTAACACCATCATATATTAAGAAGCCACACTCAAACAGGGAAATGTTTTCTCCATTACCCTGCTAATACTGAGTTCCCATAGGACTACTCGCCTGAGTAACTCCCACCTCCCAACACATTTGTTGACTGGTGGTACAGGCAGAGGTGTGTTTAGAGGAAGTGGTTTGGAAGCAGTTGTTCTAGGACAGGATGGAGAAGTGCTCAGAACTGGTAAGACTGAAGTTGCCACATGGGGGGCATATTTTCTTTAGCTCTGATGCAGGGGTATTGAAAATAAGGGAGCCATCTTCTTGCATCTTTATGTTCCTCCATTCTATTGGGTTGTATGTACAGGAAAGGATTGGTCTCCCATATGAGAATGTATTTCTCCTTTCTAAAGCAGCACAAAGTTTGCAGTACTTCTTTCTAACCAATTTTTTATTACAGACTGAGTTGTTGCCACGCTGTGAGGAGATTCCACCTGTGGGACAAGTGGTACATGAGAATGGCAAAATGTTGCTGCAGGCTGTCCTTGAGGTAAGTGGTGACACTTTTCCCTGATATGTCTGTGAACAATGAATGGACTTGCTTGTTCCACTGAGTTTCATTTCTTCACAATATTTGTTGGAGACTTGCCACCGGAGGTTTGGAGGTTTGCTAAATCCACTGTAGCCTTCATACCCATGGCTCTGGCTGATAGAGCATTCCCAGCCCTGTAACATTTAAGCTCTGTCATACCTTGTAGTCTCCTAGAAGAAGTAACTGGATTTATTCCATTTCTGCAGGGTGTAGGAGGTCAAGCTTCACGCAATTTGATGGATCACTTTGCTGAGATTCTTTTTGCTCTCAACAAGCATTGCTTCAGTCACTTGAGTGTGTGGATTAAGGAAGTGATGCAGCAAGATGGTTTTCCATCAGCCCGTGTCAGCCCTGAACAGAAGGAGTTCTTCAGCCAGCAAATTCTTAGGTGTGTTCACTTTTGATGCCTTTTCTGAGATAGAATTGGGAGAGATATGTGAGAGAGTTTCCCAGCTCATGAATATTCATCTGTGCTCTGAAGTTGACAGGAAGAAACTGTTAGCTCCAGGCATTTTAGGGATTCTTAGTAGTCCTGCTCCAGATTCTTGTCCACAAAGAGCTTGCTTGAAGCCCAAGATCCTTGAAAATCTAATGGAAAGACTATGTTAGTTCCATGCAGTGAAGGAAGTTAAAGGTTATTAACTTATCTCAGTCTAATATTGAGTAAAGGAAATGACAGTTACATTTTTTGGGGGCCCAAACAGAACAAATTAAGATATTAAAAGTACAAGAGAAGTACAAGGGAACAAAAAGATTGTACATTAAATGAATGTAAATATATTTTCTAAGCTATTACATAGGCTTTCATTCTTTTAATTAGTTACTTATCTTTCTTGGTGTTTAAATTTCCCCTTTATGCCCCTGTTGCTCCTTAAAAGGAGTCTTGTCACCCGCTTCTGTCCCTCATATTCAGAATTCATCTTCTAGGTTTCCCATGGAATTTGCTTATTCAGTCATCTTTCCTGGAGGATTTTATTACCAAATTTCCCCTGTTTTACTTCAATCTAATTCATCTTCTCCTATCAGAAATGCCCTTTAACTTGATCCAGATGATCTAAGTAATACCACCACGTGTAATGCAGGCATTTGTTTATCTAAGCTACCAAAGAGGGCTGCAAGATGAGCAGACCTACTAGATTGTTCCAGTAACTGATAAGTTGAAATGAATTTTTGATCAGTTTTCACTTGGAGATCAGGAGGACATAGGTGTTTTTTCAATACAACAGAAATTCTGACAGTAGAGTATAGTAATCACCTGAAGCATGCCTACAATGGGTATCTCTTTTATGCTTGGATCTTCATGGCTGTGACACTGCCTATGGCATTTGCTGAGAAGCAATTGGCTGATTTTAAAAAATCAGCTTTAAGCAAAGTGAGTTATCTCTTCATTTTGTTCTTGACAGAAGATGTTGCTTTATAGTGCAGACTGCTGCTGCTATTTTCAGTTTTTATATATTTTATCTGTAGGATGCCTACAGATAGAGGCATCTAAGGAGCAGAATAAATGGTGGTGGTAACAGTAGAAGCATTGGGAAGTGTGGATATGCGCAGAAACCTGGCCTAGTACTAGTTATCCCCTTTGTTGTCTAATACCACCTTGTGTTCTACTATCCATCAGTCTGGTATGTCAGTTTTTCACCATTGTTCCTTTGTGTTAGCAGAGAACGTGTGAACAAACGACGTGTGAAGGAGATGGTTAAGGAATTTACACTGCTTTGTCGGGGACTGCATGGTACTGAATACACAGCAGACTATTGATCAGGCCATGAAGCAAGGAACTGCAGCACGAACAGGTCTGCTGACTATCTGTCACTGCCCCATGCTGCTACTGAACCAGGACAGTAACTCTTCAACTAACCTGCTGAGGCTGCTCCTCTCCTGATGGGCTTTGTCTATCCCTCCTGCATGTTCAGAGGCAGCAGGCTGCAAGGACTTGGAGCAGAAGCTGGAGCTGAGGAGAGCCCCTCCCCACACTGGGCTGGTGCAATGATTAGCCCTTGCCTCTCTGGCACACTCCTGTAGACATATCTGTGGTATTGTCTGTTCCTAAAGAGTCTGCCCTTGCCCTGCATGTGGCAGCTTGTGTCTGACAGAAGTAGAAGGCCCTGAAGCCTTGAATTATATTCAGACTATTTCTAAATTCTGGTCTTCAGTGAATTATGGAGGGTGGGGAGGATTAATTTGGGAACAGCGTGGATGGAAGAAGGCTAAAATGTTGGCACTGGCAGTTATATTTCCATTTGCCCTACACTAAGTGGGTAATAAATAACTGTTTATCACTTCCCAAAGAAATCCAAATTCTCCAGCAAGGTAGGAGAAGGGGCAGTTTCTGAGAAACAAATATCTTGCTCATCTTTGGCATTCTTTAGAGGGGGTGCTTCTTTTAACTGCTTCACATTTGCCTTTTGTAATCTATAGGAGCATCCTGGAAATACATTTAGCTTGTCTCTTCAAAGTTGTGAAGATATGAACAATAGCTGCTAGGTCAACTGTGAAAGATGAAAAAGTTCTGGTGCCATTTCTACCTGAGGCTTAAGATGCCACAATAGATCTGGGAGTGTGTGTCAGCCGCTGGGGCTGGGGCTGGGGCTGGGGTTGGGGTAGGGAAGAGACTAGGTAAAGGAATAAATGGTTTTCATATGGAGACTGTTGATGTCACAGGACTGGAGATGCATGGAGTGGAGCTAATCTGCAATCAGACCCACAATTCGGACCCACTCTAGGTGCAGTCTTTACCCTCCCCTCAGCCCCTGGGGATAGTTAACACAGCTTCCTTAAAAGTAGTAACTCAAGTTGAGTACTGTACTTTTCCATTTGCCTGACTCATGCATAAAAGCTCCTTGGTGTAAATGCACTCTTAACTCAAACCAGATTCATCACCAAACTATTTAAAGAACAATGTTTAGATACCCACCTGGTTGAGAACACTGGAGGCTTACACAAACTTGATCTGGAGTTTCTGTATTTCCAAAGAAAAGCACAGAATGTTTTGGGAATAAACATAAGAAGATTAAACAAAATTGGACATCTGTATCTGGCGAATTAGCATGCTAATATGCAGAGCATTCCTCAGTTCTGCTGTAGCTTAGCTAAGGGGTGATAAACTGGGATGGAAGAGGCCCTCCAGTAGCTCACAGGCACCATAGCAAAGAAGGGCCTCTCCTGTGTCTTTTTGCAGTGCATCACTGCCCATTTGGGTGGGACACAGACCAGTGCTTCTCCAGCCAACTTCAGTCAGGCACTTGCAAGGAGAGGTTCCATGAGGTATTGAGGTCCCAAGTCATTTAGAGCTTTAAATGTTATCGCAAGCACATTGATATGGGACCAGAAATCAGTTCCTTTAAAACCAGCCTTACATGGTTTCTGCATAGTGTTCCTTTCAGCAGTGTTTAGCTGCTGTGTTTTGCTTTAACTCTACCTTCCAGGACATCTTCAGGGGCAGACTGTGTTACAGTAGGGAAATTACCATGGAACAAAGTACTGTGGATAGATTATTCCTATCCAGCAAAAGTTCACAAGTTGAAGCTGGCCCCAGAAACTCCAAGCCATTCAGTCTACTTGGGCCTTCTGTGACCAGAGGTGGATTAAGGTATACTCCGAAACTCATCCAACCTTGAGGGAGCAGTTGCAGAGGTGTGAGGGTGTTTATTTCATTCCTGGACCTGAGAACCACTAATCCACAGAGCCTTTGTCATACCAGAATTCAGTTTCAGTTTGTTGTTTCTGATCTAGCCCACTGCAGCATCCAGGACCTTCACAACTTCAGCAACAAGGAAAAACAGCATATTGATTACACCCAACCCAGAACTCCTAACAATCTCACATAGTAAGAGATTGAATGTAATAGGACACAAAATGAAAGCTAATTTAATGGCCATAAGGCTGAACAGGCATCCCTTCCAAAGTCACTCGCTAGAACAGGTCCTGTACATAGAAGAGGACCAACAGAGCGCTTCCTACTCAAATCTGAAAGGTCTTCTTTAATAGGATACCATGATCAATGGTGTTGGAAGTCATTGAAAAATCCATGAAGATAACAAGGTAACACTCCTCATTTTTCACCTGGATAGGTCATTACTCAGGGCAACAAATCTGTTCTGGTACTACAACCAGCTGTTAAACCAGCTTGAAAGGATTCCAGATAATCTCTTCCAAGAATATCTGAAGTTGTCCAGCCACTGCGCATCCCGCCATACTGACGGTTTCTCTATAGTGAATTGTTCTAGAATTGTCCTTGAAAACTGAAGAAACAGCTTAAGCTATATAGAATTTCTTCCAAAGGAAGTTGTCCCAGTGTAGGTGGATGAAGTCACTCAGACTAGAAAGCAAAGATTTTTGTTCAAGTCTGGCTGCTTAGTTGCTACTTTCACTTCAAAAAGAAATATTCTTTATGTGAGATGAGAAGGTATTAGAAGTAATGAACTGAGGTTGATTTTTAGCCAACAAAGGCACTGAGTGGTAGTTTAATTAAAACAATGAGTGTTAGACTCTTTTTTTTATGAGCAAGAAGAGGGTTGGTGACAGCTCATCAACTAGGATCTATGAGATGGGAGGATGAAATACCTTGAATCACAATGAAGCTTCCACAGTACATATGGGGAAGACAAATATTTGAATATATTAGGAAAACATGAGGTGTGTCTTGTTTTTCACTGTACTCATGATATTCTTCTCCACCAAGATCCAAAGACAAAACTAATAAACAGAACAAACCAGCGATGTGGCCATGGGGAGGAGGACAAAGTGAGGGCATTGTCCGCACCCCCAATAAGAATTGTTGTGTTTGTGTTCCTTTGATAACTGCCTGCCCCTTTTCTTTGGATGCCAAAATTCTGTTTCTAAACACTCTAGTGAAGTTTTAAGTTGCTGCAATGCTAGAAATTTGGTGACTAAGAGAAAGTTTTATTTGCGGGCAATATTATCATTGAGGTGCCATGTTTATACCCACCCACCCCATACCTACACCCTAGAAGCTGTTAATGGCACAATACATGCTTTCTAGGTATGGTGGAACATACAGTGTATCGCTTATTTTTTTTTCCACTGATTTTATTATTTCTGTCTGAGTTTTTTTGTAGCGTTTGTGTCCTGGATTTTCCATGACATTTCCTTGGGGAAAAATCACTTTTGAGAGTCCATGTGCTCCCAGATTCATTCCTTGAAGTTCTTGTTCTCATCCTGTTCATGTTATCAAGAGGTAGGAGAAGATTTAAGCAAGCTAGGTGTGCCTCATTCAGTAAGATATCTATCACTGGGCCATGTGATCTAAGGCTGGTGCAGTGTTTAGCTTGTGATAATGCTGTTTTTTGGATGCTGATACTGATGCATGTGTAGATGAGGGCCTTGAGTGCCAAGCTTGCACTTTATAGCAGTGCCAAAGTGTTAACAGTGCAGACAAAGTTTTGGAAGGGGCTGAAAATTGAAGCTCCACTACACAGCAAAATGCAGCATAACTATTTCACCTGTCTGGGAGCCTACCTTCTAGGCCTTCTTGTGGTTTGTTCATTAGCATCACTTGATTACATTATAGGTTGCCACACTGCTATCTCAGCATTTTTGCCTAAAATGTAGAAAGAAAGATGACTTGAGCTCATGTCAAGGAATTAAACAGAAGCTTTGAGGTGTTGAGAAGCACAGAAAATAGTGTACCTATATTGGCACACGAACAGGTTACCATTTATATTGAGCTCCAGACCCAGCTTTGTTTGCTATGTGGTAACCTCTTGCTTTTACCTTTACTGATTATGTGTGAAAGGTCAGAGTGGTTCTATCATACTAAATCCTGGGCCCTCCACTTTTGCAGATTTCATTTTTATGGATTATTCACAGATTATTTGCTGCTGCCCTATGCCATTTTTACCAGGGACTGCAAGTCTTATGACAGACTGTGAATGAGGCTTGTACGTCCCTATTAAAAATTATGTAGGTCAGCAGTGAAGTCAGCAGCAAGCCCCACCAGCTGCTGACTTCTGCCTTGCAAAGGAACCCTGACATCTCAAAGGCATCCAATGGGTTGAATGCACAGACCATACTTTTTGTGTGTGTTAAGTATGGTTTGTGTGTGGGGGGGTACAGTTATTTGCAGTTTTTCCACTTTCACAGGAGTCCTTGCGCCCCTAACCCCAGCGAATGTGGAGGGATGACTGTACTCATAAAATGGGTGATTGTAATACACACACACATTCCAAACTTCACCTGGCAATTTCTAGAGCTTGGCTTTCACCATAGGATACAACAATGAAGCAGCAGCAGCAGATGATGATGAGCAGTGGCACGAGGTTAGTAACTGTGAATTGATAAAGATACAAGCTTGCTGGGATCTTGGTAAAGGGAACGGCTTCTCATGGCAGGTACATATCTCACACCACTCGTTCTGCAGCTGCTTGTCTTGGATAATTAACACTGAAGAGAGAGTACTTGTGAGCTTGTGACTACTTGTGAGAAAGGAAGCAATGCGTGTTCCTTGGATACCTGCCCACAGGTGCTTCTACAGTCCTTTCTCCAACCACTCATACCGTATAGTTTTATAGCATTTTGCATTGTCCCTTTCTGGAAATCCCTACCGTTCATCCTGTTGCAGAAAGCACCAGTCACTGCCCCCAAGGAAAATCCATTTCTTCCTTGCTGGTACACATCAGATATGTAATGTGTTAGCACTTCTCCATGTTCAAACTCAGGTATATGGCATACTCAGCTATATGGCAACACTGAGAGCATTGATCGTTTGGACTACATTGTGCACAGAATACAGTGGAATTCTGATGGCAAAGCATTAGTGCCTATTCATAGCAGTTGGTGTCATAAAGCCTGTACTACCTTGGGACAATGATGACAGTTGAAAAAAGAATTCCATAGCAACACAAGGTGGAAGTACACCAAAGCCTTCATCATTGTGGTTGATTCCATGCCTTCTCATGGAAAGCCATGATAGATGTATTGATTCAATAAAGGAAATGATGACACCGAGTCTACAAGGCCTAAGCAGGGCTCTTGATGACCAGGAATCTTGGAGCGTCTCATTTGTACATTGAAGCCAACCTAATAGCAAATAACAACAAACATGGAAAGAAACTATCAGGACTTTATAATAATGATGTATTACTGCAAAGGGGAACAAGGGAGGAGGTAAAGTAGGGAGAATTCTATGCAAGCAATGCGCATGTGCAAACACACTTGTTCCTTTTTGGTATCAAACTCTAGTGCAGAGTGCCAGCACTGTAGCTAAACTGAGATGGCTGAGAAAAAAGTGAAGAGGAATCAGTATGTTCAGTAGAATTCTAAGGTTTGCAAAAATCATTTTTTAAAAAATTCAGCAGCAAAATCACTTAAGAAGAGCCCAATGAGGATTGAGCACATTCAGTATCCACAGAACACTGACTGTAAATTGGAGAAAAAATTGTGTGAGGATAGAGTGTGGTACATCCCAGAAGAAAGTGTGATTGGCTGCACCTTGAACTGAACTGCATTTACAAAAATAAATTTGCTGAAATAAGATAATAAGATACACAATGCCTGAATAATCGTATGGAAATCCAGCAACTTAAAAGTATACATACAACAGTGAAACTAAAAACTATTAAAAATCTCAAGGTCCTTGGCAAGTATATATATACCTATACTTAAAAGATGTAATAAATTAACAGAGATAGGCAGAAGCCCATTGACACAAGAAAGTAAAATCCAACTGAAGAAAGCCATATACAATAGTATAAGGGCTTATGGTAACATGTTACCGCATTAAGTCTTATCAGCCGCTATGTCAAATCACATTTCATTTATTAAGATATTTATACCCTGCCTATATCAAAAGATTTTAGGGCCGCTTACAAATAGAATTAAAACAAGTCAAACAGCTTAAAAACTGTAAAATAATTTAAGTAAACTAAAAACACGTTAAATCAATACAGTTTTAAATCTTTAAATGTTCTTAAGTTTTTAAACCTGTATAACAGTATTTGGGTTGAATTAATGAGCCAAAAGGTCTTGATAACAGGCAAATTTAAACTTGGCACCTAAGTGAAGTGAGTGTTGGTGCCAGTTAGGTCTCCAGGGGAGGGCATTTGAGTTGGGGTGTCACAGCTGAGAAGACCCTCCCCTATGCCCCCACACAGTATATTGACCTCACTCGTGGAACATAGAGGAGCCCCCTCCCCCGGCAGACACAAGGGAGAGGCGAGTCCTCAAGCACTGACATCTCAAGCTCTTTAGGGCTTTAAATGTTATCACAAGCACCTTGAATTTTGACTGGAAACGTATTAGCATCCAGTGCAATTCTTTTCAGACTGGCATTGCATACTGTCCATATGGTATTCCAGTCAACATTATTCCTTCAATATTTTGAAAGCAAAGAATCATCAACTGCTTCCAAAAGACCAATTTTCTTTTAAAGACATATTTAAAATCCCCCTTTTCTCATCAAAGGATCATCTCATATGTTTGCATTCTCTACTGATGGCACCTGTCATGGTTGAACAGCAATCAGTAAAGCACTTTGTTGTTATTATAAAGACTTCCTTGTTCTCTCTGCTTCTGATTTCCATCAGTCCAGGCAGCTGTATGCTCTTAAAACTTATCAACAGCCATGAATTGTGGTTTGGAAGGTGCAGTATAAATGACTCCCCATAGTGGAGGTCAATGGTAAGATCTTTTTGTCCTTTGCTCTTCAGCTTCCTTTTTACCTGGACTAAATGCACATAGCAATAGACTGGGAGCATGCCTAGATAATAAGTGTACCTCAGTGTAAAGGAGTGTGGCTATTTGATACTGAAAGCAGTTGAGCATGCAAGGTTTTTCATGCATTCTGTTTAAAGTAGTGCAGGCTAATGCTGAACTGTCGTTCTCATCATCCCCTGCTAGACTTTCTAATGGTAAAGCATGGTGGGAGCTGTGAGTGAATCTGTGCAAGTTCTGTTCTAAAACATTGATTCTCAAACTTTGGCCATTCAGATATTTCTGATGTGTTACATCTGTCCCACCTTCTAGCTAAAGAAAGTAGTATAAAATTTAATTTAAAATTGTGTAAACAATATTTTTAAAAGTAAAAAAAAAGATGTAATTTAACAAGTTAAAAAGACAGATTAGACCAGTTAAAATAGTTTAAAATGATTTAAAACCATATACATGTGAAGACTAGTGTAAAACCAATAAAAAACAAAAACAAAATGAACAGACCACATTTTCAATTAGCATTAGAACAGCAAAACTGGCACCAACTGGGCCTGCAAGGAAAGGTGCCACAGCAGACAAGGGCCTTGCCAATCAACACTTTCATTCCCAGAATATCTGACCACTTGTTCGAGTGGCTGGGTCTTCCGGGAGTTGAAGACACAAAGATAATTAGAGTACTAAAGTCTGAGAGTTAATGCACTAAAACCTATGGAGTTTCTGAGATCCAGCACCCTCAACTGCTACTCTGGACAGAGGAGATTGGAAGAGACCCTTCCTATAAACCAAGCACCTGATGACGTTGATATACAGTAGGACCTGTTTCATCCTAGTAAAGCAGACACATTCATGATCCCTTTTCCCCACTGTTATCAGTTGGCAGATGCAGGAGCAACAGCTCTGATGTCTGTTCCCATTCTCAGGAAAGAATGTGATTTCATGACACTCACCAGAACAGATCACTACATTATGTCTGTCTCAAACAAACTTCAGAATACAAATGGCTCCCCACTGCTCATCAAACCCATTCAAATATACTATCTTGCCCATAAAAATGCAACAATTTAAATATTTCATGACAATTTCTGCCTGTGAACTTCAGACTTCTGAGACAAATGAAACCAGTTAAATTACTGGTGGAGCTTATGAGATTCACAATTCAACCCACTTCTTTTCTACCACGTGGGAGCTTCTGCCTAACTTCCACTGCTACCAAATGTGAAGACTTCCAGAAGTCTCAGTGTTACCACCAAGAGTGAGGGCTATCCCTTAGCCCCTCCTCTGCCACCAATGTAAGGACCTCATCCTGTCCTTTCGTGGAGATCTGCTAGAGTTCCTCAGTGTACTCATGTGAGATATTATGCAATTTATATCCCCACTGGACACTGTCCCCTTTGTTCCCTGTTACCACCACAGGGACCAAACTTTATAATATGTTATGTTCCCAGAGGCCAAAAGTGTATAAATACAAAAACACTTTATTAACAGAAGGTGAACAGATTGATATATTTAGAACACAGACACTCCTAGCTCAGACCTTTAAACACCGCACATTAATTCCTAAACCTGACCCTTTCAACCCTAATCCTCACTTCACTCATTCTTCTCTAACTACTCTCACTGACTGAATCAACTCTGTCATCCTTACCTGCCATTCACCAACCTTACTCAGAGTCCCTCAGACATTCCACCAATCATCACTCACTCTAAACATACCATTCTCTCACACACCCTCCCTAAGCTCCTTATCTTATGCATGGCGCACACAGATTACCTTAATATATAGTAGATTAAACAGCATTTTACATTAAAAGTCCATGACATCACAGTTCTTTAGCCAAACAAACACAGAATCTGGTTGTATTAATGCTTCCTGGTGTAGTCTTTCCCTGTGGCCTAGGTGGAATAAGAAAGGTTTTGCCTGATAAAATAAAAGATTCTGACTTCAAAGATAACTTTATTTGGCATAATAAATTCTACAAGTAGAAAAGAAAACCCCATTTTTGTTTTAAATTAAAAATATTTAAAATAAGAAATGCTGATAGCTTTATTCAAGGTATGGTCTTGCCTGATTGGGTACATACATTACATTGTTAGTGTTTGCCTCCTTGAGATGCTTGCAGAACAAGGCCAACAACTCTTGCTGGTTTTCTTCTTCCATTAGAATATGGGTGATTGTTTCTGCCTGATAGGCAGGGTAGTATGTATGCTATAGTCCTTCTTGAGTCAGGCAAACTCTTAAATTTGAAGATATGTATCTCTAAGAATATGCAATTAGTTTGTGTAACCATCTCTTATTCTGCCACTGGGTCAGAAACTTCCATTTAAAACTGTTTCTCTTCCCTTTTAAAATGTTACTGTGTGCCTATCATGTGTCAAGGCGATAAAAGCAAGTAACCAGCAGCTGTACCCAGACCCATAAGTCTTTGGAGCATAACCATAAGGAGAACTCAACTTCTACTTGCCATTAGCTCAGTCCCCCAAATTCTTCCATTTCTAGAGCTGTCTCCTTGGCAAGGCACTTTTAGCCACTGGCAAAACTTCTTCCTTTGGCATAAGTGAGGGTCTATATTCTATTGCCATGTATGGACAAAACTTTCTCATCCACTGTTGTGTGAGCTGTCTCAAGGCACTGTATATATTGATCAAGGTTTCTCTGATATATATGGATGGACATCAACTTTAATTGATTTTATGATTTCTACTATGATTTTCAGACTTTAAAGAGCTCTTATATACTTTGATCTTGAACAACTCTTGTATTTCAAATTAAGTGACTACAAAATTAGGACCTTGCTACATTGGGGTAAGACAAATTCAAGAGTTGTGCATCAAGTACAGATGAATCTTGTTTTACATTTCAAGTATTTACTTCTCCTTCCCTACTGCTTCTTAAGGAATGCTCTAAGCTTGCCTCTTTGTGACCCAAGCCATTTCCACAAAAAGACCAAGCTGCTGTTGGTATTCTTATGATAGAATGAAGCAGCAGTTTGTCTCTTCTAATCAAAGTGAGTGGAAATGATGGCAAAGCAAAGAGAATGGTTTTACTTAGCTTTCCAAGGAAAGTAACCTTGTCAGAAGAGCAAAGTTTTGGGGAAACTGAGGCATCATGTGTCACAGTAAAAGATTTGAGACAATTTTCTGTTCATCTGTGCAGCAGAATGGGAGCTAGGTCATACAAAGCATGAGAACTCTTGCCATATAAGTTATATCCAGGCAGGAAGGAGAGGCTGCCAAGCAAGAGGTAGTCAAGACAGTGCAAGAAAAGTGATGGTCAGTTACTCTCTTTAGCCTCAGCAAAGGAAGACAGCTTCTTCTCTCTCCCATACTCTCTTACATTCTGTTCCCATTTTCCACATGGTTCATCTTCATAGGCAATAGCAATCCCCGCCGTCCCACTACAGCTTTTGTGACTGCCGTCTGGCCCAACTGTTGCTCCAGTCCTCGCCAGCTGCGTGACTTCAGAAATGAAGCTAAGGTAGAAAAGAAGAACCATTACTGTGCCACCAACTACTTAGCTGGCATCACTTAAAGAGGGAACAGAGCCTACAGCAAAGGTCTATTTTACAGATGAGAAATCTGAGGGAGGGGTAATGTATGTTCCTCTATGTTCCTCCCATTCAAATGACCAGGCTATTTACTTGCTGCCTGCCATTATTAATTAGCAGTCCAAACTGTCAACACATAGCAGATGCAAACAATCTCTTAATCTGGTATCAACAGCCAGCAGTCAGAATAAGAATCCTGTGTGGTGAGATTTCTTTATTACCATTTAAGAGGAATCTTAGTATCATTTTAATCTTTTCCCTTCCCAGTTCATACAGCATTGCTTCAGGCCACCTACCTGCTGGGCTGATTTGAGCCACAGTTTGATTTCTGCAGCAGGTCACAGCAGTATCAGAGCTCAGCTCTGGATCTGGCACTGTGTAGAGATGGGTTGAACGCAGCTCTCCAGTGATTAGTGAAATGCTGGGTTCGCTGTCAGCTTCTGATATCTTGTCTGGGAAAGGAGTGTGGTCACATGCTCCTGCAAACATCACAAAAGGAATAACTAGCCAAAGCACATGCAGAATTAGGTGCTGCTCATGACCTACATAGAGCCTGGTTCAAGCATGCAGAAAAACATACAGTACAGTTCTTCCTGAACTATATTACTTCACATTAAAAATGTGGAGGAGAATATATATTTGAATGCTTTTTTTTCTGCAAAGACAGTGTGTGTTGCATGGTTCTATGTAGGTACAGGAACACTATGCTGTCAGCAAGGAACACTATTCAGTGCTGCTGTAGCAGCAAAGAGGCTTTGCTTCAGTATAATAGAGCAAATTTCAAACCTTTATGTCTGGAGAAAACCTTGACTTTTCAGGGGTCAGAGGGCATAGTTTCAAGAGTTTGCTGTGAAAGAAATGCTTAGCAAAAACTGTGTAGAAATCATAGCTTGTTACTTATAGACATCTTACCAGTACAGAACCTAGCATTTATTTATTCATAAAAATATTTATATCTCACCCTATATCCAAAGACTTCATTACCTGGTAGGAGATGGCGGAAGTTGGTGACATAGCTGCCCGTCCAGCTTCGTGCTGGATTGCATGCTAATTCCATTTCATAAGGTGTGATGATAGGCCGGTAGAAGTCACTGGAGTCAAGCAACAAATTCTGTGGGCAGGCCACCAAAACAAAGATATCTATTTCTAGAAAGTTTGCCAGCTTTGCAGGATTAGGTTTCCCTACAGCCAGGGTGTAGGCACGTTTGCCTGCCTTGTGAATGATGCCACGCAAATGTTCTAGAATAGACAAATAGTCAGCCACACCAAGAGTGCCCACCACAATACCCACTACTTGGGCATCCCGTGCCCGCTCCACCAAGTAGAGGCGCCGTCGCAGGGCTCGGTTCACATCTAGTGTTTCCCATCGGCCTTGTCCTGTCTTTGGATTAAAGGAACTGAAGGAGCACTGGTTCCAACTCAGCATGAAGCATGTGAGCTCTGGTCCTTCACTGCCCACGTAGAACATGCTGTATTTCTCAAGACCATGCTGTTTGTCTATGGCAAAGCACCGGCCAAACTGCCTCACCAACCCAGAAACTGGCTGGGTTGAGTTAATAGGTTCTTTGCTGTTCAGTTGGGAGAAGACTACATTAGGATAAATGGGTTGCAGCTTGGAAGCCAGCTCATCTGAGAAGAGAGAAGATAAAGTGAAAAGTCACCCAGACATAACTGTAAAGAGATCATTGTGCAATCTACAATAAATGAAATACCTAGCAGGCTTCCTCCATGGATATCAGAGGCTGGGAAGATTAAAGACCAGATTTGAAGGATGAACGCAGAACTGAAGGCTAGGGTAAACCAAGGACCAATTAAGGGGAGTTAAATTTAGGAGTTAATTTTAGGTGCCCATTTATTACTGCAGAAATATAAGCTGGAATACTCACTATACCAATTTCCATTTTTACTTTCCTCACTTTCCCTCTGCACTACTATCTGTGCTAAAGCCAGCAAGTTACCTGTGGCAGGAATCAATAATTCCTAAACTGCTCATTGGTCACCTTCATGAATTCATTCAAACTACAAAAGTGTGTTGAGACACTCAACATGTGCTTTTGTCCAGCAATATCAGCATGGCCTGCTATTAACTGCTGTGAGAAATAATCTTGTTTATGGAACAGCAATCCACTTTCCCAATGGCAAGTGAAGACATACATGGAAACACTGTTAAGACCTTTTCTTCTTTATGGGCTGCAGGCTGGGAATGAGAAAAATTGCTAAAGCTGAGAAGCAGGACTGGGACAGCGATAAGCTTTAAATATTGGGTAAAGCCCATAAAATCTGCTATAGAATGTTTCCATCCTAGCCTGAGCTGTTTCTTGTAGAAGAATGGAACCTGGCAAAGGGTTTAAGCTTTAGATTCCATGCAGCAATGTTCCTGGTCTTACCAATAGCATGATAATACACCACTTCAGTCAGCACAACAACATGAGTTTGGTGATCAGGATGCAGTTCCTGGAAGACTTCAGCACAGCGCATGACATCTAACTGTTCACGGCCAAACACGTGTAGCACGGGTAGTTTGCGGCAGGGGCTCAAACAGGCAGGACCATAATGGACCACAGCCTCAGCACCCACATGCTCTGCTGCAACCTCATCCACACAGCAGCTAAAGAAAAGCAATAACATTAGCTAGGTATACCAAAGGAGACCTTTATCTGCCACTTGACAAATATAACAAAATGTTTATACCAGGGAATAGGGGATTTCTGCCCCCTCAGAAGGGAACTCCAGTTTCACAGCAGCCCAGCCAATGGCTGGGAATCCAACAGCAGGAGAGCCACACATTCCTCATTCCTACAATATATCAAAGTAACTTCTAATCAAGTCTGTATTTTTTTGTAGCTATCCTGCAAACTAAAAGCCTTACATCTGACAGCACCTTGGAACATTATTGTTGGCGATCCACCATGGTGCAGCAAAGGCAAGGCGGGGAAGAACTAATAATCCTTACAAAAATTCTCATCTTGCATCCCCCAAGGGTCATCTTGATGACTCTTACAAAAGTTCTCCCTCACTCTTGACTGAGCCCGTCTATTGAGCAGGGTGATATACTACTGAGCACACCAAGTTTAACATTCTGTTATACAGTCTCAGGAGAATGGAAAACAGCACAATCCTATGCAGGCTGATTCAGCAGCAAGTTCCTCTGCATTCAGTCAATCTTACCCCGAAACTGGTGTCGTAAGATTGCAGCCACAGAGTCTACTGTGTGCGTGTGTGTGTATACAGGAGAGGGTATCATCTGCAACCTCACCTGCCATATGACGTGTCACCCAGGATGTACATTTTGGCACCAGTTGCTGCTTCCATCTTGATAGCAACATCGCCTGACTCCGATAAGAGTTGATCAGGGAACTGAAGAGCAACCTGTAACAAGAGGCCAAAATAATTACTGAAATCTTCTCCGCCATACACATCCAAAAGAAACCCAACATGCTCACACAACTGGTTTTACAACACAGACTTCCCAACAGAAAACACAGTATTTTTGTATAGCAATTATGATTACTTTGTAGCAAAATTATACATGCCCAACTCCAGGAAAGATGTGGAGGTTTCTGTAAGACTGCAAGGTCCCCTCTCACCTTTGTGAAGCCATTATCAGTTACAAACGCAGTTGCTCTCTCCAGTTCATAGAAGTCTTCCAGTGTTACAGATGAGGGACGTCCACCAGCGCCTCCAGGAATCAGGGTCCTTTGAATCACCTCCTCTCCGTCATTGCTGAATGCTGTTGTCATAGCGACCTAATGCGAACCATTAAAAAGGCAGAGTAATAGGCCATTTCCGCACTAGACTGTTATAGCGCCATGATTCCACTTTCAAGATCCTATGCAATCCTGGGGTTTGGGCCGGCCCCTCCCGAAACTGCAAGCCCCCGGATTCCATAGGATGTTGAAAGTGGAATCATGGCGCTATAACAGTGTAGTGAGGAAACGGCCATAGTGTTCAGGGGAGCGGCGATCGCCCACTTTTGGCACCGCTCTAGTACGCTACGCGCCAAGGATGGTTTTGAACAACGTCAAATGGCACCTTCCGTCTGCTTAATCGGTATGGAATTGAATGGCCGCCCTTCGTCTCCCTGCCAGCAACCACAAACTCAGATCAGAGGCCTCCCCACGGTTGAGGAGCACGAACTGAAAGGAAGAAGATGTCAGGGCGAACAGGAAAGGGCCGTGAAGGGCTCACCACCGTATTTGTGAGTGTCTCCTGGAAAAGGGGCCCCGGCATCCCCAGTCGCAGCCTCCCCGCTGCGCTCTCTCCTGCCGAGACGAACTCCCAACGCCAGCCACACGCACACCGGTACTTCGAGGCTGGAGATAAAAGCCACCAATAACAACGCCAGACACATATTTCTCCTTAGGAACGCCTCTCTGTCCCCGTGACGTAGGGAGAGAAGAGCGTCGCAGCCAATAAAAGATGCCGAGACAAATAGGCGGCCGGGAAAACAAGCCCGTAAAACAAAACGGGAATCTGCTGCGGTGTCTTGTGGGGGTTGTAGTTTTCTCCTCTTCCCGACCTTAACCAATCACCCGAGCCAACAGAAGCCCCGTGAGTGACACGTCCGGTCACGTGGTGCGGAGGGTCAGTCGCCGAGGGGGTCAGGTGATTCCCAGTCGGCTGCAGTCCGTTTTGAGGGCCGGTAGCCGCCATGTCCGGGCTCGCGCTGCTGTATTCGGGGCTGGGGCTGAGCGCGGCCGCCGCCATCACCGGCATCGGTTAGTTGCGGAATGCGGGGTCGGAATGTTGCCGAGGGCCGACCCCCTTTTGCGTGATCCTTCCTCCTCCGCTTTGGCCCCGGTTGCGTATGAATGAAAGGCCGCCGCGAGAAGTGGGGAAAGAGGGGGTCTTCAGGGCATCTGGGTCGGGAGGGAGCCCCTCAAAGTAGCTCCTGGCTCAGGGGCTGATTGGTTGGGGGGCTCTTTTGTTCGGTCTCGGTCGCCTTGTCAGACTGTTCGCGGGGTGCAAACAAGTCATGATCTCGAGACCAGCGAGAGGAAGGCAGCTCGTTGTGCTGGCCGAAGGGGCCCGCAGTCCTCCACTTCGAGGCCTGGGTGGTACTTGGTTCTCCTTGACGTTGACCGTTCGGTAAAGCCTTCTTAGGCCATTTCCGCACTGCTATCGTATAGTGCTATTATTCCACTTTCAACATCCTATGGAATCCTGGGATTTACAGTTTAGGGAGGGGCCTAGCGCTGCAAACCCCACGATTCCATAGATGTTGAAAGTGGAATAATAGCACTATAAGAATGTGGTGTGGAAATGCTGTTGCAGAAAGGATTCTGTCAGGGGTTGGTATGTGCCTGCGTGCAGAAACTACTGAAAGAAATGTCAGATACAGAAAGAAATGGACAGTGTTATGGGGAGTTCTCTCCTGCGTGAGTTTTCTCTGTCAGGACTGAAGAAAACAGGTGAATCTGATAGGAAACACGATGAGAAAAGACAAACACCTTTGGAAACTGCTGGACAGTTTTAAACACAATGGATATAATGACATACTGAAGCCACCCATGATAGCAGAGGAGTAGTAGGGTAATGCTTTGGGATACTCATTCTTTTCAGAAATTATTTGTAATTGAAAAAAAAGGAACTTAAAGGAAATCTCTTGACACCTTACTGAAGGAACTCAGCTGAGCCCAGTGTTTGTTTCCTTTAATTGGCAGTGGTAAAGTAACATTTGTGTGTTTTGTTTTTCTAGCAAATATGAAGTGTGTGTGCACTTTCAAGATACCTGTCAACTTAAGGTGACCCCATGAATTTCATAGGGTATGCTTAGACAAGGAATACTCAAAGGTGGTTTTGCCAGTTCCATGCTGAATGTTGATTCTGGAAGTTTGTGGGTGTCTATGACACTTAATTTGTGCCTAAGTCAAAGAAGGACATTTAGAGGAAGTTCTTTATGGTGCTGTTTCAGTTCTTTCCCCTGTTCAAGCTGGTTTGAGTTGGTGTTATAGATTCAAAACAATCAAGGGACCGGGAGATTTATGGCAAAGCATACAGCTTTTCCCCCTTGGTATCAAATAAAATACACTTGCATGAAATCTTGACTATCATTATAAATATGGTTTATTTGTTGACAAGATTATTTAATATCAATGTAATTGTTAAGGTAGACTGCGGAGATATATCTGAGTCTGTGTTTCAGCCTGGATTGTTTGAGACCATTTTGTCCTTTTAAGTTCTTGCACAATTATTTAGGTTCTCTGTCCAGAAAGTGTTTCCAGTGAGTGCTCATCAGCAACAATTTTCAAAGGTGTCTAAAATTCATGGTTGTACTTCTGAAGAGTTTTTTTGAAGGTCAAGAATCTGGTTATTGTCACTACGAACAATACTGTTCTAGAATACGAGCTCAACTGAGGCTAGCAATATCTTTTCTTAGCCAAAGAGGGACTGGTTTAGTCTGTTATAACAAAACCCCCAAGCCTTATAGCACTTGAAGAAGAACAGAGACTCTACAGAGTTGCTGCCAATTAGAATAGACAGTTCTGGGCACTATGACAAATAACTCCTCATAAGGCAGTTTCCTGTCCTCCTGTATTCACCCCTGAAGACTGGAAGCTATGTGTCATAATATATCTGTAAGTGTTCTAGGTGCCACAGGATGCTTTTGTATGGTGTTTTAGCGTAATTCATTTTAACATGGCAGCCCCACATCTGTTTAAGTGATGAGCAAAAAATTTCTTGGTGGAAAGTCTTCTTATATCTTTATTCTAGCAATTCACAGCTTGAAAAGCCCTCTGTTGAGTTAGTTGAATGATTTACTTGTTTGGGATGACTTCTTGAGTAGTAACAGTGATAACATTGCTGTGGAAACTTTGCCCCACTCCCCAACCCATGTAGAAGGTGCAGAGTGGACTTGGTTTCACCTTTTCAGTTTGTTTTGTCAACAGGCTTGAGAACAACTGTCCTAGCAGGAATTCTTTGCCAGCTACCTGAGATTCATTGGTAGCCTCAACTGGATTAACCTGGCTGATTTGGTTCAGACTTCACCAGTCAGGATAAAAGAATGAACAAAGCAAAGTCAGTTCTGACCTTCTGTTTCAAACTTTGTTCCCTTGAGGTCATTGTATCAGGAGGAGACAGGTAATGCAGGGAAGCAGAGCAAATTTCTTACTACGGTGCTCCCTCCACATTCACAGTTTTGACCATCACAAATTTGATTATTTGTAAGGTGAGTGCATGCCTTCTCCCTTATTCTGCTCCTCCCATTCTCTTGCATTTTGCTAGGTGTGGAGAAGCAAGGCAAACATCCCCTTGGCAAAAGGCAAGGGAAGGCACACATGCACATTTTGCCCTCTGGAGCTCCCCTTGCATTCCTGTGCATTTTGCCTTGGCACAGAGAATGAGCACTGAGGCAAAATCTAAGGAAATGAGAGAGGGGAGTCCTGGAAGGGAATGGGCGGGGGAGCATGGGGGGAGTTATTTGCAGTTTTTTCACTTTTGCAAGGGTTCTGTGCCCCAAATCCTCACAAAAGTGAAGGTGCCACTGTAGTTCCTGCTGGTACTGTTTGATGGGCTCGTGTGTAATGCTTTATTTAGTGGTGTTTCATTTTCACCCCTTGTATGTCCATTTGCATCCAGGGTCCCTCTTCACCCCAGTCCAGTTTGTATGGTGTTTGTTAACAAGAAAGAACTCTCAGTTCCTCTTTCTGATCAGGGTGGACTAGGAAAAGTAATACTTCTTTTCTGAGCAGTTTCCACAGACGTACTAAGAAGGAAGTTAATATCTTCCTTTTTTTTTCCAGCTGGATTTCAGCATAGCTGCCTCATGATAAGTCTGATCCTGTCTTGGTTGCTGTGGGCTTTGACCTGAACATGAGCCTCTTACTGCTTTGGGACATTTGTGCCCTTGAGTTGGAGTTTACCAAAATGGGTTGACGGAGAGATAGGGCAAGAAGGAGGATTCCGAAACTCCCAGTGTGCTCAGTTCATCCGTGTTCTTTGCTCTGTTAAATGAACATTTGGCCAGTGGGTACAGAAGCAGAGATGTCCTGGAGTATACCTGGCATGAAGAGGATAGAGTAGGGGAAATCACTGGAACACTTCAGTGCCTCGTCTCTATTCTGTTGAGTAAGGTTACTTGAGGAGAAATGTGGCAGCACACAACTCGAGCTATTCTGATGCCTGATTGCTGTCTGCATTTAATTAGAAGACATTGCCTGTCATCTGACCATGAGACGGTAGTGAAGAAGCACTGTGATGAAAGAATTCCAGTAAGATTCATTCACTGTATTTTCTCTTCCTCTTTGTGCTAGGCAGCTGTTTCAATAAAGCAGTAAAATTAACTTTTCAAACACATCATAATTTTTATCTATTTAGGCAGGTTTTCTATAAGTGCAAATGATTTATTGAACTGTTCTTTTCTTGGACTTTTAACCTGAAAGACAGTGACTGTTTTAAACAGGGAATAATAGAGTAATAAGGCAAAATCATAGCAACTGTTGGTAAGAACCACTACCAAGTTTTAAAAACAACATGAATATTTTTTTGCAGCTTATCTGAGATACCTATGGAGTTCCTCAGTCACTTTGGTTTGGATTGTCTGAGGCAATTAGCACAATTCAGTTCCAAAATATCACTATAGTTTTTGAGTACTTCTGCATGTGAGAGTAACATTCAGGACCATTGGCAGAGTAGTTGGTGTCTAGTTCTGGACCAAACAGAGGCAGAAAAGAATGGGAGTATTTCCTGCTGGAAACAGATGGTTTGTTGTGTTGTTGCCATATTTTAAGATCACTCTCGTGAAAGGATTTTCACAGTAAATAGAAGGCACTAGATGTATGCTTAACAATTCCTGCCATATTGTGATGTATAGAAAACAACATTTTGTTCTTCCCAACATGTAGAGGATTCCTAAAAGAAAACATTGCAGATTGGTAGTAGGAGCTGAAATTTGTGAAATTTGTATTTCATGAATGATTTTTGCATTTGTATATTCTATCCTTACCATGCAGTCTGCGCTTTTAAGATCCAGAAGGGGAAAGCGAATGGAAGAATTGCTTCTGCAAGGATAAGAACTGTTGGTTGTAGCCCCCATATGCAACACATACAAATAGCACTGACCATGTTGGAATTTGTAACAAGATCTGCAAAGTCAAAAGCAGAGCCTTTAGTGGGACTCTTCAGCCTGCTCCCTCTTCCACTGTTCTAGAGTGG
This sequence comes from Iguana delicatissima, assembly GCA_948472985.1. Taxonomy (NCBI): domain Eukaryota; kingdom Metazoa; phylum Chordata; class Lepidosauria; order Squamata; family Iguanidae; genus Iguana; species Iguana delicatissima. The sequence goes on along the minus strand of CAOKZL010000828.1, from coordinate 94,139 downwards.
CGTGTGGTCTCCCCAATACGGACAGTTCCCACCACTACAGAATAAATTAGTCTGTTGAGCACAATTTACTGCTTTCAGAGCAATTCAAGATCTGACTGCTTAGAGAGAGGCTATCCCAGCCAGCCAGTTAAAAGAAGTCAATTAAGGAACAAGCAAATATCCACGATAGGATAGGGTCCAGGAGAGAGCTAAATCTGCAAGCTAATAAGAAGATACTGTCATTCAGCTCTGCTGTATATTTGTCCTTTCATTTTTTGTATTCTTTGTATTCTGCCATTGTGATGGAATTTTTTTCAATTATTGGCTTGCTGACACTACAGTTTATAGTATGGTATGGTTCCAATATCTGAATGATGCCTTTGTTATTGTGGCAGTTAGCTATAGTTATTCAGATATTTTTCTGGTCTCTTGCAAAGATTTGGAGTGGATTATAGCAACCTGTTCATTTTTAGTACAGGTCCCTGAACAGATGTTGAAGATGCCAGCTTGACCAGGGCTATCAAGTATATAGGCCTTAAACCCTCCCCCCTAAATACTTTGCAAAAGAAAGGAACTAGCCAGGTTGATCCATACTTGTGTAAGTTCTAGGTTTGACAACTGTAAAGTGATGGACACGCTGCTTTCCTTGGAAGACTATTTACATAATTCTGTGGCCTGCCTCTTATCTAGATGTTCAGAGGCTCATTTAAATTTTAAGCAACTGAAATGATTACTGATTAGTTGTTAGGCCCATCTCAAGGAGTTGGTTCTTACCTCTATAACCTTGTCTAGGTTGTGCTCTATATAGAATGCCTGTTCCAATGTGATGCATAACTGTAGTGGTCTGTAGACCACTCTGTACTGGAAGCGTGTACAGCATATGAGGACAAGGCATGTGGTGGGAAGGAGCTGGGGCTTCACCACAGTTGTTCCGTGACTTTGGAGTGACCACTCTGATGAATTCTCTAAGGCTGTTCTCTAGTGTCCTACCAAGGATGCAGAGTAGTTCTTTCAGAGGGATTTTGAGTCTGAAAATGTTTCAGATTTTGTTTTCAATTTCCTTTATCTGTATATATATATATTTATTTTAAGCTACCGTAAGGTGCCATATGAGTGTTACAATAACACTCTGTCAGTGGCATGTTTGAAGATGAATGTGAACCTGGAAGTCCCATGTTCACACCCAGCAGCATGTTCTTTTTACTATATTGACATTTTCTGGTTGAAAAGTTCCATCTCCTTTGATAGGGGTGCGCACATGCAGTCATCAATGGGGAATAGATATGTAATTTTAATGCTTGTTGAAAAAGTTGTCAATATATTCTAATAGTTTCTTAAACAGACTGCAACATGAAGAGGCAGCAAGAGACAGTTTTAGACTAGTGCTGGGCTACATCTTGTGTTGGTTACATGAGTTAGGGATGAAGAGGCTGCTGGAAGCCTGTGTGAATGTGCAGTGATTATTGCATAAAACATCTAACCTCTCTTTTTGAGTGAAACACCTCAGCCGGGTATCAACTATCAAAGGGCACACTATTTTCATTTGTGGATCAGAAAGTAAAAGAACCTTTGCATACTGTCTATTTGAATCAAGAAATAACAAACCTTTGTTGGGAAGGTATTTATTTACAGCATTTGTCTATCACCAGTAAACACATCGGGGGCCCTGATGGATAAAATGGATACAATGGATAAAAACATTTAAAACAGTAAATGCCCAAATAAGGTACAGCAGCCCTTCTGTATACGTGGGGGTTCTGTTTCTGCAATTAGAGAAACCTGTGAATGCTTGCATTCCATTATATTCAGTGCTATCAACATGCACGTGGATGCTTCAGCATGTCTATGTGAATGTTCCCACCATTTCAGGTATAAGAACATGATACTTTGAGTGACCTGGAACTCATACATGCAGAGGTTGAAGGAGGACCTAATGTATTGTAAAAACAGACTAAAGCCACTCTTTAAGACTAATATAAGAACCACAGATATTTAAAGTAGCCAGAGTAGCCACTTTTGGTTTGGTTTTAAAGACTGAAGACCATGCCAAATAATACAGTCTTAGCTGGTTCTTCGAAAATGTAGATGGAAGGAGCCAGCCTGACTTTCTTTGGAAGGGAATTCCACAATTGGGGTGCTGCTGGAGAGAGAGAACACTGCCAGAGGTACCCACCAACTTAGTCTTACACATTGATGGGACAAATAGAAGGACCTCTGCTGAGGTTCTTAAATTTTGGACAAGATTATATGGGAGGTGGCGGTCTTTCAGATTTTGTGGGCCTGAGGCATGTAGGGCTTTGTAGGTCAAAGCTAGCATCTTGAATTCAATTCACAAGGCAACTGGAACCCAGGCAGTTCTTGTAAGATCAGTATTATATAGTGTCTGATGTGCACACTGAACAAGCTTTAGTTTCTGAGCATTCTTCAAGGGCAGCTCCATATTACAGTAGTCTAATCTGGAAGTAATTAAGGCATGAACCTTTGTGGCTAGATTTGCCCTCCCTAGGAAAGGGTGTAGCTGATGCACCAGCTGAAATAAGAATTAACTTCTGTATGGCTGATCAGTTTGTATATTTTCTGCGCCTTGTTCTTAGCTAAATGTCAGGAAGATTTCAGCACTCCTTGGCCATGTAGGTGAAGAAAGGAGTATGCTCATTAACTCTAGCTCCGGTTTTGCTTTCAAAGCCTGCATGTGCAGAGAAAAGCAGCAGGTTGTCAGCTCCTAGTGTTACCATTTCTATGATCAGAGGCAGCTGCTGCTGCTGCGTGAAAGGTCTGAAGCTGGCAGTGCCTGTAGGTTAAAGCTGTCACTTGGAAACAGGGATCACTCTTGTGAACAAAGGCTGATGTTTATGGTGTTGGGACTCTTATGTGCACCTCAGGGGTGTTTCTGAATAAGCTCTGAGCTGTCTCTAGTTCTATGACACATTTCCTTCTCCTTGCCCTTACAGGATTATTTCCATTTTACCTTTTCTTGATTTGAATATTGTGTCTAAATTAGAAAAATAAAGTAGGAAATCTTTGTCCTCCCTTTAATGTTCTCATTTTCCATAGCTTTTCCTAATCTTATCACTTATTTTTTAAAAAAGGTTGCTTACTAATGCTAAACCACTTTTTCACATCTGTTGTCATTCTTTGTCTTTTCTCAGATTGTTATGTTCATAGCAGAAAGTATCTGCCAGAGCCTGATAATGGATGGAGTGAAACCCTTTTACCCTGTGAAAATGTTGCCATATTCAGTTTGTGCATCCCAGAATACACTTCCCATGGTCATGTCTCTGATTCATGAATTGCTCCCATTATGATTTTCTACTCTGAGGCTGTGCATGTGACTTTCCTTCCTATATGTTATGTATACTTCCATCTATTCATATGACTAGTCTTTGCTATCCATATTCTTTATTCATATTCTTTACTTTACTATTTAAAGTAGGAAACAATTTGTCTGACTAGAGCCAGGGTCTTGGTGAAATGTGAGAATGCAGATTTGATCCCATGTTGATCTAAGAATGGATGCTCCTGAATAAGTCAGTCTGATTAATGCTGCATCATCTTTCAGAAATAATACACATTCTTTCCCTGTGTCTGAGACTTCTGGGAAGAATGTGCATGTATAGGTGAATATATTGATAAACTGAAACATGTTCTCCTGTGGCCTCTCCTATGACTTCATTGAAGAGTACAAGATATAACCATATTATTGATATATAGCTTTGTTTCCCTCTACAGTAACAATATGATGGCAACCTCTTTCTTTTTGGTTCTGTCTATGGCTGTCAATTATACCATTTAGCGAGCTTTCATTACAGCTAATAAAAATATCTCATCTGTGTCTTAGCAGCGGCTGCTTCACCTTCACTAGTTGAGTCAAGATAGGACCTGGTTTCTGTATGAGGATGACAGAAATTGCAATTGATCGTTTCATATCAAAGGGCTTGTATTCTTACTTCTGTCAGTATTGGAGCATTTAAGGAAACTAAGTACTCCCTTATAAGTGCTGAGGATATGGGCTCTTATTTTTTAATCTTTGTGTGTGCAATGGGAAGCCTAGGCTCTCCTTTCACTTGTCTCCTGCTTTCTAAGATTCAGTGTTTGGATACTTTTTGCCCAACGGAACAAAATAACTTGTACTTCCCCATAAAATGTTGATTTGACAGCATGGACATTTCTGGCATAAGGTTTACAAAAATGACTTGAAAAAGAGAGCCTTCTGTTTTTCCTGTGGGAAAACTAGAAGCCATTGCCTGGTGTGAGGATGATGGCAACTGCTGCTGTTGCAAATTGGGCTTTGAGAAAGCAAAGACCAAAGACTGAAGTATCCAGTGTTGCTTTTGTTTTCTAGGCATCTGCTACACAATATTTGGCTTGGGATTCCGTTTTGATGTGGCATGGTAAGATGGCATTCTTTCTTTCTGAGGCTGAGGTTGGAGTAGTGGGGAGGGGAGAAGGTGCATATTCTCCACAGTCTTTCAGGGAAAGAAGCAGGGGCAATAACAATAACATTCCAGAACAAGTTTCCTTTTCTGGGGTTTTGGGTTATTTAAGTCCTGGCAATACTGTCCTTTGGGGGTGGCGTAGAAGAAGAAGAAGTAACAGCTTGGCATAGCAGCATCCATAGACAGACTGCATTTCTTCCCTTCCCCCATTTGCTGACAGCAGTATTGATGGCAGTGTCTCGTTTCATCAATCAATTCTGTTAATTGCATCATTTTGCCTGCAGGTCAACTGTCCACCACTCCTCTTCCCTCTCTCTCTTGCAAGCTGTTTGTCCCTGTGCCTGGTTAGCTTTAATTGACAAACCATACAGTCCCAATCTTGGTGGCTTATCTTTATAAGTATCTTGAACTCTTCTTATCACCAGTGTTCTTTGCTCTTCTTGTGCTCTTGATTCCCCCCCCCACATTCCTGTATTGATCTTTTTGGCCTTTGTTCAATAATTAGGATTCCCTTCCTAATGGGACACACAGACTCCCAGTCCTTATAGGAGGAAGGCCTTCTGGTGGCCACTAGAAGCAGATACTGAGTTTATAGGACAAGGTGGGCAAAGTCCAAATGAAGTTGATTTGCACCTCCTCTCCACCCTAGCCAGCATAGCCAATGATGAGGAATGCTGGGATTTGCAGCCCACTGTTAGCTAGAGAGCTACACTGTGCCCACCCCTGGTCTGAGAGCTGAGCTGGAGGTGTAGGGTGACCTGTTTAATTCTGTTCAGCAGTAAAAAGATCCTGTTGATCTGTTTTGTGTGTGGGTGCTTCCTTCTCTGACAGGTAGAAGCAAATAATATTAACAAAATATTCTGTTTGCAGGTTCCTGACCGAGACCTCACCATTCATGTGGTCCAATCTGGGCATTGGGCTGTCTATCTCACTTTCAGTGGTGGGAGCTGCTTGGTGAGTACTACTCTCAGCTGCTGGGTGAGATCATCCTCTCCTCTCAGTACTCTTGAGCTCTGCAATGGTGTCTGCTCATTAGAGCTGGTCCCAGGGTGTGATCTGAGAACATATGGTACAGTTACCTTGCTTAAACTAATCAGTTCTGAGTCTGGACAAGGGTTTCTTAACTAGTATTTGCTGGAAACCTTCTGTGAGAAATCATGATTGAGGGTTTTTTTGTTTTGTTTTGTTTTTTGAGGTGTAGATATAATATTTTTTATGTAGGGGTCCCCGGAGATCTGAAAATTATTTCAAGGGTTCCTCTAGAGTAAAAAGGTTAAGAAAGGCTGGCCTGGACAGTGTCTGAATGAGAGGCTACCTGAGAATCCCAGATACTTGACTTCTGTAATAGAAGAAAGGCCAGATATAAGTTTCTTATGTATTTATCACTAACACTAATGTCCAGCATTTCCTTCAGGAAACTCAAGGTGATGTACATGTTTCTCTTCCTTCCCTCTACAACAACCTCTTTTGAGTAGGCCAAACTGGAGAACAGACTGACCCAAATCTCACCCCAGTGAGTTTCATGGCCCAATAAGAATTAAAAGCCATTTCTTCAAGGTACTAGTCCAATGCTGTGTTGCTCCACATTGGCTTTGTAATTAATAAATGCAGAAACAACTAAATTTGGGACTGCACATAATCTAAACAATCCGTCTTCCCATTTGCCAGGGGCAACTATTGACTCTTGAACTCTTGTGTGGTTCTGTGATTATACAATGAGTGCCAGTCTTCTAAGCTCTGCTGTGGCTATGTTTTCAGGGGCATTTACATCACTGGATCCAGCATAATTGGTGGTGGTGTCAAAGCACCAAGGATCAAAACCAAAAACCTAGTCAGGTGAGAAGAACCCTTTTCTTAGCATATGTTATGGACATAAGTATGCATATCATATTCCTTTTTTCTTTTTTTTTATAACCTTGGCTATAGGGAGAACATTCTTAGTGTGTCTTTTTGCATGCTTGGCAGTTAAAATTGTTCTGTTTTGCTGTGAGAATATGAGGAGCCCTAACTGGATTGAGAGAACCAGACGTTAAGACTGATCCTGTAGGTTTAAGAAACAAATGAACGCTTTGAACCACCATCATTCCTGGTTTTTTTTTTTTTGTTTTTTGTTTATTTGTTTTTGGATCTAAACCTGTACATGTCCTGAAGCTTTGGGTTGCTACCCTTGTTGCCAAATCCTTGTAGAAGTTTTCAGAATTCACTCTGTCTGTAAAGGACAGAACAATCCTAGAAGGAATGAAGTTAAAGACTGAACAGAAACACAATGCAAAATATAGTTCTTGTTGACAGATTAAGGAGATAGAATATTACTTTTGCTGAGTCACTTTGTCCATGCAAATCTGTGTGAAATCTCTTCTTTGCAACACAGTTCTCTGCTGAAGAATCTATTATTCATGTAGGTTATCAATATGGGGTTGGAAACTGTATTTGTTATTTTTCTGACATGCAAAAAAACAAAACAGCTTCTTCTGCTCTGGGGCAGAAGAATGACATGCTGTTACATCCTAACTTGCTAAATAGAAATAATTTGACCTATGAAAGAAAGCCAGAGGAGTACATCTTTCAGAATGCTAGTTCTTTTACTGAGATTATGTCTGGCCCTTATTGCACCTGACATGATGCCTTGTAAAGGACAAATCAACTGAGTCTTTTGTCTGAAACAGCCACATCACTGATGGCATTGCTTCTTGGCAACACATATACATTGAATGCTGCCTTGTAAAAATGCTTCTCAGGCTAGTGAGATCTGGCTGTTGTGCAGGCTGGCTTGGCATTACATGAAGTGAAACTGCTTATAGGCAGAAAAATTGTAATGGTCAGTGGACAAAATGACATGCTAGCCCGGCATAGCTGCAGTTGGCAATAAGTTTTTCTGTGCCGTGAAGTGAGTTGCCACCTTGACGCATAGTACAGAATATTGAGTATTTAGGCATGCAGCATATATATACATGTATGGTGTGTAACTTAATTATATATAATTATAATATATGTTATAATTTAATATATATAATGTAATTGCTTGTTAACTTTTGTATGCTGTTAGTATAACTATATTTATTTTAATTGTTGTAAGCCACCTTGAGCCCCATACTTGGGAAAAGGCAGGATATAAATAAATATTTATAGGACAGGATGTCTAGTGGCAGATAGCCCATTCCTTGCTAATTTTTCCCCATATCAAACTTGTGATTATTGAGGTTCCCTAACCACTAATCTTTATGTTTTGCCATCAGTATCATCTTTTGTGAAGCTGTGGCCATCTACGGAATCATCATGGCTATTGTCATTACCAACATGATGGAGGTAATTGGATCCCAGTCCTATGCATAAGGGACATTTTTATGCCAAACTGGGTGCTACCAGACACTGATGTATCAGATGTGATGTTAAACTTAACCCAGCTGATGCTGTCTAGTTCAGAGCAAAGTGGAAGATCATTTGCCAAGGGGGGGGGCATTGACAAAGTCCAGGCAACTATGGAACCAACTGCCATTCTAGATAGAAATGGGGTTGCAGACCTGGTTCAAACTTTTAAGCTGGCTGTAGTCTTGATAGGGCACAATAAAAACTGGCTAATTGGTCTTGAAACATGGGCCAGTATACTACAAGCTTGCTTCTTCTCAGATGAATCCTACTTCTGAGAGCAGAATATCCAAAGAAAATATGACTATTGGGTTATTGGTTGTCTTTTTACCACTTTGAAATCTTTGCCTGGATTTTTGGGCTGGCAAGAGATAGGAACCCAAGGTTGCCCACATTCAAATAACCCTTTTCTACGTCGCTTCCAGAAATTGTGCCAAAGATTCTATAAACTTAGTTTTGAATATATTATATCTCTTGGACAGTGCTTAATACTGCATCTATCACATTGAGATAGAATTGGTGTTCTGAATTGGTAGGGCACTTTCTTCTTCATGCCTCTTTGTTTCCTAAAAAATTCCCCTTTCTTACAGAATTTTAGTGGCAGAACTCCTGAAGAAATTGGTCGCCAGAATTATTTTGCAGGTGAGCTGTGTTTGTTAGAATGAGGATAGGCAGGCAGAACAGCACTTGTTCTGGTGAGATCATCAGATGTCCCTACTTATGTAAGAAATGGAGAAAGCTGCTTTTTTGTCTAGCTTGGTGTTGGCTACATGGAGTAGTACCAGCTTTCCAGGATTTCAAGAAGTTTTTTCCTATGTGGAGATGCCAAGAGTTGAATCTGAGAGCTTCTCCACATATTGTATGCTCTCCGCCATTATAGTACCACTCTTCCTCCAGTTCAATTGTGTTGTGGCTCAAGCTTGACTCCAGCAGGACTAAGCTTTTTCCCTGACAGGCTGTCAAACAATATGCAATCAGTGGGGAGCCTGTGGATCTTGCCTACAAGATCTCTGCATCCCATTTTTGACCTTCAGAAGCTTCCTGTTTCTTCCCCCATGTTGCAGTAGAGAAGTCTGATACGCCAGCTCTGTCTCTGCCATCTCATTGCAGTGGTGGCTACCTAAATTTTGTCATTGTGAAAAAGACCAGTGTTGACTACTTAAAGTTTGTGTTAGCAGTGTTCCCTTAGCTGATTGCAGTAACAGTGCTGTCCTTGTGGCGTGCCACAAATGCAAGTCTTTGAAGTGTGAGCTGGATGAAGATAATCATCTTTGTTCTTTTGTCCACAGTGATAATTCCTAAAGGCATTGGGTTAAGCTGAAAATGTGATTGAGTGTTACTCATTCTTAATCTTTCCCCACCTCTTTTAGGTTACTCCATGTTTGGAGCAGGCTTAACTGTGGGCCTCTCCAATCTCTTCTGTGGTGTATGTGTGGGCATTGTAGGCAGTGGTGCAGCACTGGCAGATGCTCAGAATGCCAGCCTCTTTGTCAAGATCCTCATCGTGGAGATCTTTGGCAGTGCCATTGGGCTCTTTGGAGTCATTGTGGCTATCCTGCAGGTGAGCCCCTCATACCTGCATCAGCACATCTATTATTGCTCCCAGAGAATCTTGCCTCTTCCAACATATGTAATTTCCAATCATTGCATGGAGGCAGAAGGCAGTTATTTGCAAAACTACAGTGCCCCTCCACTTTCACAAGGGTTCAGCATGCAGAACCCTTGTGAAAGCAGAAAAATGGCAAATAACCTCCCAATCCCCCTCCGATTCCTTCGGGGCTCCTCCCTCCCATTCCCTTGCTTTTTGCACTCCAAGGCCAGAGGTAAGGGAATGGGAGTGGGGAGCTCCAGAGGGGAGAAGGAAGCTGTGCACGTGCCTCCCTCCTTCCATTTCCTTGCCCTTTGTCTGGGTGCTTGCTTCCTTCTCTGCACGCAACAAAATGCAAGGGAGAGTGGAGGGGAAGGCATGCGCATGCCTTGCACATAATCAAATTTGAGGTCAAACCTGCAAATATGGAGGGAGGACTTGTCTGGTTTATAGTCTTCTCTTTTCCCTAAGCCAAAGTGGAAGAATATATGAGATATGAAGGTGGGATGGGAGGTAGAAACCCTGTCAGTTGTCCCTAACCTGCTCTCCAGAAGTTAACTATATGGAAACTTGTTACCAAAGAGCTTTACACAACAGGGCTGGCATCTGCTCTCTAGGGTGCATTAGGTCTTGCGATAGGTCTCAGTATTTGAAGGATTGGTTTAGAAAGAAAGTTAACGTGGCTTTAAGCAAGCCTCAGCCAGCCCTCTTTCAATATTAAAGAGTAGCCAGAATTTGGCTTTTTGTTGTACATCCCCAAGCTTTTGTTAACAGATAGTTTTCAGGATACATCAAGCCCACTGAGAATTTCCCCTTCAGTCTCCCCATCACAACTGTGAGCTCTGCACCTTCCATTGCTGCTCTGTGCTCCTATCTCAGATTATCCTGTTTCCACATGATTATGCACAGACAGATGCATTCACAGGTTTCATTCATTAAAAACAATGCATCTGCACTTTTCTGTTAATATGGCAGCACTAGAGTACATGAGAGAACATGACAGCCAGGACATATAATGAAGAGTAGGTATAGAACAGGTTTCATAATCGGAACAGGCCAAGGTGCTATATATCTCCTTTCCATGCATCATTATTAACATTTGAGCCATGAGGTTGCATGGAAGGAACTGACATCCTCATCCCAGTAGTTATGAGTATTTAGGAAACTGTAGTTAATGGGGAGGATTATGCAGGAGACAGCAATGAATGGAACACTGCAACTTCCTGACTTTGGCCTTTTCTTGTGTTTTGCAGACGTCAAAAGTGAAAATGGGTGACTAAGCTCTTTGCCACCTGTCTGCTCACTGCAGATCCTGTACATATTTATTTAATGTCTCCTGTTGGCTTGGGGCGGAACTTGGTGTATAAAATTATTCCTGTGATCTTCGCCTATTTGGCCGCGGAAGAACCTGACCAATTGATGTGTATGTGTGAGAAGTCTATCCTCCTCTTCCTGTGTCCCTTTCCTGTTCCACTTCCCCCAAAGAAAAAGCCTGGGTGCCTCCAGTGGAAGAACCTAGGGGGCTCTGACCCTTGTGCTCCTTGTGGCAATCACTGCCGAGTGCAGTGCAGTGTCCTGTGAAAGAAATTCTTTCGTGTCCCAAGTAATTGCCCTTCTTTGTGTGCCCCCTGCTGCTGTGCCCCACCTCCTGCCCCAGCTCCTGCTGACTTCGATGGTCCATTTTTTTTCCTGACTAATGGGTGGCACTGGCTGAAGTCTTGGCACTGAAGGCTGTGGGATATGTCCTCCTAGATACGCCTGCTCCATACTGAAGGGGCACATAGGAGTCGAAAGGTGTAATTTTTTGGAGTTCTCTGAAGCATCACAAATGATTGGTTATTAAAATTGATGATAATGAAAAGGTCTTGTACTGTGATTATTGCTAGTTTCTCTGTTCATTGAGCTGCTTGGGGCATGTAGACTAATTCATGACATAAAGCAGAATTTCTCAACCTTTGGTCCTCCAGATGTTTTGGACTTTAGCTCTTAGAAGCCTCTGCCAGCATTGATCCAAAACATCTGGAAGATCAGAGGTTGACAACCACTAGTATAAAATAAAAACTGGAGATGCGAAATATTGCACACTGTTGTACTCCATGCACTGTGCCATAGTGGAAAAGATGAAAGACAAACATGAAACTCGAGCCCTGAACAACTCTTGTGAATGGGTAAAGAGGCTCTGTTAATATATCTTCTGTTAAGAGTTACAAATAGTCACTCGAGGTCATTTCATGCACTGACTGCTGTGTCAGGAGCTGTGGCTGGCTAATCATGGGTCCCTGATGAACATACTTCTATGATGCATAAGTTTGTCAAAAATCCAGTTCCTGTCTTTTTTGCCTGATGACAGGTCCCTAAGACAAGTAACAATAAGTGAGAATTCATACATAATAACTCATGGTAACATTCCTTAAAAGGCAGTAGAGAGTAATATTATGGTATTATACTAGTCCTGAATGCTTGGAGTAAGAATAGAGAATGCCCATCCCTCAGGCCTTAGAGTGGGGTGGAGAAAAAAACTGCAGCTTGTGGGCCATGTACAGTCTGCTCAGATGATCTTTGAGGCCTGTTCAAGCCTTTTCCTCCTTTCTCACCAGATTGGTATGGCAGTTCCCCAGTCTGATAAGGCGTCCTGTCTTTTCATAGTTCTACAGTAGTTTGTGTTTCCTATGTTTCAGTACTGCATACTACTCAGCCAAATCAGTATTTATAAAAGTAGACTAATATTTATTGAGATAACATCCAGAACAAAATATTGGAGGTCATATGCAGGTCAAAATTAATACAGTTCTTCAGATTACTTTTAGACAGTTCCCTTTTACATTTAAACTCTCATATAAGCACAAGTATTACAAACAACCCTTTGGCTACACTCTCACCAAATGCTTGACCCCCAATCTAGGTCACATTTTGTGACCAGATTCTATAATGGTTTAATTACTCTTCTGCCTTTCTCTACGCTTCCCCTGAGAATTAAACCCATCCCTGGCTGACTGAGGGACATTACTCCACAGCTCTCTTTGGCGAGAACTCTCATTGAAAAATTCCCCAAAGCAAGCAATGTTTGCCTTTATAGCTCTTTTCCTCTCAGCCACCAGTCCCTCCCACACACTAACAGGCTGAGTCTCTCTCCAGAGGAGCTATTCTGGTCTCCTGACAACCTGTTTCTAGGCTACTCTGGCACTCCAGATAGCCACACCCCGAAAACTCTGTCACAGGGCCCCAGCCCTTCAAATTCGGGGGAAGAATCAACCGCATTGTTAAATTGCCACTCCTGGACTGTCCAAGACAATAATAACAAGCATGCTCACACATCCCCAAACAGGGAGAAAAAAAGCCATGACCAAAACAAGAAATAACTTGCAGTTGCAATTTCCAGTTATATCTTTGGCTGATGAGGAAGAATATGAGCCACCACAGGGGCAAAAATTGGCCCCACATCCTCCAGTGTTGTCTCTCCCTGCCTTGGACGCTTCTGGTGCTCTTGGTTTTCAGCAAGCTGTTGTCTCAGTGTTAATTCTTTGATGAATGCTTCAAATATCTTTAATGTATACCTGCAACACGTAATATGTGGCTTTATATTCCAGGGTACATGATCTTCTCTTTAGTCTGCAATACCTTTTTCTTCTCAAAGTGTTTGCTCTCATTCTTCCCATAGTCAATTCTGGAAGCAGAAAAAAAGTCTTTGGGAGCTTTGCTTCCATTTAGTTGCTATGTAAGGGAGTCCTCATCTTGTTTTCACTTAGACATCATCTTGCATGACAACTTATTTGCAGAGACATCAGCTTCAAATAAAAAGCAGCAGGTGGGTAGCTGTTGTTGACAAGTTTTGTGTTTATTGGGTCCCACTGTTAACTATGATTGCTGAAGCTTATTCAGAAGTGCTTAAATTGTGGGCACAAGGTTAACAGATTTGGGGCTGCAATGAAAACAGCAGTCTCCCTAGAAATTCAAAAGCCCTGCTGTCATGTCTTCTATTGCGACTTCTTTACAGAACCTTTGAGAGCTTTATGCTTCACCCTACAATGGGATTTTTTTACATATGAAAAACATACTTGGGGAAGTCAAGCGTGTAGAAAGAATCCCAACATGTTGCATTTATCTATTTATTTTGCCATGGCAGTGCACAACAAATCTGAGCAGCTGACCTTCAGAGAGGGATTTCAGACTCTGAATAGTCCCACATTTGTATCATTCCCTCATACAAGTCTAGGTTAGCTTAAAGGGAGCACTCTGAAAGTGATACATAAATTGTGCCTCACTCCTGCCATACTTACAACAGTTTCAGAAGGTCCTCAACCTATTGCTTGGAGAGGTTGCTTAGAGATACTTACGTGCACATGTGGATTTACTGCCCAGTGGTTCACAATCTGAGGATTCAAGTGTTAGAGCAAACTTTGAATATTGCAAAGCAAAAGACTGAGTTTGCCATAAATCTTACTTCTATCTGTTTATTCGCAGGATAACAATCTTCTAAAATAACAATTTTTTTTGTCTTTGTTATTGTATATTGCATGTATTGAAATTATGAAGGGATGGGAAAATCAAAAATATCTTAACATTGGAACATGGTAGAATAAAATATCGAACGTGGTTTTCATGGAAAAACTATCGCATGCCACGAGGACATCTAAAGGAATTGAAAATAATGATGTTTTTCTTCAACACTGGCTTCCTTTCTTTGATTTTAACAAGAACTAGATGATTGTCCTGCCTTTTCCTCAAGCAGACTTTTGGAAAGGTCTCATCACATCTGGAACCTGAACTATAGATCCTATGACATTGTATCTCAACTTTTAATTTTTAAGGCTATAGATAGGCTCAACAAATTTGATGTGCAATTATTAGTTTTTATTTTTCTTTATCAATTTTAATGTATATTTGATTCTTTTATGCAGTATCATAATCGTATGCATAACTGTAATTTGTTCAGTTATAATAAAAATTTAAATTTAAAGAAAAGCTGAGCTCCATTCCCTCTTCAAACATGATACTCACTAGACCAATACTCATCTCTCAAGCTAACCCATCTCACAAAAGTCATGAGACTGCAGTTAGTTAAGAGCAATATGTGCTACCTTTCCTTGAAAGAAAGAAGCACTATAAATGGTGTAAAGATATGGGTGGAACCAGGATAAATTGAACTTATTTGCCATTTAAATCAATGGATTTTAAATAGGAAATGGCTGGAATTGTTGCTTTCAATCATACATGTTCGAGTAATTTAGCTTGGATCCAGTTTTATAACAGAGCAAAGACGGGGAAAGTGTAGCCTTAACCCTTCAAAATTCCCTGGACCAGAAGCCTCCAGAAGTAGCAGTTCACCTATTTACATTGAGGGTCTCCTGCACTGTTTTAATATTTTTAAAAAACTCCTCGAAACCAGAAATGCACTTCCAGCCAGTTTCAATTAGTTGCTTTTGGAAGCTCCCATCGGTAGAAAATTACTTCTTTGACCCACTGCAGTTGCTTCCATCTTCATTAAAGCATATTGTTCTATTTTCAGTAATAAGAGACAGATACATAGACTAAGATCGTGAAAATAAAGGTAGAAGGTGGTCCACTACAAGGTGATCTAAGTTTTTTGCGCAAGCTACAACTTAATGACAAAAGAAATATTACTGATCAAATTACGATAATCAAGACCAACAGAGTAGAGTTCGTAAGTCAGCAGATACCATTTAAAACATTTGAAATCATTAGATTTTTCTGCACCTAACTCTTTTGAGGTAGTTTCCTAGCCCTGATGCTTGCTAATAACCTAAAAGCAAACTTGCCCCAGGTAAATGTTGGGTTAAGCTGTTGAAATGTGGTACTTGAACAAATACAGGGCCACAGGAAAGCTGAGGCAGACTTTCTTACATGTGGAAATGGTAATTACCAAGCCATTTGCAGAATTCCTGCAGTTTCATCCCAGGTGTGGCTAGATGTGCAGTTTACATCTTCCAAAGCAGCTCACATCAATTAACACAGCATATGATTTGTAAAACAAGAGGCTAAACAAAATTACTCAGTTTTAAAACTGGAAGCTAACTATTCAGGTTGAAAAAGAAAAATTGTTCTAAAAAGGAAGAGTGAGATGAGAAGCTACAGGTATTGTAGTTTAACACTTTAACCATCTGTAATCCACTCTACATCTTTAAAAAAATAAACTTCCTGGATATTAGCTGCTAAGTGGAGTTGGACCTCAAGCAATGAAGACAGAAAGTTTCTCGTCACCCTTCTACAATGCCAAGTGAATAATAAAATGTTAGCCTATTCTTACCTGTCTTAAAATATCATAGAGGAAAGTAAGGGGGAGCCCAGCAGTAATCCCTGTTTTATAGGAGAACTCACTTTTTTCCCCTCCAGGTATTATTTCATTATTTATGGCAAGATTTCAAGTCCCTGGCTGGATCAGCAATTTTAGAGACAAAACAGTGCTTACATTCCCAAAGGAGCTGACAAAATGTGCAGGCTGTTAATGCCACCTTTTGGGAAAGAGACCTATGTTGAAACTGCCTTATTTAATCTCTTCCCCAAATTTCCCACTACTTTGAATAAAAATACTCAAATTCTACTATTTGTTTATTCTGAACAGAAATATGCTCCCTTGGGGAAACTATTTTTAAGCACTTTTCCAGTGCATAACTAGCCTTTAAGGACACTTCTACTGAAGAGAGATCAGATCCATTAAAGCTATAGTAGGTTACGAGATAACAGTTTTCTGTTTCTCCACTTCTTGATCGCCAAGCTGCTAACTTAACTACTAGCATTATAAATGGCATCAAATGACAACACAGGGCAGAATCCAATGAAGTGGAATTTTTTTTTTCTGGTGGAATCCAGCAGAACTGGGAGGTAGGTGAGTCCCTCCTCTCCTTGGCACCCCCCCCAAAAAAAACAGTTCAGGAGGATTGGAACGACCTCTTGTCATCCAGTTTTGGATGGCAGGAATAGCTGTTGTGGGGGAGGGGGCAGTTAGCCTACAATTTTCATGCTGATACTATCTCTTTTGCTATTGTTCACTTCCAATCTCCTTGTAACATTAATATTTTTTGCTCATGCTCTGTATATATGTGTATATGTATGTGTGTGTGTGTGTGTGTGTGTGTGTGTGTGTTTGTGTGCATTTGTGCATTTGTGCGTGTGTGTATGTTACTAATAGGATGCCAGTAATATTGATGGAGGGGAAGGAAGACGCTTCATTTCATTAAATGAGCAGGTTTAGAACAATGCAGAAGTTTTACATGTTTCAACTGCAGAATTATTTTGGTGCATGTACCTATAGAACATATCTGGCCTTGGACTTCAATATGGTTAGATAAGTGGCTAGCAATCCTCATGTTATGGAGAATAGGGTGCCTTTAAAAGACAAAGATTGTGCTTTATAATGTAACTGGTGTCTGCTATAGCTGCATTTAGAAAAAATCTTAACTGCATACAGGATGACACCAGTAGACTTGGAATAGCCTTTTCCAATTTAGAGCTATTGGATAGGGATGGTAGATTTATTTTACCAAACTTATTGTAACTCCTGCCAGGGCATAGGAAAGTGATGGGGATGAAAGAAGTCCTCCGCAAGTGCCTGGATGGGGAAAAGTCCCCACCCAGGCAAAAAAGAAAAAGGGAAAAGGGACCTTTCTGTTCCTTTTTGCCTCAGCCGGGCATTTTCCCCACTGAGGCAGAGACAACAGAAATGGGGGAGAAAGGAGCTTCTTTCACAGGCAGCCCTTCCTGTTCTTTCTGCCTGGGCAGGGAGGTCTCCTCACAAGGCAGAGACAACAGGAATGGGAGAAGGAGCTTCTTTCACACACACTTCTTCCTGTTCTTTCTGCCTTGGCAGGGATGTCCCCCACCCAGGCAGAAATGACAGGAACAGGGGAATGGGTACTAAATTTTCCCCCCTAAAGAATACAGTCTGAAAATAGGGTGTGTCTTATATGCTGGTGCGTCTAATACGCTGGCAAATACAGAATACTATACTGCACAGCTCAGCTGCTTTTGGATGCAACCCAAAGATTGTTGTGGTACACTTGCTTTTCCATCAATTAAGATAGGCTTAATGCAGAGGTAGTCAAAGTCCCTACTAGATGTTGTTGGGCTGCACCTCCCAGCATTTCTCACTGCTGGCCATGCTGGCTAGGCCAAATGGGAGTTGCAGTCCCTCAATACTTTGCCTATCCCTGGTTTAATGGATCATTTTAAGGCAGACATGGGGAACTTGTGTCCTTCTAGATGCTGAACTTCTTTAAATCCCAGCCATTCTGGCTAGGAAGGAAGCAGGATGGTAATAGTAGCATATAGAGCCCTAACCCCTGCTTCAAAATCTCTATCTGAAATACTTGCAGGGGTTCCATAACAATATTTTTCCTATTATATTTCCATTAAGCGGGGGGGGGGGGCTGGCTTTATGTAGTTAAAATCTGACCACATGTAGTTAAAATCTGAACGCCAAGTTCTGTGTGTTATGACACAATTGCTTGAGGAGCAGCTGGCATTGCAAGTTATAGCCTGGTCTGAAGAGAATGCTGGGATATCCATTTCCATATTTCGCAGCGGTGGAACCTGTCAGTCATTGGTAGCATAGCCGATGGGAAGTACAGTCCAAAAATATTTCAGGTGCCCTGAGTCGTGCACCTCTCATATATGGAATCTTAGTGGCTACTGAAAACATACTAGGGTACTGCAGTTCCTTTATCAGGACAGATTGCCCTCCTGTGACAAAAGCAAGATGTAATAACTAGTAGCTCTGCACCTGTCCTCAGCCAAAACATAGTGAATCTACTGATCCAGGAAGAGGTATCCTGCCCAGACCATAACTGACAAGCCCATTGCCTTCTAGAAATCTTACACAGAGTTAAAATGCAAAATGATCATTTTGCCTTGGCTGCCCCTCTTTACCCTTGCTGCAGTTGTTCTGTTTATTTTAAGATGTGTATCATGCACTTTCCGTATTGTGGCTGAGAGTCATGAAAGTCATTTAAAACAAAAACAGATAATGAGCAGTGAGCAGTAAAAGTAGGCAGGCAAGTCCGAACAAAGTATAAGCAGAAAAACCACAGTAGCACCCACTTCCATTAGCTCTAAAAAGGTCAAGTAAAATAAAAGGTTTGTGCTTGGTGCCAATTATGATGTAATAGTCACTAAGTGTGCATCTTGGAGAGACCAAGATAGAGGCGAGGTGCTAAAACTGAAAAGGCCCTTGCCTGTCCTTGCCTATTTGGTCTCAGGTCTTGTTTTTTTCTGACTTCCCAGTACCAAGACTGTACCACTCGTCCCTCAGTCCGAAGCTGTTATGCTTTGGAATCCTGTTGTGTTGCCCTTTGGAATCCTTTTCTAAATGATTTTTTTGTTTTGCTTTACTTAATATAATGAGATCCCATCACAAAGTCTCATGCTTTGAAGTCTTGTGTACTGTGTGGATGAGCTTTGACCAGTGCAGCCTGGACCAGAGCCCATACAGAAAGTGAAGATCTTCAGTTTCCTCCCTGCAAAAGGCTCAAACACAATTGCAATGCTTTTGCTGGCTTAATGTCTACTCCCTACCCCTGTTTCAGCCACCTCCCTCCAAATCTCCTCCTTGTTATTTGTTGTGGTTGTGTGCATTCAGGTCATTTCCAAAATACTGCAACCCTCTCACAGAGTTTTCTTGGCGAGATTTGTTCAGAGGAGGTTTGCCATTGCCTTCCTCTGAGGTAGAGAGAATGTGACTTGTCCAAGGTCACCCAGTGGGTTTCCATGGCCAGGCAGGGATTCAAACCCTGGTCTCCCAGATTCCTAGTACAACAATCAACCACCACACTACACTGGTTCTCAAATCTGCTCTTAGATATAGTGAATCCATTCACTTTGGATGTTTCAAGAGTGTCCAGTGTAACCAGCCAATCTGTATCTCATCAGCCTAATGAGCTGGCAGAGATTTTGCCAGCATATTGGGTGGGTGGCTGGGTGGGAGGGAGAGTGCTGGTGGTAAGAGAATTAGGTCTTCCAGGATGTTCGTATCCCCAGTCAGTGAACAAGCAAGTTGCTGGGTGTAGTAGGAAGGTAAGATTATTAGACTAAGGCAGTGGGCTGGCCAGCTGGCAAGCAAAACTGCAAATAAAGGGGTTGGAGAGCCTAACAGTGTAGGAAGAGAGAAAATAACAAACACATGAGTCCTGCAATATTGCACTGGGACCGAAGGAGCTCAGATGTGCCTGGGCAGGAATGTTGGCATGGTCTGCAGAGTGCCTGGAGCCAGCTTGCTCATCAAGTTCATGATAGCTGTGGGAGAAAGCTGCAGTGCAAACTGGAGCAGGCAACAGGGGTGGAGCCAGACAGCTCAGAAGGGAAAAAAAATCACATACACCCTTTCTCTCTCTTTGGTTAAAATTCGCTGCCTGAGGACACTTAACAGGGAATATCCTATTGAAGACAGGACTACACTTATTGGATCAGTAGCTCTGGAGCATATTAGGATGGGGAGACTTAAGTGGCATTAACTGAACAAAAGAAGCATGATTCTATTCACTACCTACTGGCAAAGGCTGATGCTCCACAGTAAAGCTTATGCCTGAATGCAAGAAGTCTCAGGTTCAGTTATTATCATCTCCATTCAAAAATGCTCAGCTTCAGAAAATTGGATCTTTCACTGTCAGAGCAGAAAATACTAAATTAGATTGATTTGTTATCGAATGCTATATGAGGAAGTTTCATGTGTTTATATATTCATTTTCCATTGGGACTGCATGTTGTGTCCATTTAGGGAAGTTCGTTCTGAGGTGTGAATCTACCAGCAACAGAAACAGTCTCCCCTTCTTAAGCTTAAACTACAAAACGTGTATTTGTTGCTGGACTCAGGTCAGGGACTTGAGTGCCATTCTATCACCTCAGCCTAATTTGCCCAAATCAAATCATACACATTTGTTAAACAAGTTAGAGACAGAAGGCATAAAAGAAAAATAGTTTTATTTCCAATAGATCTCCACAAATAGCCCATACGTCACATTCTGAAGTCTAGTATCCTTATTGGCCTGTGCTGTAATCAACATTCAACATCCAAACATCATCTCACTGCAGTAACAGTTAACCATTTCCTCTAAGTCCATGTTCTCAAGTGGTGCAACTCCTTAACCCTCCAAAGGAGCCCCATTCCCTCCAGGATTGTCGTTTTGGATGGTTTAATTTTTTTGCCCAGATAGTTCCATGTCATTACTTCATTCCAAAAGCACTGCACAGAGATGCTAGAAAGAGGAGCTTCAGGGAAAATGTCACAGATCAAAATGAAGTGGGAAAATAAAATGGAGTGTGAAGATCAAGCCCTCTGTGCCAGACAGGAAGAACGAGCATCCTAATGGACACAGTAGGAGATGGCAACCTCCCAAATACCCAGAAAGAATGGGAATCCTGGGGTGGGAATTATGTAGCTCCCCAGATACTATTGGACTGCATCTCTCACATTCCTTACCATTGAGTATCCTAACTAGGGGTGCCAGGAGCTGCAGCTGAACATCTGGAGAGTCTCATCTTTCCTAGCCTGCTTAGTACGTCAGTACTGTGGAATTGCCACAGGCATGCCTGTATCACCATCATCACCCCCCTTTTTCCCAGTCTAGGATTTGAGGCAGCTTACCATAGTTAATACAGATACAGCTAAATATTCATATCATACCAAAATTCAAAATGTAATACACTTGATATACTTAATACCTATGCCTAAGTCTTACTCATATGGTGGTTTACAGATGTTAGAAAAGAAGGGCACAAGACAGAAACACTGTGTTAGTCTAAATCCTACATAATTCTATAGGTCTGAAGGGCACCAAGAATTCCCTTGGATTATGCTTACAGTCTTCCCTCCACATTCACGAATTTGATTATTCATATGGCATGTGTGTACTTTCTCCCGTCATTCTCCTCCCCCATTCTTTTATGTTTTGCCAGGTGCGGAGAAGGAAGGCAAGCACCTGGACAAAAGGCAAGGAAATGGTGGGGGCATGTGTGAGCCTTCCCTTTCCTCTCTGGAGTCCCCCTCCCATACCCTTGCCTCTGGTCCTGTTACTGAGAACTTGCGCAGAGGCAAAAGACATGGGAATGGGAGGGGGTAGCTCCAGAAGGGAATGGGAGGAGGACTGCAGGAGGTAGGTGGGAGAGTCATTTGCGGTTTTTTCACTTTTTGTGCCCAAACCCTTGCAAAAGTGGAGGGACCACTGTATGTGATTTTTAAAGATCTATTTCCTTTCTCTTTATGCGCTCCATTCCATTTGTAGCTATTCAAGTCATAGTGCAAGGACCCCTTAATACAAAAAATACTTCAGGGACAAGCAGCAAGTATTTCTCAGTGGTGCCACCCTCCAACTGGCCTAGAATTGTGGCTTTCATCTCCACATGTTGCCTGCATGGGTGGCACAGGCTACCACAATGAAGCCATCATCCCATCTTCCCTCTGGTGACAAGAAAGCTCCTTGAATCTCTCTTTCCTTCCCAGATGCGGTATCCAGGCTGACATGGTGACAGATGCATTCAGCATTTCTGGTAATAATAACCTTGCCCAGAGGAGGTTCCTGAGGAAGCTGACTGAGTGGAAGCACTGGGGTAGCACTACCATGGGGTTTCCTGCTGTTACTCCCACCTACTGCCACCTGTCCATTTAAAGGTCAAATACAAAGGAGAGGAGAGGAAGAACAGTGGAATTCTGAGTGGCTTCCTCGCTCTTCCTTCCCCATAGGGTGCTCTGTGAGATCGTCTTTAATCCTTCGAAGCTGAAGCTTGGAAGGAAGCCAAAACCTCCTTCTTCATTGCATTTCACCAGATGGGCCCAAACTCCCTGTTGATGCCGGTTGCTCTGGGCAACACTACCTCCAAGGTAAAGCATGGCAGCCAGGACTAGTTAGTAGCTCTGATCATCTGTGTAGAAATAACATGGTTAAGGTTGCCAGTTCAGGATTGTCTGAGATTTCCAAGCCAAAACCTGAAACTTAGGGACAGCTAATGCGTCATTAATACATTATGCATTAAATACCAACCACAGTTGCTCGTAGCATGTCATTCAAAGATAGAAAGAACAAACATGTTTTTTTGTTTGGAAATTAAGAACTGCTAATGGGCAGTTCCCAGATTAAGATGAAATGCGGGGGGGGGGTATTCTTTCTCACTTACTTAGGAAGACAGGATAAGGAACAAGCTGGATGGTCTTGGTCACGGGACAATGCTAATGGACCCAAGACATCCCAAAATGCCACCATCTCTCTAGTCCAGCCATTGCCTTGAGAACACCAAGTGCCTACCGACTTGGAGGGCCAGGCTTTTAACTACAGGGGCGCAAAGGAAATAACGGAGTTATTGAGGAGGGAGGGGAAGACACTTTGCGCGAGATCAAGGGCACTCTCTGTTGCCTCCTGCCATGCTCCAAGGCGAGCCTACAGGTATCCGAGGCCTGGAAATTTGTCCCACGGGGCCGACTTTGCATCAGCCGAAGAACACGAAGGCAATGGAGCCCTCCAGCCAGAGCCTCTCCCCGCTCTGCTTCCCCGGGGCACCTGCCTTTACGCGAGTGCGTGTGCGTGTTTTGGGTGCGCTTCCGCGAGGGATGCGACTGGGTGGTTCCCAAGGATCCCTTCCTACCGCACAAGCGAGGCTCCCTGCAAACCGCACGGAGGTCCAGAGGGAGAGGAGCGGGGACCCCCGGCCACCCGAAGGCGCTCGCGCCGCTTTCCCTCGCCTCCCCCGGGACCGCTCGGCCCTGTTGCCCCGAGCGGGGCCGGGGAGCGGAGCCGCGGGGGGAGCGGGCTCGCCCGGAATGGCTGGAAGGGGCCGGCCTGGGCGGCGCTGAGCGGGCAGGAGGCGGAGCTGCCGGCGCGCCCAAGCAGGCCCGATCCGCTGCCTCGGCTGGGCGCCGCTCTGCCTCCCCGCTCGGCTCCGCTGGGCTGCCCGCGATGGGGCGCGGGGGCCGCTCCTGCTGCTGGCCGAGCGGCCGCCCGCTCTGAGGCCGGGCCGGGCTGGGCTGGGGCCGGGGGAGTCGCCGCGCCGTCCCCTGAGCCGCCCGGCCCGGACGCCGGGAGCCCGCGGCGCCAGGAGCTTACGGCGCGGCGGCCGGGAACGAGCAGGCGGTGAGCGGGCGCGAGCGGGGCCGAGCTCTAAGCCGAGTCGGCTGCCCTCGGGAGGGAGGAGAAGCCCAGGATGGGGCGACCAGGCGCGGGCGGGGGGCGGGGGGCCCCACACCCGCCTTTGTTGTCTCCGGAGGAGGGGACTGGGCGTGTTCCCAGCAGGTCTGTCGGTCTGGTCTTCAGAGCGATGCCTTCTGCTTCTCC
Source organism: Iguana delicatissima (assembly GCA_948472985.1). Classification (NCBI taxonomy): domain Eukaryota; kingdom Metazoa; phylum Chordata; class Lepidosauria; order Squamata; family Iguanidae; genus Iguana; species Iguana delicatissima. Next base: position 70,500 of record CAOKZL010000828.1, on the reverse strand, counting down.
GTGTGGAGCCCCCGCTCAGCTCCAGTCCCCGTGCTCGGGTGGCGGGCACGGCTCGAGGCGGGCCTGTTCTTTGGGACCAGGGCTGTGTGTGTGATAGGATGCCTTTTTATCTCACCCCACACTTTCGGGTAGAAATCCTGCCTGTGGGGTGTCTGTGTGGCGGGGGGGTGTCTCTGTACGTGGACGTCGAAGGGGCGTAGATAAATGCTCTCGTGTGTGCAAGTTCTTGAGTGTGTGTGTGGTACGAATGGGTGTTCCTGGGTGCGCTGCTGTGCTTTGAGGTGTGCTGGCAGACAGTTATGCGTGGGCGAGGAAGGGTGTGCCTCCGTCTGTCTGTGTCCCTAGGGTGCTCCCCATTGAGCCCTCCTCCCCCAAGATGGCTCCTGCACAGTCCCCAAGGCGCTTCTTCTAGGAAAGAAAGGCAGGGGTTGTGTGCCTGGGCCGCGGAGGGTGCGGGGAGCGGTGCTGCGGGCAGCCGCCGCCGGGGAGGGGGCGGGAGGTGTGCTGGGCATCTGCTGCCCTCCTCCTTTCGCGCGCCACTGTCCCTGGGCAGGATTCGTTTTGGGGTTCAAGTGTTCATGGATTCTTGCCAAGTCAGGGGATTTCCGGGGGGGGGGTTGGAACAGTGCAGCCTTTCTCGTCGGGAGATGTGTGGAGGGCAGCTACTCTTAGATGTATGGGGCCACATAGTGTAGTAGCACAGGGAAAAGCAGTAGAGTGAGTATGCGCTTAGGCTGTGTGCTTCATATGGACTGGAATAGTGCTAGGCAGAAGGGAGATCCGGATCTTCTGCTAGATATCTTGGTGGCCTGTGGCAGATTTCAGGTTCTCAGTAATTTTAACAAAAGCAGCAGAAAGATGCCTGTGCTCTTTGCCAGAATTTATACTGCTGAAATGAAGAAAACTTGGGTTAAACAGGTTTTGATTTTGGAATGGAGAGGACTGTGAACTCCATTCAGTTCTGGTACTCAAATATAGCTCAGAATTCTTTAATTCTAAGTGTGTGTGTTTTTGTACCAGGCTCCAGTTGGTGCATCTTGGTTTTGAAGTGAAAAACCAAAGTCAGGCCTGAAGTCTGCTCATCTATGGAACAGAATGGTCTTGTTGCTGGCACTGGATGGACCAAGTGAAAAACTTGGCTGGCAATAACTTATCTTTCCTGGCGTTGCTATTTGCCCATGGGTTTCTCTGAAGCCAAATGCTCCTTTACCCCATGAGAGCCATATGGGAAATGGAAGCCAGTAATAAGAGTGCTTGATCCAAATAGATTTCCTTTGATTATTGTATCCAGAAGTAGTTTAGAAGATGTGCGTCTGAAAGGCAGTGGGTTCCACACTGCCTTGTGTCTTCCTGCATGTGGTGGTACACAATGTTTTTACTTATAGGTACCTTCCCAAACAGTAACTTGAAACACATATGCCGAAGTGGGATTTGTGAAGGATGTTGTTGACTCATAGATGTGTTTCTGACTTCAGCTGAAACCTGAGTATTTGTAAATGCCAACAAATGAACTAAACACTGCTTTTTTCTTCCTGATGATAGCCAGCAGAAGAGAGGGCTGAATTTCAAGTTAAATTATTCACAGCCGAGGAGCAGCCCAGCTGCAGCCTGGCTCCATTAGTGGATTGTTAACATTGTAAAAAGCTCATCTCTCCAGCTATGTTAACCTGCATTTTGCACATCTTATCTGTGCTCTTTTTTTATGGTGGGATATCCAGCTACATAATCAAGGAGAAAAGGAGTTGAGAGATGGCATGAAAGACAGTGAGACCTGGAATGTTTTTAACCCTTGGAGGTTCTGTTTCTTCCTCTCATTTCAGAAGCCTAGATAATGTTCTAGGAACTGGGTGGTGGTGTATATTAGCTTCTGCAGTCCTGTTTTTCTGGGTGTTTTGTGTGATGGTGACAGGGAAGCCAGTCTATTCCTCTGCAAGGCTCAGGAAAGCAGTGGGATGCCCTACTGGCCATGAGAAATGCCTCCTGTAGAGATTATAGAACATACCTTTCCAGTATGGCCAGTTCACTGCTAAATGTTAAATAGTTATAGGTTCCTGAGGTTAGGAATATGGCTGTTTTTCAGCTGTAATGCAGTAGATCAGTGGAATTGGCAGTAGCAGAGGAGTGCAGTGCAGGAAATTTGTAAATGTGTTTGTAGTTTTATAACTCCTGTGTTGACTGACTGTCTTCCTTTCCTTTCCTTTCCTTTCCTTTCCTTTCCTTTCCTTTCCTTTCCTTTCCTTTCCTTTCCTTTCCTTTCCTTTCCTTTCCTTTCCTTTCCTTTCCTTTCCTCTCCTCTCCTCTCCTCTCCTCTCCTCTCCTCTCCTCTCTCCTCTTTGCTTATTGTATTTGTTGCCCAGTGTACCATGGTACTGACTGAGCATTAATGTCATATGCTTCGTTCCCCCACTTTTATAGTGATATCCCTACATCCTGAGAATGCTTCCTGAGTGCATCTGCACTACACAGTTATAGCAGTTTGATACTGCTTTATGTATCATATTTCCATCCTACAGTCTGAAGTTTAGTGAGATAGAACACCCACTACAGTGGGTACAACTCTCTAGGGAAAAAAACACACCTTAAGTAGCTCACAAAACTACAAATTCCAGGATTCTGTATGTTGGAACCATCATAGTTAAAGTGGTATCAAATAGTTATAACTGTGCAGTGCAGATACGTGGAAGTGGTAGGATGCTTGGGACCCAGAAGGTTAGAACGGCAGAGTTCCATACACCCTTTCTACACTTTGCTGTTTTCACAGTCTTTATAGTTCAAGAATTGCAAAAAAAGCTGTAGTCTGTGTGTGGTGATGGGCTATTGTTGTTTTGTTCATTGTCTCATCCCTTTAGTTCATATTTTGTATATCACAGCTGCTGTAAAAGTTCCCAGTACATAGGAAATGGTATACTTATGGGTGTAAAGATTCTGCTACCCCCCAGGAAAATGTTCAACCTTGCCCTTTAACCTATGGACCAAATGATAATGTTCAAGAACAGTTTTATCATTTTGTCTGGTTTCTGTGCTAATTAGATCTAAGTGAAGTGAAACAGTTAGTAACTGTGAATTTGGAGCCTGAAGTGGTGGAAGTGTCAAAATAAGTATAGAAGTATGCTTTTGTGAAGACACCTTTTGAGAAGAGCAGTTGCTCCCAAATCCTTCCCTACAATTTCACCTGTGGGAACTGACACTCCACTTGTCTTCTCTCTCTGCCTACCCCACATTTCCAAGTAAGGAGATTGTTTTCTTGCCCTTTGCAGTAGCTGTAGAAACCTCTGAACTACTTAGGGATAGAAAAAATTGCTGTTTTATTTTCAAAGACAGAGAGATTTCATGGAATTAAGATAGTCTGGTAAATGTATGTACTGCTGTGTCTGACATATGAAATACTTTATGAGTAGCCAACTAGTTGGCTGAAAAAACTCTAGCTTATTATAATTTCTCTGTATTGAGGTGAGAACTGGATGCCTTTCTATGCTGCCTGGAGGAGTGTAATTTGAAAGCTCCCATTTCCTTCCAATAACAATAGGAAACAGTAGTGAATCTTCTCATTTTAGATGATGTATGTTTTATGTAATCTACTGTTAGGTGTTCCCACCTAACACAACCTTTCCAAGCGAAGTGCCCTTCTTAGGTTTTTGATTAGAACTCCTGTCAGCCCCAAACAACATAGCCAGTGGTCAGTGATGCAGGCTGAAACATCTATAGAGTACTAGGTTGAGGAAGGCTGCTCTAACATAATCCTGCCAGTATGCAGACTCCTGTTGATAGTGCCTAATATTTCAAAGAGGAGCAAAAGAGCAGATTATTCATAGAGACTGATGTCTCACCTACAGTGACTTGATACTGGCTTTCAAGCCATCTTCAAGTCACTGTAGGTGGGACTTGATGGGGCAGATTAAGGGGGAAAAATCCGTGTGAGTTTCAGCCCACTATGTGTTCTGTTCTCTCTAACCGCTTTCTGCTATTATACTGTGAATTCATTGCCAAAAGTGAGAGAAATCAAGCTGATAAGATCAGACGCTTTCTTACCATGTGCAGTTATGCCTTATTTGCCCACTTTTCCCCCTTCTCTACAAAAATTGTGGGACTCACAATTTGGAACGTCTGGATTTCAGAGTAAAAGTGGAACACTCCCTCTTAAATATGGCTCATGTCGAGAATTATTTTTTTCCAAATTCTGTAGAATGGGAGCAATTTCTCTAAAGAGCTATGATGAAGGTTGAGTGATCTGTACCATCTTGTATATGAGTGTGTACCAGATCTTTGAAAGGGTTAAGGGCTGAAAGAGATGACTAGCTCCAGAGGGGAACTAGCTCCAGAGTGGGAGCTGTCTGGCTCATAAATGCTAGGCTTGTTCTGGCTGATGTCTGAGCTGTCATTGCAAAGATAAGAGAGGCCCTGCCTGTATTCTGGGAAAGGGACACACTGTCTATTTTGGGTTCCACCCTATGTTATTCTTATGCCTGTTTTTCCCCATGCTCAAGGGACTCTGCCACCTTCTTTTGTTGTTAGGCAGGAATATTAGCACATTAATGCTGTTGAGTAGAATGTCACCTTTTTCCATCTTAATGCCCCCTTAGATGTGTGGGCTTGCTTTTGCTCAGCTGCCAGTATTTCTCTACAGAATGAGATGGACTATCTGCAGACTTATGAAACTGAAATTGCTTGTCTACATAGGTTAGAATCAATATCCATCACATAAGCATGCATAATCATTCTGCAAGATGGTTGGGGTGGGGTGCAAACTGTAGTAGCTTGACTGAGAAAATGCCCTCAAAATCAGTAGATGGGTCAATGTTTGGATGTATGGGGTATGTAAATAACTGAAGTCTAAATATCGTACTCTGTGCATCTGAGAAAGTGAACTGTAATCTGGAAAAGCTCATCCTAAAACAAATCTATTAGCTTTAAAGATGCCACAAAACTTAGTTTTACTTTTGTTGCTCTGTTTAAAGAAATGGTGGCAGAGAAAAACAGACTTGTGAGATTTCAGTGACTAATCAATGTATTGTAGCATGAGCTTTCCTCAGATATAATCCACTTCCTTCAGGTTTCCTGATGGTGTACAGTAATCAACCCTTTGTTATATATGTACAGCTGTATTGTTAGGTGGGTGGAAGAAATAAGTGTCAGCTGGGGTGGGTGACAGCTGTTAGTAGGAAGGGTGTGTTTCCTGACACCCTCCTCCTCTTTTCCCCGTAGGCTCGGTGCCTGGGCCAGAGCCTCCCACTCTGTGCTCCCCTGATGCTGGCTGGTCTGTACCCAGAAGATGAGCAGATTGCTGGTGGGGGTGACCCTGGAGAGGATCTGCAAAGCTGTACTGCTCCTATGTTTACTACACTTCCTCATCATCATGATTCTCTACTTTGATGTCTACGCTCAGCGCCTGGACTTTTTCAGCCGCTTCAATGTGCGCAACTCCTCTTCTCGCACTCTTCTGCCATATGTCAATGTCTCTCGGCCAAATGGCACTGCTGGGACGTTGGGCTCTGAGCTCCTGGCCCCGAGTGCCAAGTCTGTTGGGAGCAACAGCACCATCACCGAGAAGCCCTTACCACCCTGCCCAGAGATGCCTCCTGGCCTAGGTGAGATTGAAGGGGAGCCTTGTGACTTCTTGCCCCTTGTAAGTCCCTTGCAGTCTTTCTTTGGCCTGCGTGCCACCTGTTGGGCTCTGTCTTGCTTCCTGCATATACAACATGACAGGTGGCCTCTGGCTTCAGATACAAGAAGGAACTGGAAGATCTATGAATCTAACAGACAGGCATGGTATTTCAAGCCCTGGAATCCTATACCTTTTTCAGACTTCAATCCTGTAGTCAAGATACTACTGGAAATATGTGGCCCATAGTAGATTAAAACTTGTACATTAAATATTGCTTTTCAGTAACCAGTTAGTGGATTTTTTCTACCTCAGACAACTCCTTCTCCCCCCTCCCCTTGCCTCCCTCCAAGATAGTCACATTTCCTTATCTTCCTCATTTTCTGACCTCCTAGGCTGCTGTCTTTCCTTCAGGTCTTCTTTGCCTCAATTCCGTGAAGGACACAGTGATGAGACCAGATTAATTTAATCAGAACCATCCATTGCGATGCGATTTACTCTGTGCAGAACATGGGATTTCTTATGGCAGATTTTGTAGTATCCTGTAGCATTCAGAGAGTTCAGGGCTGTATTGCCGGGCTTCCTAGTTGGTTTTACTTCCAGGTTCTGTCTCCTAAATACTGGCCATGCAGAACATAGGACTCAACACATGTGAATTAGTCAGACTGCTAATGTAGCATATGGCCCAAGATTCTGATGGCAGGATCTGAAGCTTAGAAAAGTGATAGGGGTAGAATTTTCAGAATCTCCTAGAGTAAAGCTTTCCAAATTGTGTGTCATGACATCTTAGTGTGTCAGCTGCAGTGTGTAGGCGTGTCATGTGACTGTAATGGGTAGAGGGGTTACCTCTCCTGCTGCTGCAGTGGGCCAGGCCCAGGTGAAGGAGCTGCCTCTGCCACCACCGCTGCTGCCCTGTGCCAAGGAAGACCCCGGTGAGGGCAGTGGCAGGCCACGCTTGGATGGAGGGGCTGCCTCCACTTACTGAATTACATACTGAATTACTGTGCTGTGAAATTATGCATATCTAAAAAGTGTGTCACCAACATGAAAAGTTTGGAAAGCACTTCCTTAGGGCGTGTTCATAAATAAGAGCTTTGAGGACTTCTGTGTATGGGCTACAAAGAGATGGGAAAAGGGCTACTCATGGTGCTAATGTGGAATCTCTCACACTTCCTGATACTAACTTCCTATAACACATGAAGTAGACTGTCTTTTTACTCCACTGATGGTTGTTGTGGGGATACATTCAAAGCTTAGAGTAGCTTCAGTCCTGAGAAGATTTCAAAGAACTTCCCCTTTCCCAATGGCAAGTTGATTTTACTTATATAAATCCTTGCCTATCTAATGATTTCTACCATTTAAAGACTGCCATGCTACAACTCCAGATCAGGATTGCGTTTATTTGCCAGACCATAGAAGTGTTATGTTTTTGGACTACAGTTCCATGAATTTCTGAGACAGCATGCTCGTAACTGGCTAGAGAATTCTGGGAACTGTAATTCAAAATGATGAAGTTTCCAAGCTCTTTCCTTTTCATAGGAATGTAGGCAATCATTTGGTATTTCTCTGGAACTTTGGTGAAGTGAGTGATTACATCCTGCCCTATAACTCTTTCTGTCCCTGCTGACAATCCTGTCTGGTTCATAGAACAACTTTGAATTGCTTTGGTGGCAGGTGGCAGGTCAGGTTGATTATTTATAAATAAAATCTTTTTTTTTTAAGCAATATGGGTTAATTGTGCTTTGATTGTCTGCTGACTCTGTGCCTAACAAATCTGGGTCTTAGGTTTCTTTGCTGAAATCTGGGCATTGCCCTGCCATCCTGGCTAATGAAAGTAGCATGGCCTGTTTGAGATGCGTGCCCATGAGGCTATGCTGGACATGGGTGGCTGATGCATAGGTAATGGTGTCCTTTCTCCTGTAGTGGGCCGGCTCCTTATTGAGTTCAGCTCTCCCATGAGCATGGAGAGGGTGCAGCGCGAGAACCCAGATGTTCAGGAGGGTGGGAAGTACTCACCTCCGGACTGTGTGCCTCGTCAAAAGGTGGCCATCCTCATCCCTTTCCGCCACCGGGAGCACCACCTCAAGTACTGGCTGCACTACCTGCACCCAATTCTACGACGCCAGAAGGTTTCCTATGGCATCTATATCATTAACCAGGTGTGTTGGGAGAATTGATATGGGCAGGGTGGTGGTTCGGAAACCAAGATGGTAGGTTGACATACACACAACATTGGAAAGAAAGGTTGACATGCGCGCTACATTGGAAAGAAAAGAAAGATATTGATTTAGGAGAGTGGAAATTAAAAGTTCTGGATACGGTAGAGACAGAAAAGTTACCATTTTCATTGAAAAATAAACCCATCCAGAACTTTGAAAGGGAATGGAAAGGAATTTTGGAATGGATAAAAATTTAAAAGTATATGAAAGCAAAGAAAGAGATAATGTAATTGTTTTCTCTTCTGTAAAATGTAACTGTTATTCTTTCTTTTTCTTTTGGTAAATGGAAACAAAGAAGACTCACCTGGAGTAAAATAGTATGGAAGCGGGGGGAGGGTGTGATATATCCGATAATGGGATATATCCACTCTGTTTTTTATACAACAAAACTTTTAATAAAAATATTTAAAAAACCCACACAAGATGGTTATGTTTAGCACATAATGCTATATAATCAATATGGGAGGAACCTGACAGAAGAAGGATACATCTTAGTCTTTGTTTGTGTTAGTCTTTGTCTGATTGGAAATCTGAGCAGAGATGAGCAACCTGTGGCCTGATGGCTGCATTTGGTCAGTCTAATATCAAAGCTCTTTGCAAGCAGCTGCTTCAAACTTCTGTCAAGAGTAGTTGGCCCTCCCTGCTGGCATGCTGTTGGGGAAGAGAGCAAAAAGGGGATGCCAGAAAGGTGGAAAGAGAAGAAGTTTAGAAAGGGTAGAGGAAGCGGTTCAGCCTGCCTTTGACTGTGCTCTCCCATTGTTGGCTTCATCTCACCCACTGTTGGCTTCTAATTCAAACTTATGTCCTGTCCCTCACACAAAAGGGCTACTCACTCTGAAACAGGCTTCCTGCTTCGGCGGCAAGCAATGTATAGACATTTGATGCCTTACCTTGGGTAGCAGGTTGCCCATGGCCACTGCAATTGAGGGATAAATGTGGAAGGCCAGACAGATGCTTTTTTTATGCTTCTTCATTTTACCTTGATTTCAGGCCTGTCTGATTTGATCACTGCTCTAAAATATGATAGGTGGGATTTTGTAAAATAATTTAAAGAAGGCCCAGTTTTAGGACAATGAAAAATAACTCGAGAGAGGCTATGCAGATGTGTTTTGAAAGAATAACAGGAAAGGGCTTGACCCTATTCTTAATGATCTTTCCCTATAGTTTGGTGAAGATACTTTTAATCGAGCCAAACTGCTGAATGTGGGCTTCCTGGAAGCCCTGCGAGATGATGAGAGCTATGACTGCTTTATCTTCAGTGATGTCGACCTTGTGCCCATGGACGATAGGAATCTCTATCGCTGCTATGACCAGCCTAGGCACTTTGCTGTCGCTATGGATAAATTTGGTTTCCGGTAAGTGAGCAGACTGGAAGTCTCCTTGCCAAATACTCTGAGCTGCACTGGCATGTGCATTAGACTGCTCCAGTAATTGGTTTACCTTATGTATTACTTTAAAGCAGACAATAGCAAACAGTTAATGGATCTTGCTGTTGGTTCGTTTCCAAACCAACAGACTGGGCTCCCACACAGACATCTCCAGATTAGCTCTACTAGGAATTAAAGGTTGTGGCTTCATGCTGTCTGATCTTTCTTTGAGACACCAGTAGCCCTTCGATATTCTTCAGTTGGAGGCAAAGTGAAATGTGGGGTTTGATCTTGTTGTGCATATAGCTTTCCTTGGACTACCATAGACTTAAATCTTTCACTTTGAAGATTCTCTGGATGAGTATATCTTTCCTTCAGAGAGAAGGCACTTGCACTAATTGTGATTTGGGCCTTGTGGGAAGTTGCCATCTGTTGGCCATTGGTTTGGGGTGATAGGTCTTACAATCCGACAACACTTGGAGGGCCACTGGTACACCCTGCAGTATGAAAACTTCCCTCTTACAGATCCACCTTTCTCACATTGCTAAATCATTTATAGGATTTCAGTGGTTAAAAGTCTTTGCTGCCTCCTATGTGAAACGTGGAAACATTCCAGGAATGTGATACTGCATTACAGAATGGACATTTACAAAACTTTTAAGCTGCTAACATAATAAGGGCGCTGTAACCTGTCTGAATATTTCATGTTGTAAAGTATTGCCCACTTACATTGCCTTTTCTTGCTTAGTTTGGCAGGTAAGGCTGTGTGAAGTAGCATTCTAGAGTCCAGCTAAGGAGATGGAAAACTTGGAAGGATTTTGGGGTGGGGACATGATACAATGGGAGCAATGGTTGACTTTGGAAGCAAGGCTCTAAAGTGCAGCAGGATGATCCAGGGTCTGTATTCCTAAAAACATTCCTGAGTTTGACTGGTTTCCCCCTCTCCTGCTTGCCTCCTGCAGGCTGCCATATTCTGGCTACTTTGGAGGTGTCTCTGGCCTGAGCAAGACACAGTTTCTGAAGATCAATGGCTTCCCTAATGAGTACTGGGGCTGGGGTGGGGAAGATGACGACATCTTTAACCGGTGCGTAAGAGGCTGGGTTGGGCCAGACATGGCCAGTGCTTGTTCTCTTATGGGTTGATTGTAGTAGCTATGTAGTCTGTCTGCCATGTGGTATATGTGGGAATTGGTGGGAGGCTGTGTTCTCTTATGGGTTGGGATAAGTGCATAAATGACAAATGCTGGCACATAATCACTATTTTTCCTAGAATGATGTTCCCATGTCTGAAACAGGAGGGTGTGCAGGCAGGCTACTGTTCAGCAGAAGAGAAACAACCAAACATATATCTGTGAGCCAGCGCTCTGAAAACTAGGAGTGGGGAGAGGGCTGATGGGTGAAAAGTGAGGACTTATTACTGTCTTATTTTGAGTGAGGGCAGAGCATGGACTTGTTTGAAACCAACCCTTTTGCTGATCCTCTGAGTTGTAATTTTTCTTTGCATAGGATCTCACTGAATGGCATGAAAGTGTCCCGTCCTGATGCCCGTATTGGACGCTATCGCATGATCAAGCATGAGCGCGACCGGCACAATGAACCCAATCCCCAACGGTGAGAGAAGCTATGCTGCTTCTGTTCATGGTCCAGTACAAGCTAAGTAATCTACATGTGAACTAAAAATCAAGTCTTCCAGAAGGAAATTTATCTTCTCTTTGTGGTATAGCACACATAGTGCACAAATCTGTGGCCTTCCAGGAGGAATTGGATTCTGAATTCCCATCAGTCCTGACCTTGGGGCCACTGGGAATTAGAGTGCAAAACATAGGAAGAGCTACAGGTACAGCTGAAAAAGTTACTTTAGGAGACTTAAATCTACTTGTTAGCTCCAACTAGAGTAGATCATTGAATCAATGGAACTTACATAAGTGTTGAGTTACCAGCTTCTCATTGATTTCATTGATCTACTCTGGATGGAACTAATAATTGGATTTAGGCTTTGAACGCTGAGTCTCAGAGTCCTCCATGGGAGCAGCCATTCTAGCTGGGAAACACTGAGAATTTTAGGCCAAGAAAGTGGCAACTGCTGCTTTCTGTAATAGTGGGATCTGAACTTTAAATATCCAAGCTACTGGACCCTACCCCTAGATTAGATTCAGCATTATGGATAGCACCTATAAAGTTTGAGCTACAGCCCAGATCCTCGAATCACCACCCCACTGATAATGGCAGCCAGCAGTTGCCTCTGCCAAAAAGTTACTTTCTCAGCTCTGATGGTAACTTTCCTACCCCTGCTCTAGTATGTTCATGAGGTTATCTTCAACAGGCTGTAAGCTCCTAATTTTCCTTGTAGAGTTTTCTATTGGTGGGCATTGCTCTCTTTCCAGTCTTGTGCTCATTTCAGTTCTGCCCCATTAGTATTACAAACTGCAGACAAGGATTAGGAGTCCCCAACATAAACCAGGTGTATTTGAATAAAGCTCTGCTGTACTGATGCTCAGCAGGGAAGCAGAATGCTTCCTATGCCCTGCTGGTGTCTTAAATTTTTATTATGTAGAATAGATCTTGAAAAGAACTACCCTTTTGGACCAGAATTTCCCAGCCAGCATGATTATTGAACGTGTTGTCTGGGGGATTCTGGGAGCTGTAATCCAAAAATAATTTTCCAGCCTCTGAGGTAGAACCACAGATATGCCACACCTAGCAGGGTATCTATTCTGGATCACTTGAGGACAATAAACTCACCTCAGCTTCATCCTACCCTGGCAGGCAGAAGCACATCAACATTCTACTTGAAAGATACTGTGTGGTTTAAAAATGTTAAAGGTTGGTGGTAAATTAAAACATGAATTGTACTTCTTGGGATTAGTAGAAGTTCAACTGGAGAAAAACCACAGCAAGATACTATGATACCTGACCACTACAGCACCATTACTATAGACACAGAAGTGGAAGAATACCGTTATTCCAGTGAAAGAGACTGTTGGATTTAGCTGAAATGGATAAACTGACAACATTGAATGGCAAAAAATCAGTAGTGCCTTTTGTGAAAAATTGGGAACTGTTAATTTGGTGTTTTGTGAGAAAAAAGGGTACAGTATGCTACTTGTGGGATTTGACAATTAGTATTTTTGGATAAGTAGCAGTTGAGATTTTTGAGTGGTATTTGTAATTAGGGAAATTTCTTCTATGTAGATCTACCTACAATCTGCCTTAGGGAAGCTTGAAACCACTTCTTAAAAGACTTTTTGTTTTCTGTACTTATTTTTTAGTATGTACTATTTCATATTTTGAGGTTTTTTTGTCTGTTATTTTTTAAAAACATTTCTTATTATTGTAATTTGTCATTTTGTTGGTTCTTTATTCTTTCTGTTTTGTTTGTATGTATTCTAAAAATAAAATAAAAAAAATTCTACTTGACAGCAGAATGAGATAGCCTGTCTGCCACAGTGCTCAAATGCATTCAGCATGTTCAGCTGTCCAGGATCCCTATCATTCCTTCCGTGGGATATCACTAGAGATTCTTGTTTTAGCTTCTTCCCACAGGTCTTAGTTGTGAGTATATTCCCTGAGACTCTGAACTTAAGGGACTGTGAACGCACTGTTTGTGTTTTCAGAGGAAGCAATTCTGTTTTAGCAGTTTTGTACAGTATTAATGGATTAAGATTCAGAAAGGTACTTCATATGCTGGAGATGTTATTTAGAATTTGCTGAATTGTTCATTCGTGATCTTTTAAGGCACTAACTCAGACTCTCTCCAAATAACCCAGAAGCTGTTAGATCTTCTGTTTGATTTTTTTTTTGAGAGCATATGTGATAAGTTAAGCTTTCCTTGTTGTTAGCTTAAATGTTAATGTCAAACTTTATTTGTGTGATGAGATTATCTCTTGATTTTCCTGACAGGTTCACCAAAATCCAGAATACCAAGGTGACCATGAAACGTGATGGCATTGGCTCACTGCAGTACCGCCTGGTGGAAAAGTTTCGCCGTCCCATGTACACCAACGTAACCGTGGAGATTGGCCGGCCACCACCGCGTCCCCCTCGGGGTTGACTCTTTGCTGCCTGGCCCTCCCCATGGCCCCATGCATGAGGAGCTGTGTGGATTCCAGCCCTGACTGGTTCAGAGGACTGAGTCCTGGCTTGGAGGACCTGTCTGCCTCCTTTGTGGGGATGAGTGGGAAAGGCCAAGAAAGAGGTCTTTGCCTTGCCTTGGCCTTTGGCTGAAGCCCCATTTCCTTATCACTGATTGATTCTTCACAGTGCCCTTTCACAGGTTGGGGTGTGAATGTTGAGTGTGTTACAGTGCCTGGCTCAGTGCGCGAGGGTTCTGGGCACAGCCAAGCCCCATTCCTAGTTGAAAGGTGCCCAAGAGGAGAGGAAGACTTATGCAGGTCTTTGGTAGAGCCCATCCTCTCCCTGAACTCTTCAGGGCCATGTTCCCTAAAGATTCCAGAAGTACAGTAGCTGTTCTTTTTTCTTCCTCTTCTTCTCCTCCTCCTCCTCTTCTTCTTCCTCCTTGCAGCCTGCAAAACTATACTGCCTTCTTGATCCTTCCTTCCAGGGTGTGGCATGGCTCTATGCCAATGGTCAGCTGTCAAGGTATCAAGGTGGTTCACTTGTGTCCAATTAGAGGAAAACTCCATCCCAGCAGAAGCTCCAATAGGTCTGGCCACTGCCCACCTCCTTTCATGGCTTGGTGCTGTCCCCTGCTGGATCCTGGCTGTCACTTTTGGGCTCCAGTAACACAGGGGTGTTTCATACAAACTTTCATTAAGAATACTTGAGTGCTTCCTGGGTTAGTGTGGCATGTAGCCTATCTGGCAAGGGGCAAAAGGCACCTTGTTCCTCTTCTGCTGGTGAACTGGGCAGGTAGGTCGGGCAGTGTGGTTGTATCTCTCCAACAGGATGGTTTCTGTTGGAGGGTGGGCTTGCTTCTTGTTTCCATAGGCACAAAGTAGCTTATGAACATTGTTACCGAAGAGAGGAAGATGAAGGTGGCTTCCTGTCTCTTCCCTTCCCCACTCCAACCCACTATTCTAGCAAACAGTCCCTGCACCATCTTCCAGGCAACTGGCCTTTGAGCACTCATACTGCCCTTTGTGTCAAGCTGTCACCTGCCACCTCTAGAGGCCAGGCCCTGGATCTACTGTCTGCTTGTGACACATAGTGGCCCGGTGCCTAGTAATCTGGAGCTGGGAAGCTGCTGGTGTCCTTTAGTTCTGTTCATGGTGCCTGGCAGGTAGACTCTCCTATACCTGTCCACTGTAAGGTGGCAGCTGGGCCAGGCTTGAAGCCAGGCATCAGCGTGTTGCACAGCCCAGGTGTTGGTGACTTTTGTACATTTGAATGTTTTGATCCCTTTTCAAGCCTATGGTGAATGCAGCACTGGTCACTATGATCAGACTTTTGTATTCAATAAAGTTTCGAAACTTGGAGCCTCCTTGTGTCTGGAATTTGAGCAGAGGCGGTAGGTTAGGAAAGCACTGCAGGGGCAAGTTTATACCATTCCTGCAGCAGCAGCAGCAGATGTGTGGCCATCCACATGGTGGATTGTGTCTCTCATTAGTCCTAGCCAATGGTGAAGGATAACAGGAGTAACAGTTCAGCAACATCTGGATGGCCACAGATTCCATCTTCTTATCAATGTTCTCTCTTTTTGATCATACTTACCTTGATAAGGTCCAAATTGCAGAGTTAAAAACTAAATGCTTTGGAACTTAATTCCTTTGTACACTTGGCCCAGAATGCTTTGCACATAGTTGCTGAGCCCAGGAGACAAGAAAACTATTCTACAAGGATTCTTTATTCTTACGTGTTCCAGGACTACACACAAGTGAAACTGTTCAGTAGGTGCATAGTCTGTAGAAGATGCTTACGTTTGATCAGAGCTAGAATGGAACTGATGGGAATTTTGGGGGCGGGCGGGTTTAGATGGCAAGGTAACTCTGTGAATAAAAAGAAGATATGAAGGGGACTTCCTGCTTCAAGGTTTCTGACAGACTTGTCCTTTTCCTTCAGTTTAAGGGCTGAATCCCAGTGGTAGGTGGGACTGAATGCAAAATGGTAGGGCCAAAAAAGCTTATACCGCCAATAACTGAACCTTAGGAGGGGCATTTCAAGCTCTTAGAATGGGAAAAATACCTCTACAAAATCTGGGAAACTGCCAAAGGATGGCATTATGGAGGGAGGAGGTGTTCTCATCTGCTAAAGGCCAAATTGGTAGAAGAAAGAGAATGAGTCTGGATTAAGGACTAGGATTGATAATTACTTATTTATGTGGTTGGAGGGGGCTGAGTTGGGTTGATACTTGTGTGCATGTGCAGGCATATGGACTCATTGGGGCCTGTTGGTAAGATCAGAAGCTAAGAATGTTTTGATAGTTGTCTGAGAAGCTGCTTGGTGTCTGAAGGAATGCAAGCCTAGTGTCCAGCTGTAGCCCGGCATCCTCGTAGCCTCTCACATTTGGCTAAACGGTTTCCTTCCCAGTAGCCAGCATCTTGGCCATCATGACAACGGCATCGGGTGCAAGGCCCCACCCAGACGCTCTCCCCAGCAGGAATAACACGCCGCGGGCTCCCATCTACATAACAGTTGGGACCTGTGGAGACAGGAGAGTGTGTATTGGAATTTGTCAATATGAACTTCCTGGAAATCTGAAAACAGACTTGGCAGGCCGTGCAAGAGCCTCAAAGGACAAATTCTCCAACACTTCAACTTCAGTCCTGTCCATCCCACTTCCTAAGACAGCTCGCCTAAACTATTTTAACCCATCATCTGTGCTAATTGCTGTTTTTTCATTGGATCAGAGGGACATGTTTTATTATATGCCAAGTTCCTCCATTTAAAGCAGGGGGCAAAGCCAAATTTTTGCCAGTTCATTGAACAGGAAGGGTTTGCTGATGCTCCTGAGAAAGGCTTTATCTACCCTTCCTTCCATTAGGATATGGGACCCTCAGCAGATCAGACAGCCTAGGATACTCCCATGGACCCCATGTTTGACAGGCAGGACTCCCTTTCTCACCATCCTTGCAGGTTGGACAACAGTGGCCTTCTTCATAGATGGGATTGACACAGGGTGGAGGGGCACAGTCTGCTACCAGACAACGGGCAATGCCATCTAGGTCACAGGTACACTGCTCACACTCTGAGGGCTGCAGGGGAGAAAGGTTGGTAAATGTGGTGAGGTAGTTTTCAATGGCAATGTCTTTCAGTCTTTTTGGACAATACCAAGTATTCCCCAGCGGGAATATTTGAGATATTCTGGGAGCTATAGTCAAAAAAGTAGATTTTCCAAATGCTGCTTTACATACATAGACATATGAAATAATTCCCAGGAGTCATCATGCCTGTGTAGTGTTTTGCAGTATGCATATTCACACAAACTAGCACAAGGATTATTACACATCTTACAGAAGAGATCTGGTTCTGGTTCTGGACCATCGAGCACTTATTTTTCCTTTGAAACTTCAAAAAAGAGATGCATCTGCAAGCAGGTGAGAAATATGATATCTAGCTGAGAAAGCATGTTTACATACCTGTCCCTCTGTCTTGCCTACTTGGGAAAAGGTGAACCAATTCATAATGGAAATAGAGGGTCCACCTTTCCTTTTTTTGTAATGGGTGAATCATTCTTACATTACAGAATGGATAGTCTTGACAGTATTAGGATGATACCATCAGAGGGCGCTGGCAACCAAGATCTGAGCGATTCTGTTGAGGAAAGAGCCTCTGTTCCGATCTTCCTTGAATTCATGTCACCTTGCCAAGTCTGGTCAAGTAAGGCGCTAGTGGCTCGCCCAAGCTCTCAAATAGGCTTGTAGCTGATTACTTGAGGAACTGACTGATTATGATAAAAATCAGAAAAGGCTGAAGAGGCTCCTATTGTGCACGTATGTGTAACAGGAAGATGATTATTCCAAGCAAGGAAGGATTATCGAGGATCCCAGTATGCTAAAAAGGTCCATGACTCTGGACTAAACTGCCCTGGAATCAAGTCCCAGACCAAACTCTTCCTTAAAATATCCTACAGAGGATACTAGCATCTTCATCTGCCATTCACTGCTACAAGCACAGCTTGAACCCAATACTGTCCAAGTCAAACTACTAACAATAGAGACAAATGAGGGAACTGATAACAGTGCCATTATGTAGTTATCAGTCTTGAATCTTATTCTCGATTCCCCTTTTTCTTTGGTTCCTGCTGGCTGGTATTCTCACCCACAAAGAGATTCTGCCTTATGTGAAATTCCCTATCTTTCAAACCAATGGAATTGTTGTCTGAACTCCCTCTTTGGGTAATAAAGTTGGGAGATTCTTTAAATAGAGCTGAACAAGTGATTGATTTTTTTTTTAAAAAAATCACTTGTTTATTCCAGGTTACCTGCCATTATATTTTTAATCATAACCCTAAAGCTCAAGGATATAAACATGCATATAAAATGTACCAAACTGGATTCAGATACCGTTCAGAAAAAAGGACAAATAAATGAGTCTTAGACCAAAGCAAGCCTGAATTCTCCCTAGAAGCCAAAATGACCAAACTGAGGCTTTTATACCTTAGATATATCATGATACAACACCACTCACTAGAAAAGACTACAATGCTTGGTAAAGTAGAAGGCACCAAGGGAAAAAAAAACCTTACAGGTAGACTGGTTTAGTCCAGGAGGCTATAGCCCCCTGCTGTTGATGTTCTCTTGAAGGTCTAATCTGTTGGGTCACCATAAGTAAAAGCCAACTTGACAGCAAATAATAATATTGCATACACAAACAGTGTTTTTAAACTGCATAGAAACTAGGCATTTTCCTTTCTAATGTGCCACTTTTGTATCTTTTTGGCTTTTCTAATGTAATTAACTTGTCCAGTTATAGTGTAATCCTATACTAGTTAGAAGTAAGTCCTGCTGAGTTTAATGCGATTTAGCATGTGTGGTCCTAAACAAATTTTCCCTTTGAATTCTCCCCTCGCTCAAATTCTCTTGAATCTGAATCCCACTGCCAGTTGTTGCAAAAATAACAGAGTATTCTAGTGTCAGATATGGCTGGCCTGAGTGGTTATATCTACGCCCCAGAGGTTTAGGGCCCATGTCAGCTCAATCTGGGCATCCTTAAGGAGTGAAGAATTAATGAAAAGCACTGCTAGAGAATGTGAGTGGAAAATGAGAAGCACTTGTTTTAAACCAAGTTAAGACTCCAGCTGTTCATTCCAAAGAATTTGATCTTGAATACATCAGCTGACTGACAGGAGACACCACAGGATATCTGTCACCAAAGACCACACATAAGAAGTGTTCAGTAGATTTGGTTTTGTAGATAACTAGAACAATTCACCTGGAAGAAGTTCTCTGTTCATTCTCTGGCTAGTGGCATGGATTGGCTCTTTATTCATCAAAGTTTTTTTTTTTTGCAAATGCTAAATTAATTGCTGAGAGCCTTCCTGGGATATGAAGCAACAATGTCATAGTATTCTCCGGTTCCTGATCTGACCCCCTGAAACCCGCCTTTAAATCCAAGCAGCTGTACCAAGTGAAGGCATTCTGTGGCGTTGGTGCCGAGCAGGGCACTGCAGGATCATGCATCCAGCCCCCTCCTGCCAGTGAACCACAGCATGATAAGCAGAAGCAGCAACCCTGGTGAGGTCCGTTCACAACTTTTCATTGCACCATAGCTTGTTGGTGGGAGCTGGCTGTATGCATCATCCTTCAACACCTCACCAGCAACCCAGAACTCTTTTGCTCAGTACAACTGCCTGCCTTAAAGTGGGGTTTGGAGACATTTGTGGTTATGGCAATGGTGCCATGATGATAAATGTGAATATGAAAACAGTTATGTAATCATAACATAACTAGCTTATGACACAACTGCCTAAAAGAATGCCTGTCAATGTTTTCTCTGGACACATAGTTCACACAAATGTGCAGTCTTTCAGTCTCATCTCCAAACAGATCTGACTCCCCTGGGTTAGGGCAGAGAAAGTGCCAAAGTCCCCTTTCTCCTGCCAGCACACTGCCCAATTCGGTTATACACAATCATCTTACCACATTCGCTAGGGTTAGGGGCACAGGAACCCCATGAAAATGAAAAATCGTGAATAACTCTTATGCCCTTCCAAACCATATTTAACACACAGAAAATTATGATCACCATATTCAACCCGCCATAGATTCCTTTGAGGCATCAGGGTTCCTTCACAAGCCAGAAGGGGATGGCTGGTGGGGCTTACAGCCATCTCCACTGCTGCCCCACACCATTTTTAATAGGGACTTACAAGCCTCATTCACAGTTTCTCAGCCACACGAGGCTTGCAGTCCCTATTAAAAATGGCATAGGGAGGCAGCAGAACTGACAGCAAATAATCCCTGAATAATCAAATCCACAAAAGTGAAATCTGCAAATGTGGACGGCTGGCTGTACATAAATTGTTAGGGTTGAGACTCAGATTCTAAAATATACTGCATGTAACTCTAGCAGCAATGCACAATGGCCAGAAAAAAGATGCTTAACTGCTAATGTCAGGCTCAAGAAACAAAGATGAAAGTTAGCTCCTACTACCAGTAACACTTCCTTTTTGATTTAGAAGTTGTCAAAAAGATTTTATGTTAAGGAAACATCTTTATAGGCCTGCCAATGTCACAGAGCAATCTTCATCAGATACTTCTCTACACTAATGAAACAGACTTTGAAAAAACTACCTTTTGGTCTACAGCTCCAAGTACCTCTGGGCACCATGGCCACACTATAATACAGGGGGCGGGGGGAAACCCAAAAACTTCCCAGCTCTGCAAACTTTTTGATCGGTTGTACATTCAGTTTTTTATGGCTTTCACCAAATATGGAAAAAAAACTTTGAAAGCCGAGATAGGGAGTGGGGGCAGTCTGGATTCCCGCTTTTCCTTCTATAACTGTCCTGTCTTACGACTTTCTTAGCAGATCGAGATTCAGAAGAGAAAGGACGCTCTTTTTGTGAGCCCTACATTCCTCCTTTGTGAGCAAGCGTTCACTTGGTTAAGAAGATTCTCACAATCCGGGCTGCTGCCCATTGCCCATCCTGCTGCCGGCCACTTCTCAGGCCAGCTCCGCTGCCACCCGCCCTCCCCGCGTGGATGCCTTACCTGGAAGTGCTGTCCCAACTCGTACACCTGTCCCCGGTGCTCGCAGCCCACACGTTCGCAGCGTGGGCAGCAGTCGTTCGGGTAGTGGCTGACGTGAATGCAGGCAGGTGGCAGCGCGGTGCAGTCAGTGCGGGCACAGGCTGGCCCTTCGGGCGTGCACTCACACTGGGTGCAATGGTCACTGTCCAAGAAATACCACTCTCCCACGTAATACACGCTCCCGTTGGCATCGCAGGTGCTCACGGGGCCCGCCAGCCCAGGGACGGGCACCAGACTCACCACCAGCAGCACCAACCGGGCCAGGGCTGGCTGTGCCGAAGGAGAGGGCATCGCCAAGGGGTTGCGCCAGGGGTCGACGCTGGGCGTGGGCGCCGGGGAGAGGGGAGGACTGAAGAAAGGGAGCGAGAAGAGATGGGCAAAGGGGGCATCTAGTTCGCTCCAGCCGGCGGGTCCCGCCTGTAAGCGCTGAGCGAAGCCGCAGCTAGCTAAGCGTCCAGGCAGGCCGGCCTCGGCCTTTGTGCCGCCGCCGCCGCCGCCGCTTCTTCCCGCCCCTTCATGAAACCCGAGCCGGTCCGAGGGGATCCAGTGCCCCCCTCTCCCAGCGAGGGTGGCGGGATCTGGGCGGGGGTGGGAGGGCCTTGTCGCGGTGCGTTGCTCCCCGCGAGCGCCTCCCGCGAAGCCTGCCAGCGCGCTCCAGCCGCCGCCCTGCACCGTCCGCGCGCCCGGCTCACGCCCACCCCGGGCCGGCCGGCCGGCCCCAAACGCTTGCGACTTAGGCCATTTCCGCACTAGGCTGTTATAGTGCTATTATTCCACTTGCAACATCCTACGGAATCCTGGGTCCCCTCCCTAAACTGCAAACCCCAGGATTCCTTACGATGTTGCAAGTGGAATAACAGCACTATAACAGCCTAGTGCGGAAAGGGCCTTAAGCGCTCATCCCAAGAGGAGATGCTGCGCCTCCTCAGTCCCCAGCCTCGGGAGCTTCCGGCGCAGAGACGCGCGTCTGCGCCTCTCCCTAGATCTTCTTTTCCCGCCACAGAAATCTAGATATGGACTGACAGAGAAAGAAGTTTCTTAAGTGTATAGCCAATGCGTAAAGGTTATGGGACTCGTTCCGTCCCTCTGTATATGCCTGCGTATAAATTTAAATCAGTACTAGGAGTTTTGCAACACGGGATTCCGCGCAAGGCTATCCTTTCCAACCCCTGGATTCAGCTCCTTTAAGAGGCGGGGTTTCCGAGGAGCGAGGTGGGGCGTTTCTATGGAGACGGCCAGTGTACGTTCCTCAGAGCTGAGACAGGCAGGGGGATGGGGAGGTCATGAGGAATCGGGGAAAACCGGAGGGTGAGACCCAGCTCGCCCCCATCCGGCTCTCCGCCGAGCTCTGCCTGTGAGGAGTGCGGAGGGGTGTCGGTGGATCTTGCGGGCGAGCCCCGGGGCCAAGAATGTGGGGCAGAAGTAGGATCCCTTAAAGAGGGCTCACAGACGGGCCAAGTGTAGAGAACACCTGGGGTAAGTGGGGGGGGGCTTCTGATCCTGGGATGGGTGGAGCTGAAAGGGTCAGTGGTGCATAGTACAGACTGCCTCAGGGCAGTGGGAAAAGGCAAAGGTTGGGAGAGTTACCTTTTGACGACAACACCCATAACCCCCAACAAAGGCGGGGGACTTAACCCCCCCCCAAGTTTTATTTGTCTCTGAAAATGGGTACCATGTTTGCTGGCTATATTAAAGTTGCTTAATGGCTCACTGGAAGTTAGCGTGGTGGTCTTCAGAATTCATGTGTGATGATGGGATTGTTATGTTGCAGGAAGAAAAATTAGCCACACATATGTCGCTGTGGCTGATCTGGAGCTGGGGCTGAGGGAGTCTTGGAGTGGGAATAACATGCCATGAACCAATGGGTCTTCTGTAACTGTTTGCTCTCTCATCTGTACCATTTGTTCTTTTCCTTTAAAGCACCAGGCCTTTATTCTAGCATTGGCGAGTGCTTCCATGTTGTCCTTACCTGTTGCACCTGGAGAAGCCTTACAGCCTGTTCCATCACTCTGGAGGATGGTAGAGGAGCAACTAGCACCCAGTGAGAGGCTTGAGGTGAAGGCTATCCTGGGTGACGATGTTGTGGAACGAAGCCTGGAACTTCATGCTGAGGTTAAGTACGGGGACAGCTGATTTTCTCTGAATGAGAGCTCTAGGCCAAATATATAACCCACAGTTGTGCATGCTTTTTATCTTCCTACTTCAGATGATAGACAGGACAGCAAAACAAAGGCAATAACTCTCCACTTTGAATAGATAGTTCTTGGTGGCTGGTACAACAGAATTTCCTGAGCCCAACATCAGTTCAAGATCTAATGAGCTACAGATGTAGCATCATTTTGGAAAAAGGTGCTTTGCTGATTAACAGACCTAGCCTTCACAGAGCATCCTGTGCTTATTGTAGGATTGTGGGAGGTGTAGTCCAGTATACTTGGAGGGCACCCATTTGGGAGAGGCTGGAGTACAGATATGACACAGGCACTCACATGTGTGCAGGGAGATTATCATGCCTTCTGTGTAATGTTTATGTGTGGTTTTCTTGCCTAAACATGACCTGGAGTACAAAGATTCCTGTAGTAAGCAGCTGAATGCAATTTAGAAATGTACAAAAAAGAGAATAGATTGTATTTTTTCTTTAAAATTTCTATGATAGTTTGCCAATACTCTTGGTACTTTCCCACTACCATTTCAGAAGTTTGTGAAAGAACCACAGTTTTGATGAGTTATCTAAAGGACACTATAGTTTCACAATGTGAACTGGAATCCTGCTGGGCAGTTATGCATGCATTACATAGAGTTATGCACTCCTAACTGTTCTGCATTCACAATCACTGTGCAGCTCCTACTTTAGTTTAGGCCTTTAGGGGCTGGGTAGGGAATGTGAAAGTCCCCAAGTCTACTGGAAAGCAGCCACTGCAATTGATGGAGGCCCATTTCCCTGTCAACTGGGAAACAGCTGGCTGCATGCACTCCCGCGAAAGGGGGCAGGAGGATGCGAGCGCATGGCTCGAGCGCATGGCTCGCACTTGCACACCACCACCGAGGAGGGAATGGAGCCTAAGACCACCGTAAATACATATTTTCCAATGGTCTTAGGTGACCCCTGTGAAAGGGTCGTTCGACCCCCAAAGGGGTTGCGACCCACAGGTTGAGAACCGCTGGTATAGGCCAGTTATGTTCACATTGTATGTGTGTATGTGTCTTTAAATCGTAGGGTTTTCTTAGGCAATTATTACCCAGAATTGGTTTGTATGAAAACACATGTTTCAGTTACATAGGGAGGGAAGGTGTAATCACTCACAAGATTCCTCTCTATGTACTTGTTGAAAACAAGTACATAGAAAAGGCACATTTGTCAATTTGCTCAAATTAGTGTGTGTCTAGAGGAAGCCACCCACCCTGCTCTTTTGAAACAGCCACTTTTATTTACTGTTTTTAGAAGGCTACAGTAGGGCATGTGATTTGGCTAAAACTGGGCAGAGCTAAAGAATGGGGCTTGTGAATTTCATAATGCCCCTTCTCTCCCCCTGCTGCAAAAGTAGAAAATACACAAATATCAAAATGTGTGTCTCTGCGTGAAGGGAGTAAGCATAGTGGAGAGAGTGGGGACCCAAGGTCCAAACCAAGTCAGGGAAAGGAGATGGAATAGGGGGTTGGCAGCATGGTGGCCCATCTCCTATGTTGGGTGTGTGTGGGGGTATTGGGAGAGGGTTTGTGGTGCTGAGAAATTGGGCTGTGATCCATCCTTATCTGGCCAAGCAGCAGCTGATAGAGGAGGAGTACCAGAGGCAGGTTTTAAAAGGGCTATGTGGCCTGATCGGAGCCACCAAAAGGGAAGATTCCACTTCCCCTGAAAAGAAGTGTTGGAGGAGGGGGCAGGGGTTGGAGAAACTTGCAGAGAATCAAATCTGTGACAGTTAACTTTACAAATGTGGAGGGCCAACTGTAATTCAAATGCTGGCCATGAGCAACAATGTACATGCATTTTTCTACAGCAGGAGATGTTCATTGGGAAAAATGATTTATGCACAAGGCCTTAGCAAGGGTGGCCATTTTAGGGTCTCCCTACGCCCACCTGCTTTCTGACTCTGGTTTGGATTCTGTGTGGAAAGAAAGCATCTCTGCTATTGTGAAAGCCAAAATGATGCTGTCACCCCCTCCCTGCTTGACAAGGTCTCCCTTTTCTCACCCCCAGCTCAGCTGGTTCCTAACGCTTGGCCAGAGTCTCTAATCCTTGCTGTTCCAGGCCCTTTGTTCTCTTCCAGCCATTCATGCCCTTTCTATAGTCGTCCCAATCCTAACTATGGCCAAGAAGAATGGTAAACATCCCAGAGACTTTCACATGGTAAAACATCGCACAGGCCTTATCTCTCTGAAACCAGAGAGAGCAGATCAGTCTGAAAAATTGTTACCTCTTTTTTTCCATTTACATGTTTGGGGCCTTGCTTGTCCCCCAAGCTGAGCATTCAGCTTAAACCCTCCCCCCTTTTGTGAATAGTAATGCTCACCTGGCTTTCTGATCCCTTTTCATTTCAGGACTGTCAGAGAAATTTCTTCTATATGGATTTATCTATAATCTGCCGTAAGAAATCTTGAAAACACCATTTTTTAAAGATCTTATTGTTTGTAGTTAGTCTTTAGTATGTAGTATTTAATTTTTTTTGTCTATATTATTCTTTTGATCTGTCTTTTTTATTTGCTTATTGTTGCAATTTGTTGTTATTTCTTTTTGTTTTGTTTTGTTTGTAGGTCTTTTTTTAAATCTTAAATAAAAAAAAGGTTGGCCCAAATTCTGCTTTTCTCTTTCCTATGTTTTTTTTTTTATGTGCCTTTTACCCTCCCCGCTTCCAACAGCCAAGGAAGCAGTTGTGCCCTAGCAGTCCCTCATGGATGTGTGAGCCAAAAAGAGACTTGTCCTCCAAATGTCCTACATTATGTTTATTGTAGCTGAGGATATTTTTGCTTCATGACCTTGACTTTCCTCACAGAGGGAGGGGGTGGTTGTGTCGGGGGATGCCCTCGGTTTACCACCTTTTATGGAGCTTCACTGGTAGTGGAGATGAAAATTCAGTGCCCTTGTGCCAACTATGATGGAATGACAGCATCCTCAGACAGTCTGCAGGGGAGTGTGAATGTATTATAAGTAGCTGTGGGATACTTATTAAACCCTGTCTGCAGGGTAAGATTAAACGCCTAAAAGTTCTACCCTTAATCTCACTTGATCTGTAGACTCATAGCTCAATCCCATTCTTTAGTCAGGTTAAATGTTTTACTGAAGTTGGTGGGCTCCTGTCTAGTGTATATGGGAGCAAATGGGGAGATTCCTCTGACAGCACATCTGTTTCTGTGTCAATGTCAGGTTGTATGAATTTTTGTTTATGGCTGTGCATTGTCCCTAATCTATAGTCTAACCGCTTTCCTGTTTACAGGTACAAACCCTGCTGGAATTCTACCAGGAGCTTCAGTTGGGCCACCTAAGTCTAGAACTGAGCCCTGTGCCTGCAAATGACAGCCGAGCCTTGTTGGCTGCCCCTCCCCACCTCAAGGAGCTGGTGAGGGAGGAGATTCGCCTTCTCCTGATTGGGCTGCAGCAAAAGGCTTTACAAGAGGGCAGGTACTAGGAAGGAATCAGATGATTAAAAGCTGACTGAGGGGCTGGGATGTGACAACAGTGAGATTTTTGTGTTAATTGCAAATGCACATTTTATATATTGGAGCACATCAGTAAATGGCAGCACATAAAACCTGAGTTTCTGGTTCAAAACTGCCACATAAGTTTGGCACAGGTTTGGAAGAGACATGAAATTGGTGATTTGTAGTTAACCCATCTGGCAAGTTACAGTTACAAGATACTTCAGGTTGCTTCAAAGGACCTATCAACCTTATTCCCCAATCAGAGCAGCTTGGATAGCTCCTTGGCAGTTTGGACTAAAATCCAGAGCAGATTTTCTACCTCACTGACATGGAAGCCACCAGCTTCCATTAGATTTTGGGCGTGGAACAAACAGAAGCTGTTTCCGACTTAACGTAGCTGGTGATAGATCTGTATCCAAGGCATCTTTTGTTGAAGACAACCAAGCAGACGGAGTCCAAATTGTAGTTTCTACTTCATCCTTCCAGCATACTTCCCAAGAAATTCCAGCCCCAGTGCTGGTACTTCCTCATCAGATGAGCATGATTGTCACTCAGAAAGCTCACACCTACCCAATACGGCTCATACTAGGGAGATATTTGCATGTGTATGTATATATGTGAGTTTCTCATCTATATCATGGTTCTGCCATCTGACTGCAACTTTCTTTTTCTTTTTTAACCACAAACCCAGGGCTGTGTGTCACATTGCTCTTTCCTTATCTGTAGGATGGAAATCTTACATGATATCCTTTTAGGAGCAAGTGTTCCATTTTGTCATTTTTCTGGCTCCCCTCAGAGCCAAGAAGATTGGTCCTTTTGTTTCTGTGGAGTGCTGAGTGTGTAGCCTGAGGCTGGGGTTACATCCCCATACCTTCAGTTTCAAAAGGGGCATTCATCCAAGTAAGAGCCCAGATCAACAGCACCTGCAGGATCCCTTGGCAGGGGATTAACTCCCAGCCTTGTGCCTGTATAAACAGTTGAAAGCTCAGTGGAGGCAGCAGTCAGAATAGACTGACCAACAATGAAGGAGCTTTCTCTGTCCTCATTTCACCCACACATTGGAATTTTCTCTACCATGTACCCATCCTTCAGAGCTTGCCACTAACCCCCAGTCACAGTTATAGTCACTTCTTTTAGAACTCTTCCCTGTCTTTCCCCACATTGTCTTTCCCCTCAGGCCATAATTCCCCATGTACTGTTTCAGAGGCTGAAGTGAGAGGAGTTGTCCTCTCTGCTTTACTGTTTTGGCTGGAAGGATTTCTCTGGCTCATATTCATGCCAAGTAGTGGGTAATGGCAGTGCTTGATCACAAATCAGATTATGATCCTTCTTTCTTTGCCAGTCCAAAAGTGTGCCCTCTCATGCCTCTTTTGCATCTTTTTATAGGGACCAAGATTGTGCAATTGCTAAATACAGCCCACGTGTTGTCACTTTTGCTTTGAGGGTGAATGCTGGCAATAGTCGTCCTTCATCTGGGAATAGTGCTCTCATCAGGTAAGACCTAGGAATAGTGGTGTCTAGGGAAAAACAAAGACCTCTACACAATGAGCACCTGGCCTCTGTCCCACTCCTAACCTGCACACCTGCACGTTATGGCTAATGTTTGTGCATTCACAATTGGTCCCCGGTGTCAGAACTGTTTTTCTCTGTAGGAAGCCAAACACACTACAGGCCATGGGCTTTGAAATCATACAACGCTCAGTACTTACTTTGTCCATGGGAAGGACTGGTGCAAATCTCCACAGTTCGATTTTGAAGTGTCATACATACTGAGTTGGAGGGCAGTACAGGGTAGCTTGCTCATAGCTGGCAGAGGGAATCTGGGAGCTATAGTCCAAAAGAGGTAAATTTTCCAGGGTCTGATTAAATATATGTAAAGTTTGAATGTATCTTATTTATGTTTATTCATAAGTTAAATCCCTCCATGTTCAACAGGAATTACTCCCTAATTAAGTGTATTTATGATTGCAATCAGATAGATCATTCCAAAATATTCCAACTCATCCACCAAACGAGTAGTCATGCTGTCTGCTCCCTCTCCTAGATTCAAATCTGTATCAAGATGGGGAGAGCTAACCTGAGTTAAGGACCCTGTGTGATCCTCATGCTGCTTTTGTGTCTTGTAATTCCATGTGTGGGTCAGAGTTCGGATAAGCATCCTGAGTCACCTTGACTAGCCCCTTCTCTATAGGGGTGTTATGGAAGAAACCAACAAGACCAAGGGATGTGAGGAAAAAGTTATGGGTATCTCCTGCCAAATCATGGTGCCAATGTTTTATTCTAAAGTTTGCCTCATTCTGGTAAGATTGGTAGTAGAAGGCGCTAAGTCTGGCTACTGGGAACAGCTAGTCCTTCTCACATGATCTTGTACCTCACCCCAGTCTCTGTTCCCCCAGGCCAATGTCCTTTGGAATCACTAATGATCTGGGAGCCTTCTGTAATAAGCTGAATATTGCCCATGTTGGTGAAGTAGCCTCTCGACTTCGGTGAGATATTTTTGTTTTGTTGTACTTTGCTCGCTGTTCTAACTTTTCTTTCTTCAGATAGATGTTGTAAGAATGAAGAAGATATAAGACTGGCTGTCATGGACCAGCAGGGGTGGTGGGAAGGAATAAATCCAGTGCCCTGCTGGCAAAGCATAATGGCCTACAAGTCTACTTCTGTCCGTGGTCTGGGGTGAACATAACGGCTTCTTCTCCTCACCTAGGTGCAGAAAGGCAGTCAGAGGAGGTCCAGTGCAGCTCTTCCATGCTCCAAGTGCCTTTCTGCACCTGGAGAAGGAGAAGCAGCAGCCATCACCCATTACCAGGCAGAAACAGAAACCGATTCTTCATTTCTGGATGCTTAAGAAGAGCCAAATAGTTCCTGGACACACCCCTGTGGCCAATCACTGGCTGTGGGGTACAGCAGCTGCATCTGGGAGCTGCTGGCTGCACTTTTACACATAGCAAAGCAGTTGGTTGCAAAGATGTTGCACAAGGGTGTACTTCCTTCCACAACGGCTTTAAAATTACTTATGTTGCTATAGCCAGGAGTTATGCCAGCAAAGCCCATCTGCAAAATTTTGTCCACACACTGCTTGGATATATTTGTACGCTACCTGGATATTTTGTGTATGACAGCTAGTATATACCATATTTGCTGACATATTAGACGCACCAGCATATAAGATGCACCCCATGTTCCAAGGGGTGTTTTTCGGGAAAAAGTTTTTTAGTACCCTGTAGAGACAAAATGCAGAGGAAAGGAAGGGAGAGTGAAAGGAGTGCTCGCATGAGGCTTTCCCTCCACCCTTCCCTTCTGTTTTGCCTCAGTGGGGAAGAGAAGGGGGAGTGAAAGGAGTGCTCATGAGAGCAGTCCTTTCACTCCCTCCCTTTCCTATGCATTTTGCCTTGGCAGGAAGTTCTCCCCATGGAGGCAACAAGGAAGGGAAGGGGGGGTGCAGGAAGCCTCATGGGAGCCTTCCTTTCACCCCCCCCCACTTTCCTATGCATTTTGTCTTGGCATGGAGAAGGAAGGTGGGTGGAAGGAAGGCACACAATGATGCACCCGGTGTATAGGATGCACCCCATTTTCAAAGACTACTTTTGGGGGAAAATGTGCCTTATATGCTGGCACATGAGGTACGTATTTTGGAACAAGTAAATAAGTGTAACAGAACACCTGGTGATGAAGAGTAGTGAAACTTGTTGCAAAGATAGGAGGAAAGCTGCAAGTGGCAGTATACGCAGCTGTGTGCACTTGAACGATGGGGAACATTGTCTTCTAATGCTCCTCATCTCTTTCTTCATTTGATATTTAAAAGTGAAAACAAAAAAGGATACAGAGAGATTTGCAGGAGTCTCTTTTGAAATGTTCGTAGGTGCATGCGGAGTTCCTGCAATTTTGGCAGTGTTTGTCAGCAGTGATGAAGCTAGGTCATTTTAGATTCTGGACCTAAGTGGCAAATAAACCCTGATGTATTTGCTCTTCCTACCCCCAGCGCATTCTTCTGAGTGTGGTCCTACCCTATATGCATTGCTTGTGAGCTTTCATTCCTTTCCATATGCATCAATAGGGAGGCACCCCTGTCTGCTTGTTAGCATTACAGAATATGATGATGGGATTCACACAGTGTCAAGAAGCAGATGCCTTCTAGATTCATCACCCTTTAGGTAGAGCTGAATATGGGGACTCTGATGTTTGAAAGCTGGCAGTCTCTGTTCCCAAAAGATCCTTGAGGTAGCATTACACAGAGGACTTTGGAAAAATTCTTCATAAATGGCCATATAACTGGGCATCTTTCAGCTTCCGTCAGCAGCTATAGCAAGGAAAAAGAACCCCTGCCCCATGGCACCAAAAACTTGAGAGAGTTTGTCAGTCAGCAGCCTAGGAAATCAGGATGTCAGCCAGATGAGGTTTAATAACACTATCAGATGGTTGCTGTGTGTGGAAGGAATTTGTTATAAACACATATTACTTGTAATTATTTCTTGTCCCTGATAACTAAGATATCAAGTGAGTTACATTACACTTGGTTGGCTGGTTAGAATCCTGTTGGTGACATACATATGCAGAACCCCAAGTTATGTGTATATATATCCTTTTTTTGAACACTGTAAAGGAGATGCTGTTCTCTGTATAAATTTGTTCAATTTCCAGCCCCTGCTCTCCTTGGCATGATCCACATTCCAGAGTGCATTGCCATAGCCATTTACAGTTCTGCAGCTGGGGAAGAAAGCTAATGTTGGCCTTTTGCATCTGCTGCCACTTGCTAGAGACCCCACAGCCTTTAAAAAAGCTTTTAAGTTTGGCATTCATTTGTTTCCCCAAATCTCTCATATGGCATGGATCTCACTGGCAATCCCATTTCTCCTAGGGCTCTGCTGGAGAGTGAATGCTGTGCTCTGGAAAGATATATCTCTTATTTACAGGTAAGGGTTGAACTGATCCAACCCTAACTCCCATGTTTTTTCTGCATGTGCGAGTGCTTAAAAATCTCCGGCACTTTTACTTCAAGTAAAAGTTTGTACTCAGGAAGAGTATAGAGCAACGTTTCCTTAGCGCAGAATAGCCATATTGATAATGCCTTTCCTTCTCTCCACATACATTTATAGGAGCTTGGTCTCTGACATATACTCTGTTAGTCTTATAGCTAATCCTCTGGGCTGTAAGAAAGTATATATGGCGTTGGAGCCCCAACTGCTAGGATCATCAAGTGGGGAGTGGCTCTTGAGTGGGTGTGCATTTGACATCGATTCTAGTTCTATAATTGTCCAAATAATTCCATTTTTTGCTCTTATTCCCAAACTTGAGGCAATGGTTGTGGAAGGAGAGACTAACTAATGTGCAGCATGTTGTGAAAACCCCATCACCATTGGGTTGCAGGATTGACATGACACTGCCTCCTGCTGTCAGTGTGTACTCATTAAAACCAGTTTTGTGATCGTTTTGAGAACTGGAAGGGTATGCCACAGTCATCTGTGACTGCTTGAGGTATATCCCTAGAGAGTCAGGAACTGGAAGTGGATTGATGTACTGGTGCCTATCCTGTGAAGCTTTCTGCCTTGACTGGGATAATTAGAAGACAGGGAGGAAGAAAGTAAAAATAAATAAAAACAAACAAACAAACAAACAAACAAAACAACTACTGTTCTGAGTGTAAGCTTCTTGTAGGTGAGACATCTATATTGTGTGGGAAATTGTACTTGCTCAGTGCTCTTTTTCCTGTAGAATTTTTCCTCCTTCCACAGGGCCAGCTAATGGATGCACATTGGCACACTGCAGAGCTCCTAGAGGCAGCACATGAGCCCACCATGGCTGGTATGCAGAGCTCAGGGCTTATGCCATTGCAGGGGGCTAGGCTGGGGAGTGGGAAGGGGATTCAGCATCAAGGTGCCTGCAGTTACTACACTAAGTCCAGTGTTGCCAGGAAAGAATATTTACATGTGAGGGGGGGATGGTTTTTATATGAGTGCCTACCTTTGTGTTGCTGTTTCCACACCTGAAAGTTGTCTTCTCTCCACAGAACTACAAGAAGAGAAGCGTGCCATGGAGCTGGATTTGCTGCTGAGCCAACCTGAGCCATGCTCTAGCCCTCCTCCGATATCAAAGCAGCTCAGGAGTAGTAGTTACTCACCCCAGCTCAGGTAGTGTGGAAAGCTCTTAACTTAAAATATGAGGAAGCTGTAAAGTGCAGGGCATATGTAGAACTGGAAGGAACTAGAACCTTGTAGAACAGGGATGAGAAATGTGCAGATGCCATATGGTGATGTACAGCAATTCCCATCATTCCTCACTATTGGCTATGATGAGAGTTATAATCCAACAACACCTGGAGGATTATGTGTTCTGTACCCCTGTTGTAGTTGGATGGTGACAAGCTAATGTTAGTTTACGACCGGACTGTTGTATTTATATAACAGTCCTGAGAGCTTGTTCTGTGCAGGAATCTTTGGAGATACAACCTGGATGCTTCACTTGAGATTTGGGTCATGCCTCCTGCTTCCTTGCAACTCTTCTTTTTCATTTTGCAGCAATCCAAGAGGCTCAGGCAAGGGATTCAGTTTTAGGGAGGTCCGTCCTGCTTCTAACATGGCAACTTCATCACATCCCAGAGAACGAACATCTCCTTTATGGCATCAGATGCAACCCTCGCGAGGCCCACCAACAAAAAGCCAGATGGGCTGGATGGACCAAGAGGACAAGGAATTCAGCCAAGCAAAGAAAGATAACCGATCACTGCTGCCCAGATCTGTGATTCCAACACCTCCCAACATGGAAGGCAGAATCACTTCACCCTACAGGACAGTAGTACCAGAGTTACACTCTACCTTCCAGCCTGCGCCTCCTGTGGAACCATGCCCGCTGCCCCGTTTTTGCCCTCGTACCAGATTGCTACGATGTAAAGGACCCAGCTAGGGAAAACTGACCTCCCTCACCTCTGTGAAACCCACATTTTAATCCTCCTAATCTGGAGTGCCATAAGGGGGACATCCTGCACCTGAATGGGGCTTCCTGGCTTTGCTGCTCCTTGGGTAGCATGTTGTGTCAGGTTCCAGGAAAAGTAGGAAAGCAGAGATGCCTACTTGCAAGTACTGCCTTGCCATGAGATTCTCCTTCCCCTCCCCCTCCCCCACCATTTGGATAGTCCCCTCCCTCATTCCCTTTCCCACAAAAAAGGACTATACCATCCTAGGTCCAGGAATATAAATTTCATTAAAATCTATTGGACTTTAAAAATCTACAACTGGGAGAGTCACAGTATGAGAAACGCATCACAATTATTGCTATGAACAATGAGAGGTGGCAAATGGTCATTCCCACACTCTACACAGAAGAGAAGGACAGACATGGAACCATGCATTAAATAGTGCATTTTCGGCGCAGAGGAGGGAAGGCGTGGGTACTGGAGGCTTATGGCAAAAGTACCATCATGGCATAGAGCCATCTGTCCTCCCTCTGTCTGCTTGTGATGCAGACATTTGGCACTTAAACACTGGGCACTGTGTCTGTGCCACTGGCTGGGCAGGTACCATATAGGTAGGAAATCAGATGTGCCCTTGCTGTTGGCACCACAGCTATAACTGCAGCAATCGTGCACAATGGGGAGCTGAGGGGTGCCCCCGACATGCACTGTTTGGCATTGGTAAGTGACTTGGCATCATTGCCCCAGGGCAGAGGGTAGGATAGTGGCTGCCAGGGCTGTCTTCCTTCTCCTCCTCCCAAGCATTCTAAGGGATAAAGTGCAGACAGCAACACTGAAACAAGGGGTGATGGGGCTGGAAGACAAAACCATTAGTAGCTCCTCCCCATCTGAGCCAGTGGAGGCCCTGTGGTGTGTGAGGGAGAGGTTTTACAGCCAGAAGTAGTGCAGGTACCTCTGTAAAACCCTCCTTGCCTGCAGGATGCAGGGGGGGTAGGGTTTCCACCCACTCACCCACCCCACTAATACTGGAGACGTGAACCATACAGAGCCTAGATCTGGCTAGGAATAGAGGGTTAGAAAAGTTGTGCTTTTTTGTCTTTTGTGCTTCTCCCAAATGATGTAGGAAGGATCTTGGCACCTGCCCTTAGCACCATCGTTATCTCTGCTCCTTTCCCAAGTGTATGGGGCAGGGCTAGGTCCCAATGGTCTCTTGCCAGTATTGTGTGTGTGTGTGTGTGTGTGTGTGCGCGTGCGCATGTGCGTGCATGTATGTGCTTTCAAGTTGCCTGTCAACTTATGGCAGCCCCATGATTTTCATAGGGTTTTGTTAGGCAAGGAATGCCTCAGAGATGGTTTTGCCAGTTCCTTCCTCTGAAATATATCCTACAGCACCTGGTATCTGTTGGCGGTCTCCCACCCAAGTACTAACCAGGGCTGATCCTGCTTAGCTTCCAAGATCAGACAGCATCTGGTACTTTTTAGGTTATTTAGGCTATGGCCAGTATAGAGACTCCCATTCAAATTCACATTATCCTTTTCAGGAGAATGGTGTAGAACAAGTGCTTCAGACTGTCTTCCAATGAACCCCCACCAGCTCAGGTATCAGCTCCCCGAGCATCAGTACCAAGAACAGTAGGCTTGGCTGAACATCCAGAAGATAAAGCTTAGTCTAAGACTGCAAATGTAGCATGCAGCCATGTGTAGTGTCTTGCCCAGTGCTACCCATAGACTGTGGGACTGTCCTAGATTTGAGCTGCAGTCATAGGGTGCATCCAGTCTCTTAGTTAAACATATGTGTGTGGGGATGGGAGAGAAACTGTTTATGTCAGAGCTTTGAAGTGTGACTGGTTTCGACTATACCTCCCAGAACCCTCCAACCAGCATGGCTAGTGCTGTGCTGGCCAGGCGATTCTGGGAATTGTAGCTCTGGCTTAAGCTTCTGTGTGTATGTGTGAGTGAATAAGAGAGAGATTGATCCTGGATGGATATGCAAGGCCAGCAAGGCCAGACATGAGTTCAATGCAGACGTATCTATACTTGTGTATTCATGAGCTAGTGGTGTTCCCACCTGTTCTCTGGCTGTAACCCAGTGAAGAGGAGTTCTTGCTCAAATTATTAATCTGTCAAACCCTCTTAAAATATTCCCTCTAATGGGAATCATAAGTGGAACTTCCTATGGGATGCTACTACCTCACCTTTCCTAGATGTAAGAGCAGGCAAGGAAGCTATGAAGGTGGATGGTGTGCAGGCATCAATGCATCTTTCTGGAAGAGCTCTTGCAGAGGCACCAACCTAGCTGAAAGACATCTAGCCCATGGCTGAGCTTTGCTGAGACTGACTGGATTAGATTTACTACTCCCACCTCACCTCTGCCTGCCCTCATCCCTCCCACCAATAACCTCATTACTTCTCTCTGGGGCCAGTCCCTAGGGCCCTGATCCAGGGCAGTAAGGGGCGTACCATCCCCCATTGATTCCAGACCCCCTGGGCCCAGGTGCAGCTGCCAGAATCCACCTGGGAAGGACTGCAGAGCCAATAAGGCTTCAACAGACTCTCCTCCTGGTACCTTTCAAGGCAGCCCCCAACTCTTCAGCCAGCGCACAGCCTCCCCACATCCCTGACCCTGGTCTTACAGTGAATAAGGGCCATCTGAACATAACTGTAAACATGAGGGTTACAAGATGGCACAGGGAGAACAGGGCACTAATGAGATGGGTGGGGTGGGAACTCATAGACCCCTCCCCCAGAGTCCGGCACAGCCTGGGAGCCAGGGCTCCCCCACCCAGTGGGGGGCGCTGTAGTATAGAGCAGAGTAGGGTTTGGAGGACCAGGGCAGGTGGGAATGGGGAGGTACAAGTAGGACTCCCTGCCCTGCCTCCCAGGCTAAGGTTCAGATCTTGGAGTCCTGGTTGTGGGTTGAGCCATTGCTTCCGACGGTGATGGCAACAGCCACGCCAGCCTCGTCGCTCTTGGGTTTTTCAGGGTTCAGCAGGTGCACTTCTAGCTGGGACTCTGTGGAGGAGCTGAGCACTGGTGCGTAACGGCCTGTCCGGTGTTCCACAAGGGCTGGGCCCCACTCACGGCTAGGGCGGGTTGCAGTTTTCAAACGCTGCAGATAGAAAGCAAAGGCAATCAGTGGCAAGTGTGGATCCCCTACCAAGAAGCAAGGCAGGCACGCATGTTGGACCCTCCATGTTTAGATAGCCCTCTCCTTCTTCCCCTCTCCCTCTTTACCCCAGACCCACCTGCAGTAGTGAATCCCCTTCAGAGCGCATGACACAGAACACTGCATAGATGGGGATGCAGATGACTGATGAGAGCGCCATGAGGAAACCGATGGTGATTGCCCAGGTGGGATAGATGTAGGTATTGTAGGAGATGGGTCGGTACTGGATCACTGTGAACACGAGGATAAACTGGGAGAAGAGAAGAGAAGAGAAGACTGCTTGAAACATAACCCCCAGGCCCATTTGCAGCATCTTAAGAGGCCAAATTCCCTTTTCAAGTGGGTCAAAATGTTTTGCTGCCTAAGACAGAGTAACAAGTGACACCACTCACCCATGTATGTTAAGGTGCCTAATACTCAAAGCCAGCCAAGATATTTGGGCACTGGGGGAAAGAAAATCTTTCAGGCAGCTCTCCCATTTTCAATCAGTAACAATATAATAATAAAATATAAGACAGCTGAACAATTGGCTGCCTTTTCATGATGGCCAGGAAAGCCCCAATGAGTCAGACCTGGATGACAAACACATTGACATTTTCTTACAATTCCCTTACATCCATTCTTGTCACAACCTTTTCTGTATTGTTGGACACTCTTTAACCCACCCTGATGCATGCATGCAGGCCCTTTCACACTACACAGTAAAGTGTTATGGTTCCATTTTAATTTCATGGCTGCATCCTGTGGAATCTTGGGATTTGTAGTTTGGTGGAGCACTAGAGCTCTCTGGCTGAGAATTCTAAATGCCCCTCCTTAAACTGCAAATACAAATAGAATGTTGTCATAGTAGTTACAGTGGAATGATAGTGCTATACTTGTGTGGTGTGTTGGGGCACTACACACATGCACTCTGTCTGTCTGTCTGTCCGTCCCCACCCCTTCCTGCAGTTAATCCCTCACTCCTTCTCCTACCTCATGCAGAAGTTCCATTCCCCCTTCCCTCTCCTCCCTATTTTTCCCTTCACACACTCACAAAGATGATAACAGGAGAGATGAACCTCCAACAGATTTGGAAGAAAAGGGGTGGTGGGAAACCCAGCATCATCTCAATGTCTTTGAAGTAGTTCCGGTGTCCTTCATGGAAGAAAAGCAAAGAGTGGTCAGTAGACTAGAATGAATCAGGGCCATTGCAAAAGAGCACTCCTGGTTCTCATAGGTCTATGCACACAGAGTGTCTATGGCTTCTCACATTGTGGTTTCCTCCCTACAACTGATCCACCCTCTCTGTCTCCACTGTGTTGATTTTGTATCCCTGTCCCTACCTCCTGTCTTTTGATGCACAAGCTTTTCCTGCTCTCATCAAGGCTGTGTCAGAGGAAGAGAGTCAGAGTTTGTGCCAGCATTCTCTGCAGTGATGCCTCACTGCACTATAACTTCCCACAAGGGCTCAATATCTGATTTAACTCCAAGACAGTGTGGGAAATTAAAATAGCTACCTATGTTTTAAACTAAAATGACATGGCCAGCCCAGGCTGGCCTCAGTGCTAGAGGTCTCTGTCAAAGTGCTGCAACCTTGGCAGCTACACGAGGCTGCCGAGTATTGTTGCTGGGCCCGCTTGTTTCTTTTGGTACCCAAAAGCACTTTTCTTACTTCGAAAATTGGTGGTCCAACAACTTGGGTTAGTACTGGGCCCTCTTCTAGGCTCTGGGCTCTGGCAAACGCTCCATCAAATCAACCACTGGTGCTGGAGACACTGGATAAAATCCCATCAGTTAGATCCACTGACTCACCTGCTGAATGGTGAGTCAACATATGGCTAAATCCTATTGATTCAGTGAGTCGACTGTAGTTAAGACTAAAATAGGATTCAGCCCATTATTATTAGCATCCTCCAAATTGTCCTGCAAGAGTAAATTTAGTCCTGCAAGAATTTGGGGGGAAACATTGCCCACACCAATGGTTCTCAATCTTTGGCCCATCAGATCTTCTGATTTCAGCTCCCAGAATCCCTTACCATTGGCTATGTTGGCTGCAGCTTCTGAGAGTTGCAGTCCAAAGCAACTTGAAGGACCACAGCTTGTGAACCATTTGCCTATATCACTTGACTGGAGAAACTAAGTGGTGAAAACGTCTCATAAACCAAAAAGGAGTAGAACTGGTGATTTCCAGCTTCTTCCCTTCTGTGCCTTAATTTTTTCTCTTCTTCCTCTGGCAGTGGCACCCATGGATACCAGTGGCAGTTACTCTTCTTCTAGTGTAATGGTTCATTTCCTAACAAATCCAAGCTTCCTGCCTGTGAATCACGTAGGACACAGGAGTCCTAGGAGTCTTCATCAGCCATGAGAACTTCTGTCTATTGGAATGTGGCTCTCCTGCTGAATTCTGACTGAATACTCCAGCCTACCACAGCTGCACTTATTCTTAATCTAGCTTCTGGAGGAAGCACACATGGTTCACAGCTTCCTTTGCTCCTGAAAGAGCAGTACTGTGATTTGGTTACTTGAAGAAAGGGTTTCCATGTAACTGGCAGGGTACTTACCATAGACATACATGATGGCGACACACATGATGCATGAAATAACAACAAGTGAGAAACTTGCTGCGTAATTGTCCATCAATAATAGCCAGTAGATACCAGCCTGGAGTGGGAAGAAAGGAAAGAAAACAGTTAATAAGTGACTTAGATAAATCTTATTTTGGAGGCTCCAGTAAGGGCTTATTTTTGTCTCCTTGTCCTTGTGCCTCATACCTGTGTGGTGAGTGGAACACCAAGTAAAAAGCCCACGACAGCCACAGCCAGAGTCACTAAGGTTTTCCAACGGATGATCCATTCATTCCCTACTTCATCCACAATGGCAGTAACAAGGGTCTCCAGGAGGCAAAACTAAGAAGAGAAATTATTGAGGAGAAACATGAGATGAGGATGTTCTGATGTCCTCACTCCCCGCAATTCTTCTTTCTTTAGCAACAGGACCTGTCCACTTTCTCTTCCATCTTTGCCAACTCTAATTCAGTTCAGGGCCAAGGACCAGGTCTGCAAGCAAAGATACTTCTTTTGTTCTTTGGAAAAACCTAGAAGTTGACTTTTAAGCTTGACTTGCCTCCAGTGTAATAGCTTCATTGTGACTCAGCTTGTGCTAAAGCAGGTGCCCTCTGGATGTTGTCAGACAGCAAATTCCATCAGCACCAATTGCACACTCAATGTTTGAGGAATTATGGGATTTGCAGTCCAACATGATCTGGTGGACCATACATTGTTTCCCACTACCCTAAACACTATAATAGGAGTCATTATTCTCCATTGGGTGTCCCCTGTGGTTTCCATGTCCTGTTGAAGACTTCACTGCCCAGCACTGCCTTTTTTCTAATGCTTTTCATTCATTGTCCCCACTGTACTAACTGAACAAAGGTTTTGAAAGTTCCTGTAATATGTAGCCTGTGACTCTAAATTAGGAGTGAACAAGTTGTGGCCTTTCAAAGTGAATGGACTGCAATTCCCACCAACCTCCGTCTATATAGTCCTGGTGAGAAGTGATAGAAGTTGTAATCCATCAAGCTACTTGTCCCTGATCTGAATGCAGGCTATTTGCCATTAGCATGTTTAACCTTGGTATATCATTCTGCCCACTCGCAGGCTGGTAATCTGAATGCTGACACTAGACTGACTTAGAGTTGTGTCCCCTTATGTCTGATTGTCTCAGAATCGGATAAATAAGATCAATTTAAGAAAATTAAAATAATAATAGTTTGTAAAATTAGGTTACTAGAATTACATTTAACTGCTTATCAGTTAAAACTAGCCACTGTTGTAATATAATTTGTGGGCCTTCTTGAGCTCCACACTGGAAGACAGGAAGGATAACTAATTAAAATATCACTTCAAACCAGACCATTTTAAGCCAGTTAAAATAATGCTGTTGATAGCACATGTTCAAACTGGAAAAGGTCATTGAGGTCCTTAAGACTAATAAAAAAACGTGTTTTGACTCGGCACTGGAAAGACTCTAATTCTGGCATTAATCAAGTCTCTCGAGGTGTGTAGTCTTGCGTGGCAAGGGCTTGGATTAGGTGGTTCTTTGAGTCCTCTCCAACTCTATAACTCTGTGATCAGTCTATTCCTAAGACATACTTATTCCCCAGCCCAGTCCACATCCATATCTA
This sequence comes from Iguana delicatissima, assembly GCA_948472985.1. Classification (NCBI taxonomy): domain Eukaryota; kingdom Metazoa; phylum Chordata; class Lepidosauria; order Squamata; family Iguanidae; genus Iguana; species Iguana delicatissima. The sequence continues at coordinate 30,296 of CAOKZL010000828.1, read as the reverse complement.
CTATGAGAATTTCTGCAACTAGCCACATTGCAGCTCTCTGTGGCTGCTGGTACATCCAATTGCCACTATTTCAGATGGGCTGCTTCACCACAGACACCCTTCCTCATGACTCCCTAGGGTCCTATGTGAAAATTCTGTGATTACCTGTGTGCCCAGCCCCAACAGGATGAGCATGAAAAAGAAGAGAACAGACCAAAGAGGGGAGATGGGAAGCAGAGTCAACGCCTCAGGGTAGGCTACAAAAGCCAAGCCAGGACCATGGTCAGCCACCTTAGAAACATCCACCCCGAGGTGATTGGCCATAAAACCAAGGATGGAGAAGATGACAAAGCCTGCGTATACACTTGTGGCGCAGTTGGTGATGCTGATGATGATGCTGTCCCTGTGGGAAGTAGAAGGAAACTTTGTGAGGTACCAGGGAAAGGGTGAGAAATGTCACTTAAGATTGTGGGACTGAACTGTATTGTGCCAGCCATCAGTGAAGGAATGAGGAAAAGGGTCAGCAAAGAGTCTCAAGTTATCAAATGTAGATAGCTATTTTTAATGGGGATGGTAGTGAAACCCCAGGTATTGGGTTTCCTCTCAGTAGAATATAGAAAATGTAAGGTATTATCATTTCAATTTTAAAAAGGATAGGAAAACTCCACCTTTTATTTCTCTTTAAGTAAGGAGTGGGAATGTTGTGGCCCTCAGGCAATCCAATGTGGCTCTTGGGATGCCACTGATCTCTCAAGTGTTCAGCACCCCCCCAATTATTTTTAACTGGAAAATATTTTAAAGTGCTCATATATGTTTTTGAGGAGCTTCTACCCTGAAACAGCAAGAACTCTCCCTAAATTGCCCACAAAGGCTACTGGGAGTAATAATGCCATGTGGTATCTGGGCAATCAAAATGGCAGCAGCAACAACAACATGTCTGTGGCTCTCTATAGCTCTGGAGATGCTGAAAATTAAAGCACGTGAGCCCCTATTCGAAGAGATTCTTAATCTACATTACTTAATTTTAACCACATAACCAATAGGTCTAGTCAAGACTGTGGTATCATGCTTCATTTTTTCTAGAAGAATAACTCAAGTTTTAAAGTACAGCTTGAAAAATTTGCAGTGTCTAAAGTAAAAAATTATGCCACCACAACAAATTATCTCTTTTTATAATGATCCTTACCTGTAGCAGTTGTTGTGAAACTTGTTATACGATGCCATGGTGATAAGCCCACCCCAGGCACAGCCCAACGAATAAAAGATCTGGGAGGCTGCATCTCCCCATACCTACCAAAGGCAAAAGATGTCAGTGAGGAAAGGGGTTTACCAGCACAGCAGTTCCTACCTTAGTTTACACCGTTCCCAAACTCCTCATAGGGAGAGACATGGTGAAGTGGTGGCTATGAAACCACAGGGATTGGGGGGCCCAGGGCAACAAGTTCAGCGTGCCAAGGAATTCTACCCAAGTACCTTTGCATTAAGAATTTTGTCCCACTGCGGTGTCAGATAGTACATGATCCCAGTGACGGCTCCTTCAAGGGTTATCCCCCGCACAAATAAGATTGTGAGCACCACGTATGGGAAGGTGGCTGTGAAATACACAACCTGTGTGGGCAGACAGAAAAAACGGATACAACTCAGATACACTGAAGGAAGGAAGTCATCTCCAGACACCTTGGTGTCATCACTGGGTCATCTTGGAACCTAATTCCTGTGCTCCTCTCCTTTTAAAGAGAATCTCTTCACTCTTACTGTCACTGCTGCTTACCCTTTAGTTAATGCCACAAGTTTGTTAGGCATTGCAATCTTCTGAGTGTATCATGAAGCCATGTGCCTTCCACCCCATTTCTCATTTCCCCTAATAATGGTCAGAGTCTAAGTAGCATGCAGCTAGTGGAGCCCTTCTGTTTACAGAAGTGAGGGTAGTCTGAGATAAATTTATCTCCAGGCTCCAGCATGGGAGATTGACGTAAGCCTGGAGGAGAAAGGAAGTGCAGAACCCTTGTGTGTGACCACATAGTCCACCATGGAGGTAGCAAGGAGTTCAGGTGCCTTGAATGGGTGTGAAAGCTGGAATCCTGCCACAGCATAACATAATAGTTTCACATGCAGAATTAATGGCAGCTGGTCATTACTGTACAGTTGTAACCCCCTCCTCCAATGGCCATTTCTTGATCCATAGAGAACAGAGTGGGAGAATGGAGTAGCATTTGGCTGTGATCCCACGGCCAGATGCAAAATGATTATGTCATCTGCTGAGATCTGGTGGGGTATTCAGTGCTCTCAGTGGATGATGTAATCATTTTGCATATGGGTAGCCAGATGCTTCTCTAACCCCTTCCACTCTCCACCAGCCACAGAACGGCTATAGGGGGACACTGGTGTAGGTGAGTCAACAGTAAATCTAGAGAGGGAGGGCCTTTGATTGTTGAGGGAGGAAAGGAATAATAACCTCTGTGATGAAGCTGTTACAATGTCCTAAGATAAGTACAGATAGTTCATCCCAGGATTCATATTAGGCTACTAAGAAAAAGGCAATGTGGTTACAGCCATGTGAGGCTGGCTAAAGTTAACTTTCAGATTCCCTCATTCTCTCGTCACACTGGCCAGGGAATTCTTGGAGTTCTAGTCCCAAAAAATAACATTTCCAACCTCTGGGACAAATGCAAGGAAAGAACTCAAAAATAAACTCTTAAACTTGATATGAATCCTGATTCTTATTTCCAAGACTCAAAGGCTGCTGGACACAACAGGAAACATGGACAGACTGTGGGGAAGGGATTTGACTTACTTTCCCTGAGGACTTGACACCTTTGAAGAGGCAAAGGAAGACGACAATCCAAGAGACGCCCAAGCAACCCAGCAGAGGAAGTCGTACCTCACCTAGATTCCCAATGTCGTCAGACAGCTTCAACACATACCGCCTGGGATGGAAGACAAGACAGTGAACTGAAATTCAAAGCCACCTTACAGTGATCTCTAGAGAATATGCACCACAAGAACTTGCATCCACTCATCCAAACCAGCCCACATTCCATAATTGTATGCCAAAAAACATGGCCTCAACAACACCCAGGTGTCAGTCTATTGTTTTATAAGTTGTAGCAATGGCCTTATGCTCTTGACTGTGTGTTTGTGTGTGCATATCAATAATTAAGTAAGCAAACAAATAATTAGGTAAGTAGGTGCACAAAATTTAGCACCACCTAATTTCAACAGCTGTTATTGCAAGTTATATTACAAAACAAAACAAAAACAAAACAAAACCATCAGCACCATCACCTCCACTACCACCATAACCATCATCATCTTTATTTATATCCTGCTCTTCCCCCAAAAACCTGTATTCATGGCTGTTGAAAACACAGCATCTCAGATTCCAATGGAATAAATACATTTACAATTCTCCTTGGTCATTAAGAATGTTTCAGAACTCAACTACAACTTCAGTCAACCAGAAAATGAATATAAATCTCATAATTAAAGAGGCAAAACACATTCATTTTTAAAGCAGGGGTGGACAACATGAGGTTCTTCAGATGTTGTAGGACTGCCATTTCTAGCAGTCCTTATCAGCACAGCCAGTGGCAAGGAATGATGGGATCTACAGTTCCATCATTCTCGACAGGTACAAGTTGCCCACCCTAGTTTTAGTATGAATTTATTATCTTGCCCATCACTTTCATCCTGGAGTCCAGCAATGAAAGCCTGCCTGCCCACCCACTTTCTAGTGATCCAATGTCCTACTTATATAGTTCTTGTAGTGTGCCATGATACTACCATCTTGAATGTACCCTAATGTACATTCAATGTACATTCATAATGTACATTCATGTACACTTTGGAAGTTAATCACATTTAGTTTTTAGACAACAAATCAGTAGGGAATGCCAAGACTAGAAAATGTCCTGCCTGAAACTCTGGAAAGCTACTGCCAGTCAAAGTTGACAATAGTAGGCTTGGTGGACCAATGGCCTCTCTCAGAATAAGACAGCTTCCTGTGTTTCCATGCTCTTGACTGTATCCTTAAACCAGGGGTGGAAATTATGAAGTCTCACAGATGTTGTTGGACTGGAAATCCCAGCAGTTCTACCTAGTGTGGCCAATGGTGAAGAATGCTGGCTGTTGAAGCCCAGCTAGATCAGGAGAGTTGCATGATTCCCAACCCTGTTCTAGACACTCTCTTCTCATTTATGACTTATCAGTGATCTTCCCACATTCATGCTGATGACTCCTGGCATTTTTAGGCCAGCTACATTCAAAGCTGCTGCTGCTGCTGCTGCTGATCTCCTTTTAGGGCAGTGCATTTCCAACAGGCAAAATGCTTCTGAAACTCCATTCACATCAGGAGGTGATGAACTCAGGCACTAAAGACCGGGCTGATATCCCTGATAATTCAGATCAGGGTCTCTCATATTTGAGCTTACATGCCTCCTCTTAGATGGTCAGCTCATATTCTGTGAGATAGGTAGGCCTTCCCTTCTGACAGACAAGCTAGTTCCCTTTTCATCCCATACCCATTTGAACCCTTCCATCATCACCTCCAGTATTCCTCACTGGGGCTAGTGCGCTTGAGTGTCTGGTTGAATATCTGTGTGAAGTTGATTGATGATGCAGCGGAGCCATTGGTAACGTCCAACACACCAGTGCAATCAGGGGTGTTCCAGGGATTATTGCAGTAAGTCCAGGGTAGCACCCGTGTCATTGACGAGAAGAAATAATAGAAGGCAATGCAGATCACAACATTGTAGTAGATTCCAATGTAGGTGGACACCACCATCATACCATACCCAACACCTAGAGGGAAAGCAAAGTATGGAAATGAGTGGGAAGGAAGGGAGGCCTAAGATGTTTGGGCATGAGAGTTTGCAGCCAAATAGGAATGTATGAAGTGTGCTGGTGCAGGATTGTGTAAACTTGAGACTACAATTGTAAAGCATGAGAGCCCAACCTATAGCACGGATACTATAAGAAGCACAGGTTACTTTAGTCTGAAGAGGAACAGGAAGGCTTAGTTATGGCTTGTAGTCATATCAGCATTCTTATCTATTCTTCTAATATGTTGCTCTGTATTCCTTGGTTCAGAAGCAGAAGCCAAATCACCCATGGAGGGGTAGAAAGAGTGTATATTTACTATAGTGCATCTTTACTAGATCACCTGTGTCTCATATGTATATAGCTAGAGACAGGAAGCCTGACAAAAAAAGGCTGTGATGCATTATTCTAGATGTTCTGCATTTTACTTTTGAATGCATACTGTCTGCCCAAAGACTGGAAGATCTTCTTGCTCAAAATATTAATCATCTGTTTACTTGTTTTTAAAATGGGTGGTGACTTTTGTCAGCTGAATTGTACATGCAGATTAAATCACAAGTCAGGCCTTTTTGCCATTACTGTCATGCCTTCCTGCAAGTGTACCTGTATTTGAAGAGACAATGCACCTTCAAAGTCTCTACTTGGAAATCAGGGCTAGTAAAAGGACATTTAGTTGTCTGAGTCAAGGAATAACATGGTACTCATCTCCTTCAACATACAGGATTGGCAGATGAGTGTTACTTCACCAGCCACTTTAAGGTTTTTGCTGTTGTTGTTTTGGATTATAATGTCTAGAATCCATGGGCCAACATGACTCCCAAGGGAGTTGTAGTTCAAAAAAAGCAATGTTTCAGACTCTGGACAGGGCAGCATCCTCTACTGCACTTAAGAGCAGTAAGCTAGTGTAGGCCATGTGGCACACACTGGTCTGAATTCTGTTGGTTACTTCGAAATGGAGTAGAAACACTGAATCAATAGCTGAGTGGTGAGTCAACATGTAAGCATATCTCATTGATTCAATGGGTATCCTCTAGTGTTGCTCCCTTCATTGAGATAGCTATTTCACTCCTCTGCTTAATAGTAGGATTGCACTTCTTCAATTTATATGGGAACAGAAGAGAGTGATGCTGAATGTAATTCTAGCAATAAGAAAGGGGTGTTTGCAGTTGATGGTTACTTCTCACCTTTGAACATGGGGCTAACCTTCCAGACACCAAGGCAGCCCTGACTGGCAAACTGTCCAAATGACAGTTCCATGAAGAAAAGGGGGATCCCACAGAAGACCAACATGATGAAATAGGGGAACATGAAAGCACCTGGAGATAGGAAAAGAGGAAGTGATGAGCCTTCGAAAGGGACTATAGTTCAGTGGTAGGGCAGACGTTTTGTACACAAAGAGTCCTGGGTACACTCTCTAGTTAAAAAGGCTCATGGTAGGAAGTAATAATCTGGCAGACAAATAATACTAAGCTAGATGGACTTGTGCAGTATAACACAGTGTTCTGTGCTCTACAAGGGCAGAGAAAAGCTCTGACATGATTAAGAAATGGAGGGCTGCAGCCTGAGTTCCATTTTCTGGATAGAGAGTCACGTTCTACAATTTGTGAAAAGGAATCTCAAACTTTTCCTGCAGAGGGAGCTCTACACTCACTAGACAACAATGCATGCAGCTCTAAAACCAGCACAGGCATCCTGCTTGTGAGGATGACATCAGGCGCAAAGCTGAAACTCAGGATGAGGCAGCAGCATCAAGCTGTGCTGGAGCCCTCAATTCAGCACTGGCTGGGGGACTTGCTGAATGTCTCTCCTGCTACAAGTCCTTGGAAAAGTTGTTTTTTCAACTACCATTCCTAAAGCTTAGTCAGTAAGGGGATTTGGGAAATTTTAGCCAAAAAATAATTTTCCCAAGCTCTGCCCACTGCTTTCAACACTGCACATCCTAGCATGAGACCATAGCAGGGTCAATATTACCACCACATAAAGCAGTAGGGACCTCTTAAAGATTCCCACATGCAATATAAAGCTCCCCTCCTCTACCTTCATCAGTCATGCCTCCTCCACCTGCACCAATCAGTCAATCAATCAGTTATCAATACTGACCTCCCCCATTGCGGTAGCAGAGGTAAGGGAAGCGCCACACATTGCCGAGTCCGACAGCATAGCCGACGCTTGTGAGAACAAACTCAATCTGGTTGCCCCAGTTGCCACGTTTGACGTTCTCATCTCGCTTCCCTGTCTCACCAGGTACAGCACCATTCTGCCAAAAGAGAAAAAGTTACTGTGCATTATACTAGATGTTCTCCACTGGGCTAGAGCCAGGATGTGTGTGCTCAGTTTTCCTGTTCTCTTTCATTGCTGGGCCTAGAAGCGCTCCCCAACGCCTGAACTAATCATCCAAAGAGAAAAGGGGGCTTAAAAAGGCAACAACCAGATGCCAAAACATGATGTTATCATGCACATACATACAGGCTATGGCAACTTGTGCTCCCTCTGCTTTAAGTCTCTCCCTAGTCCCTGGCTAGAAGAAAAAGCTGTGGAGGCGGAGAGTTTGATTATGTTACCAAGGGTGGCCTGCGGAGATGAATAGCACTGGGTCAAGCTGCAGGGAAGCTGGCAGCTGCAACACATACAAAGCAGGCATAAGTGGAGTCAGCACAAAGGAGCCTCTGTCCCTGCTTCCCTGGCCTGCCTGCTGATGGAGCACAAGAGGCCTCAAGTCAGGCAGGCAGGCGGGCCAGTCGCTGGATCCCTTTACTCACCCCTAGTGCAGCAGCTGAGCCCATCCAAACACCAAGAAAGCCTTGCTAGATCAAAGAAAGCCTCAGGCAAATCCCATATACTGTTTCTGATAATGGGGAGCCAGATAACTTTGGAAACCCCTTGTCAAGTATTTATAGATAGATAGCATTTGTGTTTCCATTAGTTTTATTACTTCATAAGTGGTCTCCCCATGTTGGAAGGTGCATTCAAATTGCTGGCTAGAATCCACTAGAGTTGACTTATTGTTTTATGCTCACCTAAGCCAGTGATCACCACAATATCCCGTGGCAGTGGATTCCACAGGTTGTTTTGTGGTGAAGAAAAAAGTAATGCACCTAAACTAGGTCTGAGCAGGAAGTCCAAGTAGAACACTCAAAACACCACACTGCACTGGCTCTCTACTGTAATCTGTGTATTTGATTAGTGATTCCTACTTGAGGTCTCTTCTCATCAGCTTAATAGTAACCAATCTTTATACAGTCCTTTGAAATAGTCAAAGTTCTTCCTGTTTGTGAGATGGCATTGTAATATTTATAATCTTCATTTTATAATCTGTGTTATAACAAGTACAGCCATTTATCAGCTCAGTATTGTTCATACCAGAAGGATAAATGGGCCCCCCAATGTTGCTGGACTTTAGCACCCATTAGGCTACCAGTGGTTGTGGAATGACAGGAGCTGTAGTTCTAGAGAGCCTTGGGTTCCCCATCCATGATTTATCCCTGTTGACAGAAGCAGCTCTATGTGATTTTGGACAAAGCTTCCCCAGCCCCCAACCAGACACACGAGGGATCCAATCTGGGACTTTCTACAGGCAAAACATGCACTGTGTCAGTGCACTATAGTCCCCTAAAATAGATTAGAACTGTTGTCCCATTCCCACCCCAACTGCAGATAAAGGTCTGTATGCTGAGGCTCAAAAATGGTGATTTGCTTAAGACCACCCAATGAGTTTCTGGCAAAAATATAACCTGTAGCTGCTTCTTAGCTGCCTCATAGCTACAGTGCTAGACCTGCTTCATGAATAAAGAACATATTCCTTATATCTGGTATTAGCCATAACCCCAGAGCAGCAAGTTTACATTGCATACTTATGCTGAATTCTCTTTAGCACCTCAGTTGATGGATCATATTTGCTCCTTCCACTTCCCTTGTTTCACCATGCCTGTGAGACTAAAGTAGTAAACAGAGGGCGAAACCAGACACACACATTTAAAAAAAAGCAAGTAGGAGCTAGGGGGCACCTAAGCAGAATTACCACCATCACCATCATTTGTCATACCACCACCATCACTGGAGCAAGAGAGTGGGTCTCTATGTGCATAAGAAGGGAGGCCTCTACTAACACCTGTACAATGATACAGTAGATACTTCCAGGTGAGACTTCTCTCTCCATACAGAATCATCCTGCATTATTCAGAATCTTTCAGATGGCACCATTGTCCATCAGCAATCTTCTTGTGTTTTCCTATTTTTCTTTGTTTCTTCCACAGAAAATGTGTTAAGGAAATACAGAACAGCAGCACAATATCTCTAGAAGCACCCAACAAAGGCCAAAAACTTCACAGGAAGCCTGTTGCAGGCTGCAGTAACAGTTCACTGCCAGAAGAGGGAGCCTCTCTCGTTATTAATCGCATAATAAACTGTAGTCTAAAGGGACCAGTTTAGTCTTGTGTCATATACAGAAAGTATTGTCAGCTAAATGGTAATAAGCAAACAGTCTTGATTTATAGCTCTTTAGTTCTCTTTGTAAATTAATTAACTATGATTCCAAGCTGCAGAAAGATATACACAGAAATTTCCGGTTTTTCTATTTTATAGCAAAATGGGGTGGGCAGAGGGAAGGAAAAGACTACTTTCTTGTTACAGGCCTGTAGAAATCACTCTCTAAATTACCTCTGGAAAAATGTTAATTCTGAGCAGAGTGAGGTGAAAGAATTCTGGGACTCACAGTCCAAAAAAGCAACTTTTCCAGGCTCTGTTTCTGAGTTTGGGTCGAGTTACTGAGCCCTGAATAGAAGCCCAAAAAGCAAGTAGGGTACAATGCTGACATCAAGCTTGAACACTCTTCTAAGGATCAAAACAAAAAAAGGTGCCTTTGTCCACCCAGCTCCATCCTGGCACCACCAGTTCCCTGTAGTGCCTGACAACAACAACAATAGTCCCTTTCAGATCAAAGAGAGAGGAGATACTTTTCAACAGCATGGCCTGTCTTTTTCATTCAGAGTGGATGGTGGTCCTGCACTGCAGCAATCATTTTCTAGCAGCTATAACTTCCACTCTGCCCCCTTCCCCCCATCAGAAGCTGGACAGACCTCACCCAACTCCATGTGCAAAATGCTTCTGGGGACTGAGTGGCTGATGCCTTCTTTCCAAAACACTTAAATGCCTGCTGAATGTATCGATATCTTTAAGGTCCCTACACTGTCTTGTTTACCTATTCCAAAGGGTACAAAATCAGAAACTGATGTAAAAGAGGGACAGCAGCAACCTGTGACAAAAGGCTCAAGGGTTCCCTCATTTCTTCTCTCAAATAAATAATTTCAAAGGGCAAAAATATAAATATCTGCTTCTCTTGAGTTCAGTTCCCAAACAAGTGGGGATAGGAAGGCAGCCACAACATTTTTCTCTCTGGAAGAAGGTGTGGCAATGCAAAGAAGCAATTGCCTTTATTCAATAACTAATCAATAAAAAGAATTAGTCAAGTAATCAAGAAGTGGTGAATTAGTTATCATTTATCAATAACCAAAGACAGTGATGGAGGTGTGACTGAACTATCCTAAGGTTGCTTTGTTATGAAGATGTCTTGTCAGTCCTAAGACAAGCACCTTTGCATCTCAAAAATACATCTGGAGGGTCCCAGGTTGGGGAAACAGAGTCTAATAAAAAACATTACCTCTCATAGTTTCATAGCCTTCAGCTGTACCAATTTTGCATGGTCGTTGTACCAATTTTACAGAGACAATCCCAATTAATACTCTGGTCCTTTTCCCATGCCATTTCCCATGCAAAATGGCCACGGGAGCAACACGGGATCACGAGGACGGCTCCACATGATGTCTTCGCAATCGTATGTTGCTCCCGTAGTGATCACGCGGCAATCGCGCAGTACATCGGCTCTTTGCCGAAAATAATGCGCCTCCTCTGTCCCTCCCGCACTTACCTTGCGTATGGAATGTCAGGAAGCATGGCCATTGCGCTTCCTCCCCCAGCGCAGCCTGGGAAAATACCTGGCTGCACTGTGGAAAGAAGGGGCAGAGCCATCGCGCTTCCTTCCGACCAGCACGGAGCTGGTGCAAGGGGAAGCGCAGGGCATGCAATTCTCTCCCGCAGGAGGCTTTTGCGCGATCCCCATGCAACACCAGTGGCACAAGGTAAGGTGCGAAAAGGGCCTCTGTTATCCCACTTTTTCTGCTGCTTTAAAAATTTTCCATTTTTTTCTCCTCTTAATTTCTCCCTTTTTGCCCAACTTACTTCAATTGCTGCAAACTGAGTTCGAAGTACAAGGGTAGTTTTCACTCAGTTAACTCGGTGGGGTGGGGGGGGGAAGAGGGGCAAAATCTTTCTTTCCCAGTAGGTTCAAACAAAAGCAAACTGCTGCAGCCTCTCCTAACTTGTGGATTCTTCTTTATTAAAAGCTTATGCCATCTTGACCTTGGCCAAATATGTCCCAATTTTCAATTGTGAAATGTTGGAGCATAGGTAATTTGCATAGGGGCCTAAATATCCTTAGGAGCCAGATCCTGTCTGATCTTGAAAGCTAGGCAAGGTCAGCCTTGGTTAACATTTGGATGGGAGACCACCAATGAATACCAGGTGCTACAGGCTGTATTTCAGAGGAAGGAACTGGCAAAGTCACATCTGAGCATTCCTTGCCTAAGAAAATCCTATGAAATTCATGGGATCACTGTAAGTCAAGAGGCAACTTGAAGGCCCATACATGTATAGTTTGGACATCACACCAAGTCAACAATACCTACAGTTGCTGCTGTGTTGGCATTCATATGCAGCTTCCTTTTTTGATGTCAGAGAGAAACTAGGACTTCACCTTCAGAAGGCAGAAAAGTGAATGTTGTAGAGATATATTTGTGCCCTCCTTGACTTCCTAGTTGATGATCCTGTGGCCATTGTCCCAGATCTCTGTAGGCAGGTCCGAAGAGATTGCTTAGGGACAGAGCAAGCTACCTAATATTGAATCAGATCATTTAGTCCACAAAGACCAGTATTGTCAACTGTCACTGTCACTAATGGCTTTCTAAGTGAAATTCTTTCCTAGCCCTACATGGAGATCACTGGTATTCCTTGGTGGTTGCTCCACCAAGTACACCAAAATCATATGAGAACAGGCATGTTCAAGTTGGTGTGGTGGTCTTTCATACTGCCGTACATGACCACAGACCATCTGGCTCAAATCCTTTTGGTTAGTTCCAAATAGAATAGACTCATTGAATCAATTGTTTAATGGTGAGTCAACATGCATGTAAGCCTCATTAATTCAGTGGGTCAACTTTAATTGGGACTAATAATTGGATACATTTGGAGGTATATAAGCAGGATGGCTTTTTATTGCCGGACCAAGAGACAGATCGGAAAGTGAACTATTACCATTGTCACTTTGAAACTATGGTGGGCAACTTGTGCCCTCTAGATGTCCCCAAACTGTCAGTTCCATCTTTCTTCACCATTGGCTGTGCTCACTCAGGCAGATGGGCACATCAGTCCAATGACAACTGCATACCCTCCAACATTTCACAGATGAAAACCAGGACACATGTGGCCAAGCAATATCACAGTGTGGTCAAAACAGGAAAAATTATTAATGAGGAGGAAAAGACAAGCTGGGAGAAGCTACAGCAGTTTGCTTTTCCCAGAGGCTACTGGGAAGGGCAAGATTCTGTTCCCTCCTCTTCCCCCTGCTGAGTTATTGAGTATAAACTATATTGAGCATAAAATACTTTTGCACTCTGCAGCAATGGAAATGTTGAGGACAAAGGGAGAAAGTAAGAGGAAGAGGAGAAAAGAGGAAGAGGAAAAATACTGGAATATTTTAAAAGTAACAAAAAAAAAATGAGACAAATGTTAATTAGTCAGGACTGTCCCTCCTAAATCAGGACAGTTTGAGGTTACAAATATGGAGCTTCTGAAACCAGGTAAAACCTCGTTTATTCTAGGTGGTATGGACAGAGTGGGATCCATCATATCTTGGGGGCTCTGAGATGAATAAGTGGTTAAGGAAAGGCCTAAGAACCATGTCCCAGGATCTTTTGCTTCTCTCTTGGTGCACACAGCACATGCCTCATACACACACATACACATGCACACATGCACATGGCCGCCTGCTGAACGCTAACAAGCACTGTTTGCACTCAGTAAATGGAAGCCGTCATTTCATTTCTGCATCCTGCCACTGGGATGGGAGGGGGTTTGGCAGCCAGCAAGTTGTGCACCTAACCGTGTCATTCAATTAGAGATAGCAGCCGCTCTGGCACAGAGCTGCCAAGGAGCCATCTGCTGCGCTAACTGGAGAAGGGGGCATGATGAGCAGGGGGCAAGAGAGCCACAGAGCCACGCCTGCTAAGAAGTGACCCCTATGGTGACCTCATCACTGGAAGCCCAGGGGAGATATTGCAATGCAGTCGGGACCCTGGCAGGAAGAAAGAACAGTGGGCTGAAGATAATTTCCAGGATCATCACTATTTCAGGATATGCTAATCCTCAAGCACTTTGTCCCCTGATCTTCCCAATTTCCTTCCCAAGGTATTTACCACTGGCAAAATAAGAACAGGGAATACCTAGGAAATATTCATGAAACAAGGATATATTAATAATAATAATACATAATAAGAGAGGGGGATTACAACTCAAATATTGGATGAGTGAGCTGGGGACCTCTAAGAGTTATAGTTCAAAAAAAGTTACTTTCCTCATCTCTGTTAACTACTACTGGCACATTTATATCCCTTCTTTCCTCCTCCTTTCCAGCTAAGCTAGCAATAGAAACTTTTGACTATAACCATTACACACAGTAATCCCAATCTTTTCTCCATAGTTGGCACTCTAATCTAGCATCTCCATGGAATTAGTCTCTGTGGTCCCACATGTGAAGCAACAATTGCAAATGGGCCCACCTGTCCTGGAGGTTTCTTTGTAAACAATATTTATCTTTTAAGGAAAAAGAATATGGGTTCTCTTATTGGAGGACTCCTGGTTAGATGGGACCTTCATGAGATTTTGTGCTTCTCCAATGTTGACCTCTGAAATGGAGCATGAACCGATCCTCCCCGGGTTGCAAGCAGAAGGGCAGGTGGCACACATGATATCTATTTAACCTCAGCATCTCTGAATCGTTGTTTCCACTACTGTGAGTACTTTTCTACGTATTATACAGGTGTAGATATATACGTGTGCTTACTCTCACAGGTGTCTATGCAAGGTGAACTCTCTTTTATGTGATTGGGTAAAGCTAAATAATTGTGCTCACAGGACTTTAATCTAGATGGGTAGAGCCATTTGGCTTTCTTCTTTCAGCAACAACTGAGTCATTGCTACACTGCAGCTTCCAGAGGGATAGCTGTTTTAGTCTGTTGAAGTAAAAATAACAAGTCCTGTGGCACTTTAAAGGAAAACAGATTTATTATGCCATAAGCTTCTGTTTTCTAGAGTCTGCTTCCTTAGCTGCATGATGTGAGATCCTCAAGTGGCTGATATGTATGTTTGCATGTGTATATTTATGCATGTAGACACACCATGCACTTTTTGCATTTTATTTCAGACATGCAATAAAATATATATGCAGTAAGATGCAAAAAAATATGGCCCATGACAAGTCAACTGAAGTTTAAACATATGAAAAGAAGTACTCACAACAGCAGGAACTGGTGATAACATGCTTATTCTACCATTACTAAAATAATTTACACCTGTAGGGGAACAAGAAACCATTGTATCTATTCATGAAGAAATGAAACAAATAAACATGATGGTGTCTTCCTAAAATTACTTTGCTGAAGAATGGAAGTTGAAATTTTCTTCCTCTGGTAAAAATGCAGATCTTTCACCAAAAATCTTTCTTCCTATCCAATCTGACACAGTAACTCTGGCTCTGTTGGGGTATTAGCCAGCTTAAGCAGGGATCAAGGAGCTATTTAACCCTGGTGGAGTGTACAGATCTGTCAACGTAGTTAAGTGGAAGTCAACAGTTGCCAATTGGGCAATGATGCAGTGGACATCTCCTGGTGCATTTGCCAAACAATCAGTGGGTGTTTTTGGGGCAGGGGGATGAGAGAGTTGCAGCTGGTGCTGTCCTCCTGTTGTTGTACAAGGAGGTACAAAATACCCCCTTGTACAACATCTGTAAGAGTACTTATGCTGATGTAATGCTGATTACTCCAGAATAAGTCACTAAGAAGACTGAACTACCCCAGGGAGCCTGGACAAGTGGGAATGGCATTATTGAGGTAGGTGAGGCTGCTGTCTGTCAAAGAGTCTGTGTGATAACACTCTGTAGCATTGACTTTGAAAACAAATAACATGCTATTCCTGCTTGGCTTTTCATGATTAACACACTGGTCCTTGTTCTGTGCCCACCTGAAAACAACTTCTTTCTTTGGCATTGTAGTATGCATATAACAACAGAAAGCAGAGGTTCTTTAGTGCTTTTTTCCCCAATTGGACCAAGAAGCCTTTCACCACGGCACAGCAGGGAATCTGGGGCAAAGAGAGGAAGCATTACTCCCCCTCCCTTTCCCTCCCTTGCGGAAGCAAGGAGTCCAGATGCTGTAAATCAAGCAACTAGTGCATTCCCGGCTCCCTCCCACAATGTCCCCCATTCCTCTTGCATTGATTGACTCCCTGTCGGGTGCTTGCGGCCATCTGTGTTCCCTGTACACGAGATGTCAGGACGAGATGTTCAGTTTGTTGCCACGTGTGATTGAGCTGCACGTTCACCTCATGGGGTTGCCAGCCTAGCTATGGAGCAGTTTGTGGGGAACTAGGTAAATAGCTGGGTAGCCTTCCCCATCTTTTAAGCACACAGTCACATTCTGCAAAATGTCTCTAGTACTGGCTCTACCATTACGCAGAGTCAAGCGGCTGGCTCAGATTGTAGGTTTTGAGGAACAAGCAATGGCGGTGAAAGGTTGAAGGACTCAGTTTTGTGTTCAAAGCCACCTGTCAGACATCACCTGAATCTACCTTGCCACCTTTAGGTATAGTGAACACTGTCCAATGCCAGTGTTGATGAAAGATACAAATTCTAGTCCAGTTTGTGGAATGGGCTGGGGTTGGATGCAATCTTGCCTGCCTCAGGCAGAAAAATATTTCGGGCCAATCCTGCTCTGTCAGCTCGGTTACCAAAAGATCAAACCATAACTCTGTGTAAAGCACTAAAGAAACAGGATCATTGTTTGACATCTCAGTTCAAAAACAAGATAGCAAGTGTGAGCGCAGTAGTATTGTTGGATGAAGGACAGAAGCTCCATTACCAGCTTTTCAAAGTAGGCTGCTCACTCTGAGTAGGCTAATCTGACTTTGAATTGCAAAGCAAGCACTAATGAGGTTTCTCTTCTCTTTAATTAATGGAAGCTTGGCTCACTCTGCACACATGGTAAACTGTTGGGTAGAGGACTCTAACCCAATGGAAGCACTGTAAGTGGCTGCAGCGATACCCATGGAGACAGTCTGTGGCACCCAACAGCTCCCAGCATGCAGTAGTTCCTTAGCGTGTTAAGACCAGTCCAATTTATAGAAACACAGAGCCAATTTGCCTTACTTCCTGAATCAATCAATCAATCAGGGAGTCAGTCCTTCACTGCTACAACTGATTGTTGGGTTCAATACTGATCCCAATACAATCACACCTCACTTAACAAAGCTTCTAACAAAGAAGTTCCTTTTTACAAATTCTCTTTTATGCCTTCCCAGCCCACATCTTTTCCTCCTTATTCTCTATTTAGGTAGAAGTTATTTTTTAGTCATATGGACACTGGGAAGATAGCGAAAGAGGGCTAGAGTGACACAGACTTTTGGTATCATTGCAGCAGTGTGTCTGCAATAAAGCATGCAATAAAGCTTGACCTGGGATAGAATGGGATCCTACTGTAGCCAGTTCTACTGTAGTTGTGTGGGCCTACCTACAACAGGTGAGGTAAACAGTAGCTGCTTCCAAAAGCCTTTACTTGAGCATGTGTGAACAGCAAAACTGAGGGAAAAGGAGAAGTGGATAAGCCTACCTGGCCAGCTGCCCCATTCATGTTAAAAAGGCAGAGATCTGTAAACATAGGTCCTTTCCACACAATGGGGGCTCCTGTGAGTCCTTCTGTTGCAGCCCCAGTAGGGAACGGAGCACACCAGGAATGCTCCCTTCCACACCTTGTCAGGTCCCTGTGGAAGGGAGTGTGCTCGCCCCACCTCTTCCTTCCACAGCACAGCTAGGCACTTGTCAATACTGCGCTGGGGAAGGAAGCGTTGCCAGCCTGCTTCCATCCTTCTGTACAGTCAGGAAAAGCAGCAACCCCATGTGATGGTAGCTGTAAAACAGATTTTTTTCTGTTTTGTAAATAGTCTGTGCATGCATTGCTTGGGGGCAGGATGGCAGTGGGCCAACAACGTTGTGCAGAAGCATGACCAGTTGATTGTTGCCATCTCTGGAATCCTGGGGTTTGCAAGTGGAATCATCGCGCTATAACAGGCTAGTGCAGAAATGGCCCTGGCCCCACAGCAGCACAGCCCCTTTGTGTGGAAATGGCCAAAGTTGTCAAAACAGAAACCATTAGTAAAATGGAGGCTGGTGAAAGAAAAAAAATATTCTTGGATACATTTTAGAAAGAACTTCAAGTGGTCTCTAGAAGGTTCAGAATGTTTCTGCTTACTTATGCAAGGTTTATTTGACCTTGTTTTTTCATTTTGCATGTGCATATTGTTAATTTTGAATTAAAAAATTGCTGAAACATGTTGGATGGCTCTTGTGTGTATGTGTGTGTGTGTGTGTGTGTGTGTGTGAATCTATCTCTACTCTTTCCATGTCATTTCTGCCTCTAGTACTAAATATTCTGTTAGAGAAGTAATGTCTGGAAACACATCTACCCTTTTAACTGAAGAATACCTGAACCAAGCCAACCTTCTCTATTGTCAGTTATTGGAAGAAACCAGCACTAATTCTTTTGGGGGAAGTTAAGGTAAGCAAACAGAGATTGGTCTCCAAAATTCCCCCATAGTAGAAAAATATGCGAGTTGGCTCCTAGAGAGAGTCAGGGACTATGTAAGTAAGGAATCTGTTGAATTCCCTATTTCTACCAAACCCTCTTTGCACCATGGTATAGTCTTACTGTCTGGGGAGATGGAGGCACTTCCCATTCCTTAGTATTCATCCCAACCACCAGAGAAAGACAGCATATATTCAGACCTAGCAAGGAAGAAACAAACTAGATGTTTGTCTGTGGCATCTCTACCCTCCATCCCAGGGGGCATTAGCCACCACTGCTGCATACATCCCAGCATTCACACCTCACTAAGCCACAAAATCATAGTCTTAGAGATGTGCTGTCTAGGATCTCTCCTTAAGTAGTCACGTACCTTAATCATCAGCTTTGCCATAAACTACAAAGGAAAAGTAGAGTTGGTTGCCTAGGATTCCCATCTGGCCACCAGACAGGTGGGGTTTGGCACTCAGCCAAATGGTCAATATTTTCCAATGGAAGAATCTAGGATAATTGTCATAATAAAGTGGCAAAACTTCTTGGCAGGAACACGGCCATTTGGAAGGTGTGGCCACAGCCAGTTGGTGCCAAGACTCTAGACTCTTGCTCTCTGGCAATGCCAAGATAGGAATTTGCATCAGACTATAGGTATTAAAATAGGACTGAATAGCAAGCAAACTTTCTCCTTCCTATTTAGGGCAGGAAAGACTGGATTAAGACCAATTTTTAAACCATTAGAAACTAAGGCTGACTAAAATAACTGATTTAAATGAAGTTAATTCATATACTTCCTGAATCCCTCCCCTACACCTAAGGAGCAAAGTCTGTCTGTTTAGGCAACCTATAGCACTACAGAACTGGCATTTTTTTAAAAGATGCAATGGTGAAATTAAGGGTTTCTATTTGGTATCCTCTCTATATATGTAAGTACGCTAAGGAAGACAATTTATTTGAAGGCTTCTCTCTAGAACTTTCCAGAAGTAAATTCTAGTAGTTATTGAGTAGAAGAGCGTTCCTCCATGATTATTTTATATTTCATGTTTTTTAAAAGCAGTCTTTATCTAGTTTGTCATTTCATCTCCTCTGCACCTTTTCTGAGGGACTGAGCAACCCACACACTTCAAACTCAGACATTCTGAGACAGGGCCTTTCATACCTCCTCTGGGAAGCTCCAGCAGTTTATTCTTTCCCCAGGCCCCACTGCACAGGCTGCTTCTGGGAGAAACACAGAGCGTACCCATGTGTAGGGCCCTGGGGAAGAACGCTCCGCTGCAAATTCCCAAGGGCATCATGGAACCCCTTGCTTTGGAATTTATGTGCTTGGCTGTGCAATTAGCAACACATAGCAAACTTAATCTGGTGAGAAAGAGGAGCATTATATTAGTATTTGTGGGGAAGGTTTACATACTGTTCTATATCTGTTGAGTTACAAAGATTCCCCTCTTTGGTTTGGTTTAGATTCTTGTCAGGCCAACTGCACTATAAGCTAGTAGCCCACACTTGCTCTTTTCTTCTCCCCTTAATCCCACATTTTCCTGTTTCTTAAACCATAGTTTCTAGTGATGTCTAAACTGGAAAATCACAGTTTGAAGTATTTGTACCAACCAAGATATGAAATCTGGATCGAACTAGTTTGAAATTCTATTTCATTTAAATCACATAAACAATAATTTTCTGCTGTTCTGGTAGTTTTTTAAAAAATCTGGGAAGTATAGAATTAAAGCCCATGATGTGAAAGGGGAAGAGAGGAGGGAATACACGGTCACATAGCTTGTCCCTTGTCCAGTGACCTTTTCCGCAACCGTTGCTGGCGATTACTGCAATTATTATATCAAGATTTTTTTACATCTGTATGCTGCCATTGTTTTCTGAGCTCTATTATATATTCCTTATGGCTAATTTCTAACAACACAAAATGTACAACTGATGTGATTGCAGTCCCTTGGCTGATCCTAGGAGGCATCAACGTACACATGCTTGAATAGTGTGCATATTTTCTTATTCTTTTGCCCACAACTAAAATTCTTAAAAAAATATAAAAAAGACAAAACAAGAGGAAGGGGAGGCTTCCAGGAGCTGCCTAAGTTTTGGAGATACTCTTGGCTTCAAAATACACGTACTGAGATCTCTTCTACTAACGTAATATATCTCAATGTATTGATGGAAGAGACTTCTGTGCATCTGTACTAGGCCTCACGAAGTAAAAGTTCTCATGAAATGCAAGAAAACCATGCTGGACTGTCATTAGTCCTTGGTCTGTAGAATTGCAGATTTCTACTAAATTCCAGAAGTCAGAGATATCTCTAAGTGATATTTGCAAGTTTGAATGTCATCCCCATGCATGGCGTGGGGAGCAGTAGAGCTGCAAGTTCCTTTCTGACATATTCCTTTTCCTCCTCCTACTGAACACCGTAAGAACTCAACAGAAAAGCACTTTTCACATGCTTGCTGTCTCACCAGAAATTCTTAGGGATAGGGGGTTTCTCTGTTCTCTGTAACATTTTCTTTTGGTACCAGTACTGCCTCCACATGACTATGGCTTTATGCCTTTCCTCAGTGTTCCTCCCTAGTGTGCCCTACCTGCAGTCAAAATACAAAAGGTGACAGCACTGTGAAGTTTACTTTTTACCACTTGCCAGTAAAAAGTAAACTTCAAAGTACTATCCCCTTCCTTGTACTTTGACCCAGAAAAGAAGCAGGTTAGTTACAGCTACAGTAAACAGGAAGGAGAGGGAGACACTGGGAAATTCCAGGTTAAGAGTTTTCCTAATTCTTCCACCACAAACAATTGGTCAGATCACTGCTACTCAAAGTGGTGGCCCTTGACTGGTGCTGGTCTATGAGCCCTTGCTGCCAATCCTTGGTGAGTTTTCAGAAAAAATGAAGCAACTGTAGCCAAAAGGCACAAATATGGTACTAGTCCCTGGCATACTGGAAAAAAATAATTGCCAATCCCCCACATTAGATACCTTAGGAAGCACTGACATATTTACATTCAATTCAGTAGTATTCCAGATGATTACAAATGAAGAGATACTCCAGCATCTGTTTTTGTTCTCCAAAGCCCTGGGCGTCTCATTGTTGGCCATAAACAAGGGCATATTTCTCTGCATATGCATGTGAGGATTAGCAGCAAGAGATTATGGACTTGTGCATGTGTCTACATTCACATGTATGCTTATCAACTCATCTGCACAAGAAAGAGGTCTTTTCTCTTTAAATCTCTCTGAATAAAATGCCATCAAAATATGGAATAGAGCTGTTACTCCATTACAGGTGGGTTGAGGGGAATGTCAAAAGAGCATATAGTTTATACCACCGCAGCCCATTTAACTGGATGTATAAAAGAAAACAAAGACAAAATGTGGTACAAATTCCTCCTTAGGTATGACTCAAGTGGCCACATAGATGGTGAACACTCTCAGTGGTTTCTCCCCAAGGCACTGCACTGTTTTGCAGGAAGGAAGTTAGTATACTATCCCATGGTTAATTCATCAGGGCTCAGTGGCAGTGTTACCTTTCTTATGCTAATTCACCTGCTGGCGCAAGTGGTGAGCCTCAAGGCTCAGCTTGCAGAGCCTTGGGCTACTTCCAGAAGAAAACTTCCACCAGGCCCCAGATTTATGCTTGAGAAGCTCCTGCCGGCTGCACAACCCCTTCCGGTAAGTGGTTTCCAAGGGACATACTGGCCTTGTGGTGGTGGCAGTGAGAGAAGAGGAGCAGGCCTGGGCTAGAAGCCAGGTGGCAAGGAGGGGTTAGTTAGGAGCCAAGGGAAATCCTTCTTTTGATCCCAACTCACTCATTTCTTGAGTCGAGTGAAGCCTCACCTGACCTTCACACACTGTCACAAAAGCTTCTTCCACATGGGAGCAGTTCAGAGGAGAAGGAGTTGAGCTGCTCAGTTTGTATCAATGTAGAAATGACTGGGGCCCACCCTACTGATAGGATGATGCCCTGAGAACCAAAGGACCTGGTGGGGAGGCATCTATTGGGAGCAGATGGTTAAACCAAATGCATCCCAGGAGCTAGGAAAGAGCTATGAAATGTATTTGCATTAAATCTTTCCTAAATATCCAGTTTCCCATAAGATTCAAGAAGAAAAGAGACAACGGTAAAGCTTCTTCTAGGGCATCATTTCTTTAATTTGCCCTCTGTAGCAGCATTTGTATCTGACTTTTCCTCCAATGAGCTCAAGGTAGCATACAGAACCCTCTTCCTTTATCCTCAGAATAACCCTGTGAAGTAGGTCAGACAGAGAGTTTGTGAGAGAAGCAGGCTGGCTGAGGTCACTGAGGGAATTTTATGATCCAGTGTGGATTAGAACCTGGATCTCCCCAGCCCCAATACAACCCTCTAACTACCACGCTACACAGGCTCTCACACTGGGTGGGAGCAGGTTTCCTGGTCAGTGGTCTTCCATACCCACCCTTATGTACAACATTGCATTTGATGTAAAGAGAAATGGATCAGTATTCTTTTTTCTTCTGGAGGGAGGATTCCACACTTGAGCTTGAAGCTCATTCATTTTAACAAGGATCCCATAGAGTTGCTCCTAAGAAGAAGCTGTAACTCAGAGACAAAGCATGTGTTGTGCATACAGAAGGTAGAGATATGAAAGGTTCTTTTCTGAAACCCTGGAAAACAGTACAGAAAAGTTACTTTTGTAGGACTACAGCTGCCAGAATCAGCCAGCCAGCATGGCCAGTTTTGCCTTGCACACGTCTCTCTTCACTTCCTATCAGACTTGAGGAAATTATCTTTTCTGAACTACAGGTTCCAGAATCCACCAGCCACTGAAGGCCAAAACAAAATAGCATTCCCAAGCGCTTCTTCTCTCTGTACCCAGAGGTACTTCAGCTACTCAGGGCAGGGAGCAAGTTGACACTGAATATCATAACTTGTATACAGGCCTCATATAGTCATTGCTGCACTTATTAGAAAGGAAATCAGAGAGCACAAGTGCGAAAGTGCATTTCAGCAGAGGGAACTTTACCTCCCAAGCTAGATGAATGAAAAAGTCACAATAGTCCAATTCACAGTAATACTCCCATTAAATGTATTTGTTGTGGCATAGCTATTGATTTTGAAAGCATTCTGTATTAGTTACTTGTTTATTGTCATTGCCTTCCTTTGACGACGAGAGAGTGTGACTTGCCCAAGATCACTTAGTGAGTTTCCATGGCTAAGCAGAGATCAATTCCTGGTTTCCCAGAATTCTAGTTCACCATACCACACTGGTTCCAATTTGTTTATTTTAAAAGCACTTCTGCAAACCTGTCATGTACCTGTCATGTACAATAGCTTCCAATGGTGCACAACAATAGAAAATAGAATATAATTATAAATCTCAGCTAACATCAAGACAGTAACAGCAGAAAAACATAGTATAGTAGGTTAAAAAAAACTAAACAAAAAAAATCAAAACAGAATCAAGAGTTTTATACGAAATGGGAAGATAAAATCATTTTCGACATGTGCTTAAAGTGTAACAAAGTCAGTGCCTTTTTTTCATTCATTTTTTCATTTTCATTGGGTGCCACTACTGAAAAAAGCCCTCTTCTTTTCCATTGCCAGATGGATCCTTCTATTGCAGGATGTGGCCAAACAAGGACAGCCCTGTGCTGTGATGAGAACTGCAGTGGGTGGGTGCACTGGCAGATTGCCCTTCCTACATGTCAGCACAGGAGTCCAGCAGTCATGAAGAGGTGGGGAAGGGAAGCTATTTTTCTACTTGCCTTCAGCCTGCCGCAAGACTGGTCCAGCTCCCATCACTCCAAAGCTTCAGTATAATCTTCCTACATATTCCTTTGTAAATTTATCACCTTATGTTACCTCACTTGCAGCTGAAAATGCTGAATATGTTAATGGATATTGAACCTGTTGAACTGGCAATAGCAGTAGGTCTGAGGATCATTCTAGAATAGATGACACTTGAAAAGGTAGCTAAAACTAAGACTTTTTTCTTTCTTATTCTAAAGCAAGAGTGGGCAACTGCAGTCAATTTAGGGGTCACTTTCTGGCCCTGGGATCCTTGAGGGCCACATGGGCTGAAAAAAAAATGCCCCAAAATAAAAAAAAGACAAAACCAGAAGTGGTCAAATGTCCACATCTGATTTTGAAAGATGGATTTTTTTTTTTATATTAAACAGTGCGGGAGGACCTTGGGAACCATTTAAAAGGAAACCACCCTCTTTTGGAGCTCCCCCCCAAGGCTTTCTGGAAAGTTTGGAGGGGGCAAGCACCACAAAAACAGCCTTGGAAAGCAGTGTGTGGCCCCACAGACACTGTTTTAGAGAAAACACTGTGAGGATGATTTGGCTTTGCATGGTGTAGAGATTAGGAGCTTTAACTCTTTGGCCTTCTCTGTTGTCTTGATCTGGACTGGGAAGGGGGGCTGTGGCTCAAACTTTTATTGTCTAAAAATGACCTGAAGAAATAGTCTAATTCATAAATGCTAAAAAAAGTGGTCTGAGCAGTGGAGTGGATCATCGCATAGGGATGGCTTCCATGGAGAAAGAGTAAGAAGACCCTACTGATTTTACTGCTTCTGAGGAAACAAAGGCAAGACTAGTAATAAACATCTGGGGTTTGATGTATAGTGACAGGTCTTACTCAATTGTACAGCTGTTTTGTAGCAAGGGTACTCTTTCCACTCCAAGCTAGTCTGCATCAGCTACTGCACAACTTTGTCAGGACCAACATAGTCCAATATCTCTCCTAATAGAAACCATGTCCCATCCTGAGCAAGGGCTTTGCCAAAGCAAGTGTCAGGGAAGGAGGATAAGTTGTTTCGCTACAACATTTATCATTCCCACACATCCTCTAGAGATGTAGCTCCTTTTACATCCACACTATCCTTTACACAAGGGGGTGGAACTCATGTGGCCCTCCAGATGTTATTGGATAGCCCGTCTGAGCATCTGAAGCCAGAATGGCCAGTGGTGAGGAATATTGAGAGTCACTTGAACCTCATTTGGAGGGCCAGTGTTTCCCACCCCCTGCTTTTCACACTCTTTGATCACATTGCACTATAGGATTTTGCTTCCTAGTGTTTGCAGTAAGTTTGGCATGCCCATTTCTTTATTGCAAAACCCCACATTTTATTTCAGACAATAGAGCTCTGGGGAATTCTTCATTTTGAAAAAAATATTGATGCAATGGCCCCTTGGTGTTCAGACAACTCAAACGTTTTAGAAAGTTTTCAAAATTCCCTTTCGTGGGAATTCCTACAAAGCAAAAAAGCACCCCTGCAATTCAAGGAACTGCAACATCAACTGTATATGAACTGCCACATCTTTGCCAAATCAGAAATCCTATCTCAGACAAATATTTGAAAAACAAAGAAGCTGTCTCACAAGAAAATAAGCCCACCAATGTGGTGCTTCTCCCCCTCTCTGTATGTACTCATTAGCAAACTTTTTCTTTTTCTTTTTTTTGAAAGGAACAAAACACGGGAAATTATTTGTCTGCTTGACTGACTGCAGCAATGCTTTGGACTCCATCTGGCACCCAGGGCTGAACCTTAAATTGCTACAGAAAGCAATGGGGGTGGGGGGATGTGACCTGATTAAATCTATGCATCAACCCATCAAATGCAAGATAAAAATAAACAAGCAAACTGAGTCTTCCAAACAGGAATGTATATTCTATTCACCTCTACTAACCCCATCTATCAAAATGCTGCAACCCACCTCGTCTAAATCTTTGCTTAAATTTAATGGTGAGCCAGCACGGTTCACTGATTTCAGTATTAGACTAGAGACATTTATGCATTAGACTGTTATAGTGCTATTATTCCAGTTTCAACATCCTGTTGAATCCTGGGGTTTGAAGTTTAGGGAGGGGCCCTACCTAAACTGCAAACCCCAGGATTCCATAGGATGTTGAAAGTGGAATAATAGCACTATAACAGTCTAGAGTGGAAATGGCCTAGGACTCTGCAGGACCAGGGTTCAAATCCCAATTCAGCCATGGAAACCCACTAGGTGATGTTGGGCATGTTACACTCTCTCAGCCTAAGAGGAACACAATGGCAAACCTCCTCTGAATAAATATTGGTAAAAAAAACAACCCTAGGATATGGTGGCCATGATTCGACAAAGGCACATCAACACAAGAAGTTATTATTTTGCGAGGGAGCAGGAAAATTTTTTGCAGTGGTAGAGCCCTACAAGGGAAGTGGGGAAATGCAGGCATTGTGGTTTTCTAGGGGCTTCCACAGAAGATTTATTGAGCTTCTGAGGGGTACAGTGTCAAGCCTGTTTCAGAGAAAATGGCAACAGAAAGCCAGAGAGCTCTGAAAGCTGAAAGGAAAGGAGGTGGGGAAATCCCAATACTGACAATTCTGTAATCCTATGCAAACAGTTGGTTTGCAGACTGCAGGTGTAGGGGATCTCTTTTATTTTGCCATACTAGTTCCTAAAGAAGCAGTCACACAATTTAATTCTGTATAGGCGAAATGGCTGGAAAGGACTCTCTAAATAATTGCATAACAGTTAACTTTGAGGAATTTTAGCTACTTAGTGATTAATCCTTCCTTCCTTCCTTCCTTCCTGTTCCAGCAGTTTATTCCAGGTAAACTACAATTCTTTTCATACCTCAAACAGAAGAAACAGCGTTTTTAGAAGGCCATTTTTTTATCTCTGGGATTTTTCAAAAATAAATTCAAAATTTTGTCTCTCTCTGTATGTGTGTTTCTAAAGACAATTTGCACTGCTGATTAATAGCAAGTAATTTTTAGCACTACAAGTTTCTGGGTTACAATTCATATCAAAGTGACAGCATGATGATATCAGTCGTTAATGTGTATGCACATGTGCCTTTGAGTTGCCTGACGACTTTAATACATCTCTAAATATGTCCCACCTTCCCTCCTTTAAAATTATTGATGGGTAGATATCAAAACCACAGAAAAGAAACCACATGTAGAAATGATCTTCATTTGATTTTTTAAAAAATGTTTTCATGTTTACTTTCTGCAAGTTACTGAGAAGAGGGGCCCTGCCACTTGGCTAAGAAAATCTTCAAAGATTGGCCTGCTGGACTCCTTTCCACAGTACTAAACCCCAAGCTGTGGTATAGTCATTAGCGCTGCCATGTTGGAAACTTTCCCTGAAACTCTGCAGGACATCAAAAAGCTCTTTAGACAGGCAGCCAAGGTGAGAAGGATGTCGGGTTGCTTGTCACTCTCAGTAAAGGCTGATCTGGGATTCATTAGAGTGGAATCCCACTCTATTTATGCAGTTGCTCTCACTTATAGTTTTATTGCTTATAATTAACAGCAAAGGGAAAGCTACACTGACCCCCATGTTCAATTCATATGATGTTAGATTTACTGTAACATTTTATGTTTATAAACAAGATACAAAGCATTTCTTTTTAAGGTTATAATATCTGAAACCAAGAGGTGACTTTTTTTGTCATTATGTAATAGGAGTTGGCAACTTGTGACCTTCCAAGTGCTATAGATCTATAGTCCCCATCATCCCTAGCCAGCAAAGCCAGTGGCATGGGATGATGGAAGATACAGTTCACTGACACCACACATTGCTTAATTCTGCACTGACTTAATGGATTTAGTTTAGTTGGAACTACCAGCAGGATCTGGGGCATTGTAATCTGATTTTCATTCACCTCTTAGGACGTTAATCTCCCTGGCCTGTAACAGTTGTTCAGAACTAAAAACATCCAGCAGGAGAAGCTACTCTTGCACCTTTCACTGTATCTGGATGTTGGCTAAAGTTTCACCTTCTGATCTTTTTTTTTCTTATTATGCAAGCATTAAAAAAATAAAATAAAGGGAGATGGGGTACTAATTAACATGGCAGACAGTTCATCTTTATAATTCATTGTCAAGGTCAAGAAAAGAAGGGATCTGAGCACAGATTAAATAGATTTATGTAGAGTCCATCAGCATAATCAGAGCTTGGTTTGGATAAATTACTTTTTTGGGACTTCAGTTCCCAGAATTCCTTGTCTGCTATACTTGCTGGTGAATTCTGGGAGTTATAAGATAAAAAAAATATGCTGATAATTTCAAAGATATTATCATTTCTGAGAAGTGGGAATATATCTAAGGTTCACTCATATAATCATCCATATTTCTGCCCTTTCATTTTCTTCTTCAGATTCATCAAAGGGGCAGGGGGACAGGGAAACTGGCAAAAATAACACTCTTAAAGGGCAAAGCAGTTTGGTGAAAGGGAGCACATGTGCCCACAAAACAGAGCTGAAAATAGCTTCTGAAGTAGAGGACTTCTAGGAACTTGTAAAGGGAATTTTGGCAGGAACATGTAGGGGAAT
This sequence comes from Iguana delicatissima, assembly GCA_948472985.1. Lineage (NCBI taxonomy): Eukaryota > Metazoa > Chordata > Lepidosauria > Squamata > Iguanidae > Iguana > Iguana delicatissima. The sequence goes on along the minus strand of CAOKZL010000828.1, from coordinate 2,241 downwards.
GTTTGCAGGAACGAACCACTTGACCTGTTGCAATAATAAATTCATTCATTCATTTTATAGACCACTACCATCCTACAGTTTACTTTTGTTGTTCTCTGGCTCTCTCTAGAGGTGAAGAGGGAACATGACAGGCTCCATACCTCCTGCATGTAAACATAAAGCATGAATATAAGAATACCACAATGAATCCAGTGTGGAGTATGAGTAAAGGTTGTGCTCACATCCTGCTTCCAAGCAACACAAGAAAAACCCCCAGCTCATGGCAGAGAGTACCAAAGCTTGGAAAAAGTTACTGTTTTGCATCGCAGTTTCCAGACTCCTCAGTCACGCTGCGTGGGGGACTGTCAAAGCTGTTGTCCAATAAAGTAACTTTTCCTGAGTCAGAGAGCCTTACACGGATGCAAGGGCTACAGCCCACAAGAAATGGAAAGCCACCTTATGAAAATCCACAAGAGCAGAATATACAAGTATCCACTTAAAAAGTTGTTCTCTCACACCTATATACATATCCAACCTGGAAATGCCAACCTCCTGGCTTCATGAAGCACGTGGCACAGCAACCAAGCAGCCCCTCCTCTGTCTGTTTATGTGCTGGAGCCCCCAAATTGCTTTATGCCTCTCCACCCTCATGACAAACAGCCTGGCAGGGGATGCATGAACCACATTGAGCCTGGCAATTCCTCACCTCTTGCCGCTGTCTCCCCGGGAGCCAGCACAAAGAGGCTTTGAGAGAGTGCAGTTACCGGCTTTCATTGAGCCTCCGGCATTAACTTCTCCCCTTTCTCCCTCCCTTTTGGTTTGCTGTGGCAGCTACAGTGGTGGCGGCAGCAGTTCCCTCCTTGCTGGGTGCACTGCTTTAAGGCCCCATGCACATAAGATATTTGCTAGTTCTTCCTCCCCATCAGAAAACTGCTCTCCTCCCCATTCGGGGCTTTAGGAAAGTTTCCCCACTGACCTGCTCTTGGGGACAGGGAACCCCTTGGCTGCTCATTCCTGATATCTTGGGGTGATGCTAGAGCTGCTGCCTCTGCTGTTTGCTGCTTCCTTCACATCCAGTCCTGCTGCTACTGGGGCGATAATGTGCTTGTCTCTTGCTCATGAACTTGGCATTACTTTCAGCTCAGTTCCTTCAGCACCACACTGCCCCCGCTTGCCCAGTGCCCAGCACCGCCCTACCCAGTACCCATCAACATTCCAAGCCCAGCCGCGTTGTTCAACTGCTTCTTCTTCCTCTTCTTCTCCTCCCCCCGCCCAACTTTCTCTTCCTCACCTCACCTCACCCCATCCTGAACCCTTACTGTTTGGACATCTCATCAACATTTTTCCTCCACTAGTGCTAACTCACAAAGCTGATATAAACATTATTCCCAGTGTCTAGATTTACACTTAAAAGTGAAAGCGGAGGTGCTGAGGGACAGAGCTTCTACATACTCTCACTCATACCATTTCCTTAACCTGAATGACATACACGCATAGATCATTTGTCCCCATGTAAAATGCCTAACATATAATTTATCCCTGACCTAACGAAGAGGAAGTTCAGAGAAAGAGAGAGAGATAGAGAGAGAGAGATAAGCAAAAACCACATATTTCCTGGCTCCTATAGTGGTCACACATTGCTAAAAAAAAGGAAATGCCTTCCCAAAATAGAGAGAAAAGAGTTCATTTGTTTCCATATGATTTGCATAGGCTAATGTATACATATCAATGCCAATTTTGAAATAATTACTGCAATTTAAACAAAATAGTACTTCTTATCACAGTGGGGATGACTCTGACCAGTTGACCTGTGTGCCATCTCCACCTGCTAGTCTGGTGAAACTTCAGCGTCTTTCTTCCTCTTCTTATAGTTCTTGATCTTTAAGCCAGCTTTTAAGACTGCAGAGACTTCCAGAGAGAGGACTACCCCACATAAAGTAAGGCACTTGGCCTCTCTAGTGCCAGTACAGATCAGTGTCTCATGCCGGGAACACAAAAAGTCAGGGGGAACTATATGAGAATTTGTCCTAATGTACAACCCATCCTATTTGCTCCCTAAGGGTGGAACTGGTCTTGAGAAACACGGACACATCCTAACATCTAAGAGTCTGGCTCATTCCTTGTCTGCCTTGCTTAATCTTATTAGCACTGCCTGCCTGTACCTCTCTAGGGACTGAGACAAGGTTTCAGGAAGGAGTTGCCAAGGACTTAACCTGGAACTTTTTGTATGCAAGTGTATGCTTTATGGCTAAGCTACAGCTC